>OY770110.1:12824462-13416962 GCA_963669365.1 Verbascum thapsus
AGGGTTTTTTTTTTCTTCTTCTTCGGGTTGCTATGTTTGAATGATTCATGCAATCGCGATGAAGTTATCTAAATGGACAAAGAAATTGGAATACAGAGGTGAAGAGATTTCAGCCATTTGATAATGTAGTTGTGTGAAGCTTAGCTAGGAATTGCAATTGCATGGCCTAGGATACAACTCTGGTAGTTTGAAATTGTAGATAGAGAGACTGTGTTTTTCTCATGTATATAGTACTTGTAAACTTCAGGATCATATCTCAATGTTGTATCTGTATCTCTCTCTCTATATATATATGTATATGTGTGTGTTTCTATGAGGGTGTGCATGTGCCTTTGTGTAAGGGGTTCCAAATAGAATCAGAATCATCATATTATGTCATCCACATAAAATCCACTCATCATAAATAATTATGATGATACAAGACATGAGTCATTTGGAATTCCCTCAAAGTGATGGAATCTTCATGCTTGTGTCACAATTATGGATGACAATATGATTCTAAATTCATGGTTTCAACTAGAGGCGGCAAATGGATGGGTTAAGTTTGAGATGGTTTCAATTAGATTGGTTTGGTTTCTCTATAGTTCCAAGTTCCAATCTAGAACCAAGCTCAACCCAAAAGGAAACCGAACTCAGCCATTTGCATATTACTCCTCATAATTTATCATAATTTAGATTATTGACAATCAATTTGGACCAAACTTAGAACCAAGTTAAATCCAAATTGGAACTAAAATAAATTTTTTTAGGAACCAACCCAATCCAAACTAGTTAAATTGGGTTGGAAGTTGAAGCCACAATTTTTATTTTGGAACCATATTGTCACCCTAGTTCCAACTCAATCCAACTAATTTTGAGTTTGGTTGGTTCCTAAGAAATTTTTGGTTCCAAGTTGGGCCAAAATTAATTTGTCCCGTGTATAAATTTGCCAAAAATCCAAAATCTAAGGAACAACATGCAGGGTGGTTGGCTAAAGTTGAGCATAATTCCTTTTGGATTGAGTTTAGTTCCCTTTTGCATTGAGTTCGGTTCCAATTTGAAACCACAGGGAACTAAACCCATTAAATAACCAACACATTTAGGACCAACCCAAATCCAACTCAATGCACCCATTTGCCAGCTCTAGCCACAATGTAGGATCCATGAAATATCATGATAATCCAAATTACGCATTTCATGCAAGATCCCATATTTGAAGTCCCAACACAGATTCCGCAAGGGTGGTGATGTTTGTGTGCTTGGGCCGCTACTGTGTGTGGAATCCAAGCAGAATCGTAATTATCCATGCTATGCATCCACGTAAAATCCACGTGAAACTAATGAATGTGATGATAATGATTGTGATGATTCAGAAACTTAGAATAGCATGTTATGCGGTCAACATAGAATCCACCCTAGACGAAATGATTTATGATTGTGCCAAATTTGGAATCACGAGACTCCCTAAATGAAACATGTACCGGAACATTTTTAACATTCAATATTCAGTTTAAGAAAGCAGAAACTCAAGTCGCAGACACCTTATCTATTCCTATTTTTATCAGTAAACATCATCTATTAATTAGCTGCAAATATATCTCATTAGGGAAATCATCAGGTTTGCTGTTAACTTATCACATGCAAAAACTTAAACGGTTTGCCAACAATGAAATTAAATGCATTGAAACAACATTGTTCGGAAAATACAAGAGACGAATAACTCAACTGGTTTATGATGACTTTTGTTTGCTCACTGCAGCATATTTTGAACATTTCCCATTAAACAGCTAAACTTGGGGTGTGGCTGCAACAGGACATTTCCCCAATGTATTCCACAAAATATAATCCCCAGAAGTAACCTGGCTCATTCATACGTGAATGAAATATTAATTAGTTGTCTAATATGCGTTTAACTAAACAAACGTTGTATATACTTCTTGCTAGAATGAATGAAAGGAATGGAAGCTTCAGTTTGAAGTTAAACATGCTAGACATGTAGAATTACGGCATGACTCTCACTTCTTATGTGCGAAGACACAATTGCAATATAGAAACAAAGTGAAGACCATATGTAAAGGTCAAAAGAAAAGGAAAAGACAGAATACAAAAGACGAGAACAAGACCATTAACGCATGGGTGTAGGCGGAAGCAATTTGTTCACTGTTTAATTCATTGATAGGTTTTTTATCAGAAAATTAGTTCAGCACCTAACAAACGACGACACGACTTATTAATTTACTAAAATATAAGTTTTTGTAGCTTCTCTCATCAGAGAATATTTGATTAAACAGGAGTATACCTGAGCCGAAATTTCCACAGGTGCCTTAACTGCTGGAAATATGCTTACCTGCATGGAGTATTTCTAAGCGTAAATATTCAAACTAAAATATAACACGAGAAAAGCTATATCAGACTTCACATACTCGAGAGAAGAAGGCCCAGAAATTAAAATAAGTGAAGAACTCACATAATAAACCTAAAGTAACTGATTGGCAGGTATGGATCAATAGATGGTTAAATTGTAGCATGCTGTACAAATAGCCTTATATAAAAAGAAGGCAATTGTTAGTTTTTGTAGCATAACTCTTCTCTCTAGGAGAGTGGAATCTCGACACTCTATGGCTGTATCAGAAAAAAACAGATTACAGTTTTAATTAAAGATCGTTTTCTTAGAGCTTTCTTTTTTTATGTAGAATCAGATGGATCCTAACATATTAAAAAGGAAACAGCAAGATAAACGTTGAAATCAAGAGACATAAATTGAGGTGGAAGAAATCAACAGCACAGAAGCCGTTTTCCCAACATCGTAGGACAGTTTAAAATCCTCAAGGTCAAGTGTGGACGACTTTACAACAGTGTCAATGTGAGAATGCACACTTGACATAAGATGGGTTCTCTGATACTATAGTCGAAAAGACTTCCACTCTAACACTGCTCTATAACTAGAATCCAGGAGCTTACACAACATTTTAAATAAAAAAAGAAACAATCCATTTTGAAGACAAAATAGTTAATGGTATTCGTTCTAAAAGATATATACAATTGAAAAGACAGACTTACAGATTTAGGATCAATAGACATTCCAGATAAGGAGGGTCCTATCATCTTGAGGGAAACCTGCAATTACAGGAATTCAGGTTAATATGAGAAAATAAAGATGTTCGTACAAACAAAATGTTGATAGTGCTAATGATATTATCAAAGTCAAGGGGGGGGGGGACTTTGCCAACTTCGAGGCATATATGTTTTCGCTTTCCACTAAACCAAATAGCATCCCCAACAAAGGTTGACTGGAAGTCCTTATCAAACATCAAGTTAACATAGTTCAGCTCTCAGGTAGAAATGAGAAAAACTCGGATAGGAGCAAGTGTCATTTATTGGAGTGATTATATTTAGAGTCCAATCATGCATAGCAATTGCGTGAATAATTATATTAAAATTTACCACCTTAATGGAAAAGCCAAATTAAAAAAATTGAAATTAGTAACTAGCAACATTTAGCAACATCAAAAAAATACACAAATTATTCTAAGATGCCAAAAAGCTTTTCTTTTAGTGATTTCTACGTTAAACACTGAAAAAGTTCATCTGCAATCAAAATCAATAAGGAAAGAACATACTTTCGCATAATTGTACGCCTGCCAGCAAAAAGGTTCCTCTAGATCAACTGCTTGAAGGTCCTTACTCATTTTCTCCAATATATAATCCTCAACGTTAACCATGCCACCACCAGAGTCAGTTTCAAGATCACTATCTTCATCAGCCATACTTCCAAATGCTGATCCGGATGAAGGCACTCTTTGAGCTTGCCATGGAGCAAATCTAACTGTTCCAGAAAAAGTCGCCTCAATGCTCTTCCCAGAAACACTTCGAGAGTTTGTTACTATCTTCCAGTCCACTGAATGTTCACTATTTGAAACTGTTCCAATAGAAGGTGTCCCGTCAAAGGAAACCACCCTTCTCTTTGGAAAAGGCATAGTCACTGTACAAAACTCTATCGATAGAGGAGCTTTATAACCTTCCATGAGGCTCAACTTAAACAAAAATGCGCCTTCATTTTCTGAAACCATTGAAAGCTGGTAAAACCCCTTTACTGGAGGTCCAACAGAACACAGTGACTGATAACGGATTAATACGAAATTTCCTAATGGGGGGGAAAACGTAATAGCCTGTTTATCGCCACTGTGCTCTGGAACTTGAGCACAAGGGTGGAATGATAATGACTCAACACGGGCAGTATCCAACCCGGACAATGGGAAAGAAACATCAGGCAGTCCTTCTAACTCTGCTCTACAGTTCACTTGACCAGAAATTGTTATGCTGTCTGGGATCTCATCCCGGTCATACATTGCAGCATGAACTATTTCATGAATTGTGAACAGAATTCGTTGCTTCCCTTTGTAAAGATAAGGCTTCCAAGCTGGTTGCTTGCGCTCTGCAGGAGGTATATCTGCTGAAGAAAATCCAGTTGTCTTGATTGAGGAAATGTTGGAGTAGCTGAGATCCAGCGGAGTACCTACACCAAAGGATAGATTTGATAAATTGCATAAATACCCCTTGCCTTCTACAACCCTAAACCGTAAAAACTGATCAAAAGGTGAGTTTTTTTTTTTCCAAGTTTTACATAATGTAGGGTTTGTTTCAAATTAAGTGATGGCCATGTGCAAAAACGTGGCCAGCCAAACTAACAGTTTCTGCCAATATTTGATAACTGAGACTAAAAATGCAAAAACATACGTTCTACGGGTTTAACTTTAACAAGTCTGTACAAAATGGTGTCAAAATTGCAGGGGACCTATACTATCAGGCTATTATTGCAATTTTCCCAATTTATTTGAGATGAGAAATACCATAAGAAAGATTACGAACCAAAGGGCATTGCGCTGCTGATAAAAGACCGAAGTACATCCTTGTCTAATGGCCTGGAACCCATCTTTGGGGCATCAGACATAATAGCTCCACTCACTGTACCAGAAACAGTGGATGCTGCAACAGGTGCAGCAATAGGTTTTGCTCTTGCCGAGATACTTGAAATTCCTATACTACCAGTGAGGGAATCCAGCAATCCACCCACCGAGGGAGATGCAGCAACAACTACTTCAGGCTCTATTGCTTCACCAAGTATAATGTCTCCAATCGTATGTGCAACAATTAATGCCCTATTCAAATTCCAGAAGGCTGATCAGTTCGGACTTGGAATAAGTGATAAGTTTCAATAAGAAACAAGCTCACTCTTCATTGATGAACATTTTGAGACAAGTCATTGACTCATTATACTTGACAACAGCAACCAATAAACAAACGTAAATGTAGACAATACTGATAGAGATGCATATGAAAAACAATATAAATATAGAGAATGCGTCTGATGAAGACGAGGGGCTTATCAGGTGAATGTAAGGTAGGAAATTCATTTAGAGAAATCTTCCAAAAAAAGTTCCATGTAATGAACCCTCAGCATCACATCCCACAGATAGTCTATGACAGTTGAGAGCAAGATCGGCGGTCAATGAGAATACAATTTTTCAAATGCTTAATAATTCAAAACATAAAACAAATAATGGCAGGATACCTAACTACGTCGAGTCAGAAAAGTTCCAGGAGATACTCATTCGCATACATACTGTATTCATAAAATCTCACATTGAATGCGTGACCATATGCTACAACATAATTTACACAAACACAGTACCACAGGGTCATTGACACATTCATACAATTAAAGAAAGAGCTAAAGAATATCGATATCTCCTGAAATCCAAATGTGTAGCAGGAAAGATAAAAGTTTAAGAAATACATAAAATACAACTTACCATACCCTGTGATGGATGGAAGATCAAGTAAAAGGGAAGACAAATTCTCATCTGCTCCTATCGCGCTGCCACAGTCTGATCTATTGCACATCTTTGAGTAGGATTTCAAATGACGAGGTTCAACCAAAGGCAAAACAAGGATCGAATATGGACCCTTTATGTGTAAGACTAGAGGCCATAACAGATTATTCTCCTCTTTCTCCTCTTTATTGATGTACAAACTTATTACATGACGAGTAATTGGATCATCAACCCATGAATCTGAGCCTTTAACAGACTGGCTTACACGTAGGCCAAATCCACGAGCAGACCCCTCCCTACATTATCCAGGTTCAACCATCACAACAATGATAAACATGCACAAGTACCTGTATATAAATATAAAGTACAGAAAGAAGAAAAAACAGGTAACATATATATAGTAGAGGAATTAAAAAGATACACTCTGTCGAACATGCCAAAGAACTACAGAAAATTTTGTTTAAAGATTAAAAATGAAAAGCAGTCAAGACATTGAAACCATACTGGAGTTCTGTTCCAGATTACTAAATTGGAGAAAAAGGAATGCATAAATTAAAAACTATTAGCTCAGATTATCTGTCAATCAATTTAAAATAATAATACACGTAAATTTTATCTTAAGTTACATGCTGAAGTGAGTTTCTTCTAGTTACAACTACCTCTCCTTCTAAAATTTAATAGCTACAAGCAAAAAAACATATATATCTTCTCAATAACAATGACTATGTAAATTTTAATTTAAGAAAAAATACACCTTTAATCGCCATAACACATAAAATGCAAAGCAGGGATAGCTAAATAAAATTGGTCATATGCTAAATACTCCTTCCTGATTAACTAATCACAAGGTAGTTTCAGCATGGCAGCACACCCAGCATGACTAGGAATACATGATAACTCAATCAAAGATGGATGTATAGTTTCCCCAGTAGTTCAAACATTTGAACAATAGTACATTATCTTGGATAAGAGGATAACTGGGAATACATGATAATACAATGGTGCTCGCCTCTTATCCTAATATCAAGACATATATTACATTATCTTAACTATCAAGTTGCACTTGAATTTCGATAAGAAACATATTTTGTTCATATATAGTACTTTTTTGTGATACTTCTATAGTACACTGCCTCCTTACATATATTTGACCTATATTTATCAAGATAAGGACCAAAATATCCTTGCCTACTATTATATTTATCAAGATAAAGATCATAAAAATACAAAAAATTAATGTGGATCATTGACTTCTAACATATTTAATCAAACAGTTGTATGAATAAGGGCAAAACAGTACTAAAAAAAGGCCAAATAGCTCAACTCGCAAAATGCGCGATTTAGGGGCGTAGGGAGTTAAATTGCTTCATTTTTTTATTTTCATGACGAGGTCAAATGCCCTTCACTTTTTCAAGGTGCTATTGCCTCGTATCCTACATATCAAGAGATTATATTCCATTATCTTAACCCTCAATTTGCACATTGAATTTCGATAAGGAACATATTTTGCTCACATATTCTATGCTGGATACGAGTCCAAGAGTCCGAATATGTATTCGATGTCTATCTCTTTCACATCGCAAACAATAAACTTTAGTTTGAAATGTGAAACACAACATTCGAACTATTAAACTCATTCTAGTATAGAATTTTCATCACAAAGTACTATATATGAGCAATATAAGTTCCTAACGGAAATGTGTGGACAGACAGACAATAGTACCATCAGAATTGGTCTAAACTTCGTGTTTTAGATTTGATCATTTTCCTTTTCCTCACTGGAATGAAGAACTAAAAACAGTCTCAATAATATGGAATATTTTAGCGCTTTAAAATAAATAAATTCCTAAAAGAATCAATCAAGTAAAAAAGCTCTGATTTAACCTCTTTTTCCGCTCAGTGAAAGCAGCGGCCAACTCTGTATCATTAGGTAACGAGCCATACTTAAAATCATCGTCTTTTTCATTCGCACACACCACGCGCCACCGCTTTTCCACCACCGGAAACTTCCTATTCTTATCGGCAAAAATTAGCATAACCTAATCCATCAATCGATCTGAAACGAAAAGAATTCAAGAAGAAAAAAAATTACCTTGAGAAAATGACCAAATCTTGATTGTTGAAAATCCACAAAGCTCTGATTCTGCAACCACTCAGCATTTTTCACTCTCTGTGAAATAAATAAATTTGACGTTAATGCACGTCTGCTCTCTATTTATTATATATAATTTTGTTTTGCAAAAACGGGACAATATTATTAGGTAATTCGCTTTTGACCCAGTTAACTTTTTCAAAATTCGTTTTAAGTTACTTTTATTTTATTACGTCAAAGTAAATATATTCTATAGATATTTAATGTATTAAAATATTAAACATCTATTAATAAGTGTACGTGTGATTATTTGGTGCTACTTACTAAATAAAATAGAAGACGAAATAGAAAAAATTTATCCCATTACAATTATTTGGTGCTACTTATTGAAACCAAAGTATTTGGTCTTTTGTTAAATTATGAGGCTTACCATATTTTAGAGATTACATTATGTCTTAATTCTTAAATAATTGATTATGAAATAATCAAATATTATTGAGTCACATAATATTATTTAGATAAATAATAAAAATGTTGGAAGCATTTTAAAGAGTTAAACAAACAAAGGAGCAAAAAAATTGATTTGGTTTCACTTAAAATATTTAAATATGTTTCTTCTTCGATTATTTATTGTGAAACATATTATTTACACATTATCATCGAATATTTTGAATATGAATATAATTGTTAGGTACAAATAAAAAGAAACAAATGAAAGCCAAAAACAATTCAGAAACGCGATTTTAAATAATAACAGCGATTTAGAAGTCGCAATCAACCACTGTGGATCAATCAAAATGACAAAATCAGAACCATTTCTCAAAACTGCACTGCTACAGTGCCAGAAAGATTGTTTGTAATCACATCAATTCAACGAAAAATTCGCCGATCATAGGAAGAATTTCGACAATTTGTAGTTAAATTTTGAAAATGTCGTTCTTTTTCAAGCAAACGAGGCCTAAAACCCCGCAGGAATTGGCGAAGGCGATCAAGGATACTCTCATGGCGCTCGACACCAAAACTGTAGCCGAAGTCAAAGCGCTTGAGAAGGTGAAGCGTTGTTGTTTTAATTGTGTTAGTAATTGTAATGATATTGTTAGAAATGTGATTGATTTGTGGTCTTTTTTTTGTATTGCGAATTAGTGAATGTGAAATTGTTAGTACTGTTTTGCGTGAATCGAATGCTTATTGTTACGTTTTCCCGATGATATTAGAAATCGTAATGATTTTGCTAGAAATGTGATTAATTTGTTTTTAAGGTGATATATTTGTTGGAATTAGATTGTCTCTATGGTTAACAAATATATCACATGTTTTGCTTTAATATTTGATGTTAGGGAATTAGATTGTCTAGATGGTTAACAAATATATCACCTAAAAAAGGATGGTGATGAATATTGTTGGGTAATTAGCAAATTGGCAAATAGCCGAGGCTAAAGAAGTTCTATTATTTCAATCTAGGGTCAGCTACTATTTTTCTGAAGAGGGCTGGGTGATATGTAATGGTTTTACGAAGTGACCGTTCTCTTTTATCTTGTTGTCATGTTTGTTTGATCTGCTACATCACATGATGTAATTCATATTTGTGTAACTGTGCTACAGGCTTTAGAGGAAGTTGAGAAGAACATCATGTCAATGAGGACTATGTTGTCAGGAGATGGCGAAGTTGAGCCAAGTGCAGACCAAATTGCCCAGCTAACGCTTGAAATCTGTAGTGATGATGTTATTTCTCTTATTTTTCACAAGTTGCCCATTTTGGGATGGGAAGTAAGTAGCTAAAGTAAATTTTAGCATCATATAAAGCAACTTTTTTTGAAAAAGAAATACATCCAGTGCTATTACATGATATCTCTATGCAGACTAGAAAGCATATAGTCCACTGCTGGTCTATATTGCTAAAGCAAAAGGTTGATTCAGTCTTTTGTTGCTTGCAATACATGGAGAACCATCTAGAGTTGCTTGACTTCCTTGTTGTTTGGTAAGAGCCTTTATGTCTATGTTACATACACCATTCGTTCAGCTTCCCTTTTTTTTTTTTTTTTTCATGTATGCTGATGGATAACTTTTTCAACAAGAGGACCATCGGGGAACACCCAAGCAGAGCACCACACTTAACATGCACACACATATATAGAGATGTGTGTGTGTGTATATACATTTTGTTTTTGTTATTATGTACATACATCCATACATATATGCAGGATCCACCTATTGTAGTATCATAATTGCAATTATACTTGAAATAATTGGCTCCTAAGAGTTTCTCCACTTTATCATTTTTATGAAGTCCCGGAGGTGGCTTTCTAAACCAAGAATCAAACCTAGTACCAATTTAGCTAAATAAATGTATGATTATTTATGTACTTCCAGTCTTCCATTATATAATTGTGTGAATCATATACTATTTTTTAATATTATTTAAGTTAATGCTTCCCATGAATCAAACCTAGTACCAATTTAGCTAAATAAATGTATGATTCTTTATGTACTTCTGGTCTTCCATTATATGATTGTATGAATTATGTACTATGTTTCAATATTATTGAATTTAATGCTTCCCCTGTTCTTTCCTGTGTTCAATAAATGGCGAAAGTTATAGATGGCTGAAATTTTTAAACTATAACAATACTTATAGAATGGGGATTATGCACACTAGCCCTGGCCTTCAATTGGATTGTCTCTTCTTCTTGTTGTTGTTGCATTTGTGATGTAGATACATCTTTGTATTGTTCTGTCAAATCAATGTTTGACAAAAGATATCTACCGTTGTGTATTATGCATCTGGCAAGCAGTTATGATAACAAGGAAATTGCTCTGACTTGTGGGCATATGCTGAGGGAGTGCATCAAATTACCAACTCTTTCAAAGTAAGAGACACATTCTTTTTGTTTGGCTATCCTTGTTGAAGCTCCGTTGTTTCTCTAGTACAAGAAATAATGTTGCTCGACTATGTTCGCGAATAAGATTTGTGAAAGATCTGTTTTATATTGTAGATCTTTGACAGAAAAAGTTCTGCGCTCTTGTTTCAGGTACATATTGGAGTCCCCCAGCTTTGAGTTATTCTTTAAATTTATCGAGCTACCAAATTTCGATGTTGCTTCTGATGCATTTTCTACATTTAAGGTCAGAATTTTTGTTTTTTGATTCTCCTTGAAGTGATTATCTTAAAGTACTTTTCTGCTATTATTTACAATGTAGAGCTAAATGTTCCAGGATCTGCTCACTAAACATCCAACTGCAGTTTCTGAATACCTGGCTAGTAACTACAATGAGGTGCTGCCCAAACTCTGTTAGTATTACACTTCAAGTAGTATACAGGAATTTGGTATTGAAGTCCCTTCACAACTGAAGAAGCTCATTTGACTTTATATCTATAAGAATTAATATTTGTTAATATTATATAATTAAATTTTGATTTCAGTTTTGATGTCTGCTTATCTAAAATAATTTTATTTTCAGTTTTTTGAGCAATATGAAAAGCTTTTGACATCTCCGAACTATGTGACCAGACGGCAGTCTTTGAAGGTTTGTTCTTCTATAAGATAGCCTGGCTTCTTTTTGTTGTTGCTTGATTGCATTTGACAATTTACCTTTAACGAACTTTAGCTTCTCTCGGAATTTCTTCTGGAATCTCCTAGTTCGCATATAATGAAGCAGTACATTGCAGAAGTTCACCATTTAAAAGTCATGATGACATTGCTGAAGGTACTATCTTGCTCATCAATGATCCTATATGGTTTTAGAATTTTGTGATTATATGACCAACGAGCAAGAGTTAAAGTTGAATAAAAGAAATTCACTGTTTGTATTTTCACTTTACATTCCTTTTTTGTAGAACTTAAGATAATGATAGCCTGTCCTAGTGCTTCCTGCATGAGTTTAACCTCTTAGAAAGTATGTACTATTGAAAATGATATTTCAAAATTAATGCCAGCGTCTATGATTGTATAAGGCTGACCATTAGGATTAGTTTTATCCTTAAAGGAAACAAAATGACAAGTGTTTGTGTTTGCTCAATCCTTGATACTTCAAAATCATATGATTCACATTTACATTCTTGTTAAAAATCTTTATAGAGGCCCAGAATAATCTTGAAAATTAGCATCATAACTCATTCTTACATATGATTTTTTGTTTATGCATTAAATTACTTCTGAAGGTGGGTAGTATGTGCAATTGTGAAAGAGACATTTTTCTCGAAGTATTTGGAGTATCATTTTCTCTTATTGAGATCTTTCTGTACAGGATCCAAGCAAAAACATTCAACTATCTGCCTTCCATATTTTCAAGGTAATAACAAGCTTTTTCACTTACAATTGCATTTTCCAATTTAGCTGCTATAGAAGAATGTGATCATATGTCCAGAGACAAAGTAGAAGTGAAAGAATGCACATACCATCCTTCTTATTTAGGTTAAATATTATTTTGGCATATATGGATAGAATCATTTTATTGACACTGTCGGCTTTCTTGTTAAAAAGAGTTAAAGCCCTTGATAAATTATAGTTCTAGCAAAAGAATTTGAAAGGGGCAGCACATATTGAATTATTTTCACTTTTTGTAGCATTTAACAGAAGCTTGTAACAAAGCTCCTACTCTCCCCCACCCTTTTTGCATGCGCTTGTGAACAGGATTTTGTATTATCTTACATCCAAAATTATCCAAAGAAAATCAAGGTCATTTTAGGTGCCAATAGATTAGTTACAATCATCATCCATCTTCTGCCCTCTAATTGGATTCAAATGAGTTATTTCTGTTTGTTTATGATTCTTGTATCTGGTCGTTCAAATTGATACAGTTCAGATACCAATATTTGGTTTAATTTTCTTATCTCACCTACAGGTCTTTGTGGCTAACCCGAATAAACCTCGAGATATAAAAGTTATCCTTGCCAAGAACCATGAAAAGCTTTTAGAACTGCTCCATGACCTATCTCCAGGCAAAGGTTAATTATATTTCAGTTATACCCAAATTAAAGTAACAGTTTTACATATCGAGGCTATCCGCAGAAGCTCTAGAGTGTGTTTATTAGAGGGTGTTTGGGTGATCTTATAAGCTCCTTAGAATATCTTATAATATGTTTTTGAGCTTTGAAGCACCATAAAAGTGTTTTGAGTATTTGTTTTACGGAGGTGTTCATAAGCTCCCAAAATAAGATGTTAAGGAGCTTATAAGTTTTGATAAGTTAGGATTCATAAGTGTAAGATCTTAGACAAATTTTGGCTTTTTTTTTATTTGGTCATCTTAGTTACACAATTCAATTACTTGTGCCTAATAAATAGGCTAAATGATCCTAATTTTATCCAAAGACCTATAAAAAAAATTTAAACAAGCTTAGTCAAATACCCTCTTTGTCAAGATTTTGTTATTCGTTTATTCATGTGGTTTCTCAGTTACACTCGGATATAATCTGAGCCTGCTTAATCTGTGGAATTCTTGCAGGTTCTGAAGACGATCAGTTTGAAGAGGAAAAGGAACTAATAATCAAAGAAATAGAGAGAGTTTCTCGGCTTCCAAACCTTGAATCTTAGGTATAATTTAACGTTTTTGTCTATTTTCATATCTTGGGATTTCAATCTCCTAACACCAAATACGAAGTTCTCGTGCAGTAACATACTTGCTTTAGAGAATCGAAAAGTTGGGTCCCACTTCAAATCTCGACGAGAACAACAACCTAGGAACAACAAAGGTATCCTATGTCTTCTTTACTGGCGAAAAAGCCATCTGATAATACTTAACTGCCTTCTATTTATGTTCGTTTCTTTTAATCCTCTGTCGGGGGTTTAAGGCAATGATCTGTAGCTACATTTGTTGTAACATAAGCTCTGCAAGTTAGATTATCGGAAAAATCGAATCCTGCTTGGGTGATGTTAGTCTATGTATTGAATTTATTCCTTATGTTTTACTGTAAGGCCATGTAATGGCGTTTGTTGTAGCATTTGAGGGTGACTATTTCAAATCCATAGTAACAAATTTGTTGTGATTAATTGATTGGTCTTAAATCCTGAGTACTCAATCTCATTCGCAGTGGCTCAGCTTATTTTTCTATTGTGATTGTGATTTTCAAGCATATTTAGAGTTATAAAATCATTAATTTTGTTTGTTTATGTTTTTGAGATAAAATTTTGAAATTTTCTCGGGAATTATGTATTATAGAAATTCGTGTGAAAATGATAATTGTTTGTTTATGTTTCTAAAGATAGGTTGAAAGTTGTAAAATATGTCAAATCAATAGTGATAGGTTGAGATGTATAGAATAATTGTGTTAGTTGCATATATAAAGATTATGTGAATAAAAAATAAAAAAATATAGATAAAAAATTGTAAAGTAAGAAAGATAAAGTGAAATAATGATGATTTGAATGGTAAATGTGTGAAAGGTTATATATGTGATTGGTAGTTAGTTATATATGAGATTGAAAAGTAGAGTTGAAAAAAAAAGTAGAATTTGGATGAGAAGTGGGTTAAATTTATTTTGAATTTTGTGATTTAAAAAGTTGAAAATGAATTTTAAAAACATAAACAAACAAGGCCTTATGAGGAAACTTTGGCAACCGTGATTCACACAGGGCTGTGCTTAGCCTATATGCAATTGCTCCAATAAAATTTGTGATGAAATTTCTCTATAGTTGTGTAGAATTTTGTATAATCTCATTTAACATCTTAGAATTTGGTAAATCAATATTTGAGGACTTTACTAATATAATTATCACACTGAAGCTGAGAACCATTAAATATTATTTCACATGACGCCACTTATATTCTCATCGCTTTCCAGGAGAATTAATTCTATTTATAAACAACTACTACTTTAAGAAATTACACACACAAACACATTCACTGCGTGTATGATACGTACACATATACATACAAAATCTGTATCTATACACAACCCCACCCATATTCAAGAAGCCCATCAAATCCCAAAACTCCAAAATACCCACCATGGATTTCTTCAAATCAGTCTTCTCAGAACTAGAGGTGGCCATTCGGTTCGAACCGTTCACGGTTCCAGAACAGTTGACCACGGTTCCCGGTTCCAAACTGGGAACCAGACCGTGGCCTCATGGTCCGGTTCCGGTTCCTCTAGTAAATGAATTACGGTTCCTAATTACAAGAACCGGCGGTGGAGCATTCACATATTGAGAGTGAAAAGAATGAACGCCAAATTTATCATGAAGATGAATATAGTGTTTTGGGGACAAAGAGTGGTGTTCTTGTAAACGAGGCGAATTTAGATAAGAGGTTGATAAACGACGAGAATGAGGCTTCTGAAGGAAAGATTGGAAGTGATATTTCGATTATTTCGAGCCAACGTTTAGCGCATGTAGAGCTACATATTTATTTGCGAAAACGGTTAAGTGCTTTAGATTGAAGATGAAGAGCTGACTTGGGATATCAAGAATGATGATGATGGTAAATACAGTAGAAATTTGATAAATTAATACTCAATTATTTAATAAACTCTCTCAGATAATATTTTTGGCCGGTCCCGACTCGGGGATAGAGTGCTAAATTAATAATTCGCTAAAATTATAAAATAATACATTTTTGATAATTTTTATAGACCTCATTTAAAATATAAATTAATAATTGCTCATATACTACATATTACACGAATGATTTATGAAAATTTCTTGAAAAATGACTCAATTGTCTTTTATTTCTTGTTGAAATCAATTTCATCTTAAATCTCGTCTCTAATTTTGCTTATCGTTGTAAGAACTTCTGGTGTTGTTTTCTCATAGCTCAACAAGAAATTATTCAATGTGAGATTGAAAAATTCTTTCAAATTGGGCTCAGATGCTATGGTTCAATTTTAGATTCTAGTATTAAGCGAAAGGTTACACCTAGAGGTTCTGTATTATGGGGCAATCCTACTCCACTAGTACCAATAGACAGCATAAGGCAAGAAGCACTACACCTAGGAATCAACAACACGAAACCCTTGTTAGAAATTACCCCTTTCCTTATTGGGCTCGGGACTAAAAGAATGGTTGGGACAACAAACATCCATCTCGTTCGTACTTATCCCACCCGCCTAAAGAGAAGAAAGTTCAGTCTACAAGAAGCTGGCCCTTCATTTGATATACGTAGTGCATGTACAACAATTAATTTATCGATTAATTAATAGCATTTTCAATTAATAAATTTTGATGATCCCAAGAATATTAATTTATAAATTTTCTACTGTAGTAAATTTTGATTATATTGGTAAAGGTTTTTGCATATCGAGCCATCAAACTTGCATATGTTAATAGCATAGTTTTCGTTATGGCTTTATATATCTTTTCGCCTTTTGGCATATATCTTCACATTTAGGCTCTATTCGTCTTTAGTTCAGCTCGATTGTCGGAGACTGTAAAACATTCAAATCCTTTCGCTCTTATAAGAGTATAGTAAATCTGCTTTAACTTCTATTATGTTCTTAATTCTATACTTGCTCAATTTGTTTATGTAGTTCTAGTCGAAACGAGTAGTTGGCATGTCACTTTCTGCAATTAGGTAAAACATTACAGATTGACAAGTATGTGAATTTTGGAGTGAATTCGAAACTTAAACTATTTCAGAAGTTACTCTGTAAAGCTTAGAAACATTTATTATATCAGACAGACGGCGATGAGTAGGAAACGGAGGATTTGAATTAATAAAATGCACATATTATACGAAATTGAAGATTTGAGGGTGAAAAAATGTCAGTTCACAAAATTCATCTCTTTAGATGCATGATAAAACTTTTCGAATGCTGGTTTGGAGCCTCAGAAAGGAAGAAATTTGGCATGTATGATGAATTTGGTGAGTTTTTTTAAACAAAGTATATGACAAATGTGTTACATTAATTGTGATTGAAACGAAAAATTCATACTTCCGTCTCCAGCTAAACATACAATAAAGCTAATAATCAACACTCGGACCAAAAATTACACTTCATATAAGCTAATATTCATACATTTTCATGTAACGCTTTATTCACGTAGAACTGAAATACACACATTGACAAACACTTGATAATTCGAGTATATGACTCTAGCAACCATATATTCACAAGTGCATAGAGACGACAACATTTTCACACGGTTATCTCCATACTAACGAGTCAGTGGTGACAGGCAAGTAAAAACATACTATGGACTTACCAAAACAAACCACAGTTTAGGACAGTAATTTCAACATACCCTTAGTTATCCTGTTTTAGCATTCTGAGAATGGTGAGGAACAGATTGAGAACATCCAGATAAAGGGTGACGGATGCCCAAATGTACTCATCGTATGTGAAGCGCTTGATTAGGTTGTCAGTATCATAAACTATGTATCCTGAGAAAATTATTGCACCGATTGCACCATAGATGGCTGTAGAGGTAGATCCTAGTGGGAAAAATACCTGCATCACCAATGCAAAAATATTGTTAAATAGATAATAAAGGTAGGAGTGTGTATCGAGTTGTGCTGGCTTGAGGTCATTAGAGTTCAATCCGAGTCTAATGAGCCGAGCTCAAGCCCTATTATACCCCGAGCATGTAAATAGAAAAAAATATGTATTTATTATACGTATGAGAATGATGAGGTAGTTAAATCAATAAATATATATAACAGGTATTTAAGATGTATCATGATATATTTAACATTATCCTCGAAATTTAATAAATAAGACAATATATATTAGTCCATATTTACTAATTCATTTAAATATATCATATAATTTATTTTATTTTATTTTACTTTAATTTTATACTCGATCTCAAACTCCAGCTGAGCTATTTGGGCAAGTTCTGCACGTGTACACCACTAAATTGGTGTAGAGTTCCACACATAACAACCAGGGGAAGGACTAAAATGTCTGTGTGCGCGTGAGAAAGATATATATATATATATATAGAGAGAGAGAGAGAGAGAGACCTGAATGAAACCAGTCAAAACCAAGATAAAGAGACTAGTAAACAAAATTGGTCCCATAAAGCTGAAGTCTTTGCCCCTCTTAGAAGCCCAGAAGGTATAACCAGTCAGAGCTGCAACTACGGCTGATGTCAAGATTAAGGCTTCAAGCACAATTCTTCCTGTAAATCAAAGTAAGAAAGAAGGAAGCACTGTGAGCAGAGATATCCATATAAACAAAATTGTCACTTTTTATTTTAAAGCTACTAACCTTCAGTATTAGCACAAGTCACACCGACAGTGAGACTCATAGAAGCAGTAAAGAGCCCAAGGAAAATGAAGTTCAGTGGGTGCTTTTGCTGATAAATGTGCAACGGCCACAACACTATGCAAGATTTTGACACATTAGTAAGACATCAAAAGACACCAATAAAAAACAAATAGTGTGGAATGCAGAAAAATAGTGAAAAAATGACACTTATCATTTTAAACTGGTAAAATTCCAAAAAACTTTAAAAGTACACATCCAATCATATATTAGCATATAAGTGCTATACCATTACTTATAATTAACACACAGACACAAAAAAAATATCCTGTGTAGTTTCACAAACAGACAACTACAATAACCATCAAGCACACAAATTCTAGTTTAGAGTTAATTTTTTTTTTTTTTTTAAACTTTACATGATTAAACAGATTATTGTAAAATAATCAATGCACTATTACTCGACTCGTGTACCATATTGCGTTGAAACACATTAGATGAGGGAGGGGGAGGGATTCCCACTAGCAATGTAACCATCCATGTTCCATCATTAAAGCTATCAATCATACTTTTACAATTAACAAACATCATAGGTATTTACTATGTAAACAAGGACAGGTATGGCATTCCAGATACTAGCTTAAATGTGTATCTACTAATCAAATCAGATTTCACTTATTATACATATATGCATGATCAGATCGATACATGGAGAAAATTGTAACAAATAGGCTAATAAATTGATCAGCATTTCCTTGAAGTTGAACTGAAGCTATAAAAATAAAGAATAGAACTGTCCTAAAATTGCCTTTTGAAAAAGGGTAAGCCGATACAAACACCTATAACGAGCAATATCATCATCATTCACCATAGAAACGCGAACACCTAATAAGTCAATGGTACGTATAGACAACCCGGTATCACCTAATTCATTCACCATAGAAACACACACTCCCAATAAGTCAATTACACGTATAGATAATTGTGGATCAAAACTTCACCTAATTCATTCACCATAGAAGGGCACAAACCTAATAAGTCAATTACACATACAGGTATCCGACTAAAAATGTAACCTAATTTATTCACCATAAAAATCGCATAAACCTAAGTCAATTTAACATTTAGATGCCTAATTGCGGATAAAAAATTAACCTAACTTGTAACTAAACTCACATATGAACGGTGTAAAGATGAGGAAAAGCAAAATTCCAGAATTTCCTCGCAACAGATCGTTGATCGGAGCGTACAGAACAGTCGCCGCCGATACGGCAGTGGTGAGCGCGATCTGCGCCGCCAATATCCCGTACACCTTGCGTATGAATCCCCATCGCAATTGATTCTCGCCGTATCCGATCCCAGGGTACAGCATGTCTCCAGATTCGATGTCTATGTCGCCGCCTTTCATTTCGACGGTGCTAACGCCGGTGTAGCCTTCCATCTTTGAGATCTACGGCTTCAACGACGGCGATTATGATTTTTCTCTCTCTAGAACTTTCCGATATTTGTTGCTCTTTAGATAGAAATGGTTTTCGTATCTGAATGTATGTAAGTTCGGTTCGTTGACGGGTGGGTGGGTTTTCTGGTCCGGTCATACCCGCGTTTTTATTCGGGTACGGGTCGTGTTTGGAATTTTTTATGCTTTATTTATGTTTTTGGGTAAAATTTTGAATTTTTTCTCAAAAATTATGTATATAAAAATTTGTGCCAAAATGATATGTATTTATTTATATTTTTAAAAATAAATTAGAAATTGTAAATATATTAATCAATAATCATAGGATGATGGATGATGTCTAAAAGATTGTGTTAGTTGTATAATGATTATGTAAATATATATATAAAATTATAAAGTATAAAATAGAAATGAAAATAATTATTATAATATATAATTTTATTAATAAATATGTGAAATTATGTATATAACATTGATAGTTAATTATTTAGGGAATTGAAAAAGTAGAGTTGAAAAAAGTAAAATTTGAATGAAAAGTTAGTGTGCTAATGTTATTTAGTATTTTGTAATTTAAAAACTTGAAAATAAAATTTAAAAACATAAACAAACAAAGCCATAATGGAATTTCAGTCTTATATCACATCATTGTAGCATAATTGTGCATTTAAAAATAAATTATATGAAAACTAAACTAAAACTAAAACTATGAATGTTTAAAACGAAAACGAGAAACGAGAATCTAAGGGGCCAATTGGATGGCCACTCATCCCTCAAAAAAATATTTTGCAGAAAAAAGCTATAAAAAATGCATTTATTTTGCATTTCCTAAAAAATTCTTCCAAAAAAATCTCTCAAAATTACAAATAATTTAATTTTTTTTTCAACAAATTAATTTTACTATTTTTGATTTGACAGCTAATACAATCAATTAAAATGGTTTTTCCGACTATCTTTCAAATCAAAAAATTAATTTAATTACATATTTTAATACAAAATAATGCAACGTTTAAAATAAGATCCATTGTGACTATTTTCGGACGTCTAAACACATTTAATAAAAATTATATTTAAATACCAACTCAAACAAATTTCTCACAATAAAAAACATATCACATCAACCACAATCATTACTTATTTTTCTCTTAAAAATCTCATATTCCAAATCACATTTCTCATTTTTATCATGAAAAAAAATTCTCGGAGATGGATATGCCATCCAATTGAGCCCTAAGACAACAAAATTTGTGTTGCCTCTTAAAGACTTAAGAGGCACTCTTTTATAATCAATAATTTGATTGCATGATTATTGACTTATTTGGATGGATCATGGAGTGAACCCAATTAATGGTCTATACTCCCTATGATTTGGAATATAATTTTATATTCTAAATCCTTATTTCATCTATTTTAGATATTTGACATATATAGGTTACACAAGAACTTATTTAAATGATTGATAGTGTCAACAAAAAAAAAAGATATGTTAAACATACTTTAATAATATATTTGTGAATTACATGTTTAAAACATCTAAATATTTGAAATTAGGGGTCTAAATGAGTCAAGTTGAGCCGAACGTATAGATGATCAAACTTCTTTAAATTACAATCGAGCTTCAAAAATTATGTTCGAACTTGATTTGATTGTTAATTAAGCCAAGTTCAGCGAGCTTTAATCAAGGCAATCACGAGTTGAGCTCGAGTGATTTGACTATTTTGTACCAATCGAGCCAAGTTTCAAAACTTATCAAGCACAAAAAATTATTCACGCTTGGCTTGGTAAGTTATTGAACCGAGCTGAAACGAGCTTTTAGCGATCGAGCCCAAGTCAAATATCGAGTAACTTAACTCAATTTTCAACCATATTTGGAATAAAAAATGGCACACTATTTAGAATAGAAAATCCTCTTTATTTTATGCATCTTTCCTCAATAGTTTCGAATTTCGAACAGTTTAAAGCATCGCTCGACTTATCCTTAAAGACGTTAATCACAACCATCTCATCCCCACCGTTGAAATTCAACGTACCTTTGATCGTGTCAAGTTTAGCCTTACCCCGTGCCTATGAATTGTCCATCTCAAGAACAACACAATCGACATGAAAATACAACTTATCGACCTTCGGATGATCGTGTTAAATTTAAGATTTTAACCAACATTAAACCATAATTAGATAATCTCAAGAACATCAAAAACAACTACATTTGATTACTCATAAATCAAACACATTACAAAGTTAACCAACACAAACATTAAACCAGAATATAAACTGAAAACAAGAAATTCACAACATTTGATGTACCTATTTTCTCACAAACTTATTAGCAATTAAAAAAACGTCGATTTTAACCCCTGTTTTCAAGAACCGTAGGATAAAAAACGAAAACGTGAAAACTAACAACACTATATTATCTTGTATCCATTTCGTCATAATCATTCAAAAACTTCATCTCGTTTCAAGAATTTTTCCCAACGATATCTCCGTTATATGGCAATTTTCACGGCAAAAATTTTCCACCAAAAACCGGCAAAAACTTTCACTCATCAAAAACCCCATTTTCAGCATATATCCCAAAACAGATAAAGCATCATCAAACCTATCAGCAACAGATAGGCAACTAATAAGGCTCTCAAAAGTCGTTTTCTTTGGCCTAACCCCGTTATCAACCATAAAACGCAAAAATTCCATCATTTCTTCAAATCTTCCTTCTTTGCTCATCCCAAATATAATTGGATCCAAAGAACTTATTGTTAATTCGAATTTTCGATCTCGGGTTTCGTGCCATAATTTTTCAGCTTTATTCACATCCCCTGTTTCACAGAGTTTTTCGATCAAAACACAAAACGAGGCGTTAGTGGGCTTAAAACCGTGATTTAAAAGTTCGTTAAAAAAGTAAATACTCTCCTTTATTTCCCCTTCATGAGCTAAGCCTTTGATTAACGAGTTATATGTAATGCTATCACGATTAATACCCTTTTCACTCATCTCGTCAAACATGAGTCGAGCTTGTTCCATTTTTCCATTCAAGCACAAACCGTTTATCATTGTGTTATAACTTATGGTAGTTTCTTCATAACCTTTCTCAAGCATATCCTCATAAAGCTTCTTAGCTTCATCAATACATCTATTTCTCAATAACCCGTGAATAAAAGCGTTATACGTATACTCATTAGGAACAATACCTTTCTCAATCATTTCGACCCACAATTTACGAGCATTTTCCAAGTCTTTATCTTTACAAAGACCATTTATCACGGTTGTGTACATTACTCTATCTGGAGAATACCCTCTATCCTTGAGTTCATTAAAGATTCTAAAACCTTCGTGCCTCATTCTTCCTTTGCACAAATTATTAATAACTTCTTGATAAGTGTAGACATCTGGAGAACGATTTTTCGAAATCATATTGTTTAGAACAGCCGATACTTTACCATACTCACCGTTCTTGCAAAACGCAGATATCAACTTGTTGAAAATGATTTTATCCGGGACATGGCCCACCTCCAAAACCTGTTGAAGAAGCTCATACCCTTTGGCTACATTTCCCTCTAAACAGAAAGCTTGAATCAAATGTCCCATCGTATTTACATCCGTTACAACACCATATTCCATCATATCACCATACAATCTCCAAACAACATCAACCCTTTTCATCCTAATCGAATGAGATAGAGCCATATTCCACGTTTCCAACGATGAACAATAACTAATCGTTTTCAATACATCAAACACATTGACTGCATCATCAATCAACCCATTTTCACAAAGGCATTTGATGTACAACTCCAAATACCTTGGCTCGGGTTTAAACTTGGTCTCCTCAATAAAGCTCTTAGCTGCTTGTGCAGCTTTCGCCTCGACAAGCCTTTTAAACATCATGCTACATAACACTGGGTCGAACGAAGACCCATATAGCGATCTAAGCCATAAATAAAATCTGAGAGATAAAAACACATTACCCTGTTGTTCCAAAACTGCATTGTAAATCATAGGATCCGAGAAATTAACAGCTGGAAAATCATTTAACAACGTTTGTTCCCATCTAGCCCGGGTCCGAATAAGATTAGAAACCTCTTTTGCAATCTCACTAACACTAAGCCCTAACCCTAGATTTTGAGCATGATTCTCATCGTCCCTATGACTTAAGGTTTGATTTTGAGCTAAATTTGGAACAGGGTTTTGGGGGGTTTGATTCAATTCATCGGACTTTGGATTAAATTGATCGATACTGAGGTTTCGGTTTCGGAATTGGGATTTAGGGTTTTGGCGAAGGCATAAATTGGAGAAAATTGATGGAACCCTGGCCATGTCAGTTCAACATTTCTTGATGGAAATGTAGCTAATTTAGTGTGTTAACATGAATTCAGGTGAGAAATATAGAAATATATAATACATATATAAAGGTAATGAAGAATATATACGGAGGAATTCAGGGATTGAAGAATAAATAGAAAATGGAAAAAAAAATTGTAGGAGGTTTGGGGGTAATAGTTCTCATATTTGACATTAGGCCCCTATTAAATTGATCGTTATCATTTCCCAACCTCGTCTTTTCATTATTATACTCCAACCCCTCTATCGTATTCGTATAAGTCTTTTTTCTTTCATTATTCTCTCTTCTTTTATCTTCTTTTCTCATTTTGTGTGGGGATGGGAAGAATTTGATTAGTGAAAAATTCTAGACGGATTGAACTCGTAAGTATTCACAAAGTAAGTTTATTATATTTCCTTTATAATTGATGTAATCGGTCAATCAATAAACAATTTTATTAACATTTGTTATGTGATTGTACGAGTGCAACAAAACTAGATTCAGGGGTAGATTTTTATATTCTTAAAAACTAATTAAGTGTACCTCAAATGAAAGCTCCAAGAGTTCTATAGTATAAAATAATGGCTTCAGAATCTGATAGATACAAATATTCGTTTATTTCTATAACATAAATATAATTGTACTTTGTTAGTCACTGTGATAGAATATTGAAATTGTGTTTGAGCTAGTTATCTACTAACCCACTTATGTACCTAATTAGATGATTAATTTTAACACAATTCCAAGATCATATATAATGGTGTGACATCTAGGAATGTAGACACAATGGTAAAAATAGACCAAATGTCTTTAAGTAAATATTTACTAGTTCCGAGTGGAAATAAGATATAATGTACATATCAGTTACTTACACATGAATCATTTATATGAAGCCACATGAACAACATTATGTGCATGGATTCTCATTTTGAGGCCTATGCTTCACAGAAAATGTCTACTTGAGACTATCTGTTGGCCCTTGGAATATTTAAGTGGACTTATATTATAATATTATATGTATATATTATAACGTGTATACATTGCAGTTTAAATTGTATATCATATATTAAATAAGGTTTGAGCCTTAGACTATGTGCAATGGGGTGTTGAAAATAGGGTGTTTGATATTTTAAATAGTTGAAACCATTGGAAGAGGGTGTTTAATGGTGACGTGGATTAAATTGGTGGAGAAATTTTACATGGTGTTGAAAAGCTTACATGGCATGATCTTATTGGCTAACCATATTGTAGATATTTTTATCACACTCCAATTATTTGATATTAATTATTTGATAATAAATAAATTTTTTTATATAAAAAAAATATATCAAAATTCATCATTTTTTCTCCTCTATAAATAGAGACTAGTTTCACTTGATTTGGATACCAAAAAAAATTCGATCATTTTCAATATAATAATATGATAAATATTTAAACGATAATATTATTATAATCTAATTATAAAATTAAAAGGATAAATAAATAAGATTAATATTTAGATAAATATTTAAATAAATTTTATTAAAAAAAAATATCGAAAAAGAAATTATTTCATCGTTATTTTTAATTATAAACGATAATCTTATTATAATCTAATCATAAAATTAAAAGGATAAATAAATAATAATATGAGATAAAAGTAGTGGGGTAGGGTGTTGAATATTATTAAACAAAACCATTGTAGAGTGTAAAATTTGAATGAGTATTTAATTATTATGTGGAAGAGAGATAAGATGATGTGGAGTGTTGGGAATTGAAAAAGAAGGTGTTTAATGTTGTGACCATTGTACATAGTCTTAGTCAAGTGATTAAAATCAAGTTTTTTAGGCTCAAGTCATCTATTTTGGTATGGTGTTATATTTTATATTTGTAGAAACTTTGAAAACTGAATTACAGATTTGCAGTTTATGATGGGCTAATTTACAAATAGCTAATTTACAAATACTAATTCAGCTATAAATAAAGGTTATGGTCCCAGTTGACGTACGACGAAAATTCTCTTCTTTTTAAGAAAGGTATTCAAGTACGATCAACTGGAAGATAAGACATAACTAAAGTCAATTCCATCTCTATGGATTCAAGTACGCTTTCAATTTATTATTTTTTGGCGTAATTATAATAAAATTTAAAGATTTGGGACAATCAAACTAAAATTTTCTATCACATAGGTCCTAACATAAGTTCAGAATTCTAACTCTTTTAAAATGGTATCTCACAAATGGCTATGTGTAATTTTCTATGTGCTATAGTTACCTTAGCATGAGTATGTGAAGGGACTATTTTACAATTATAAACTATTCATATAAGTGGATATATGAATATCACATTTTAATTGTTTGTTTAAAGTATAGCTAATGGTTTTAAAGTGAAGCCTACATCTAAATGAAAAAAAAAAATATTAACAATAAATTGATATGAATATTGAATACATGTTAATTGTAGAATTTTGTGGTCCAATTTTGCTTTAATTACAAACTTCCATTCCTTCAAATTTTTACAATTTTTTTATTTTCACAAATATATAATGGATAATATATATTTACGACCAGAGGGCTATATGTTTTTTTTGTGCTTTTGTCATTTCCCTTTAATTATGTCATCTCCTTTTCACTTAATTTTCATTTTATATTTATTTTGTCAAATTCTTTCTAAAATTCATTGCATTTTGTGCTTCCAAATATATTTTCTTTATGTAAACTTGGTTCATTTATTAAAAAAAAAAAAAATTGGGAGTGATTGTAGTTAAAATATGATTTGTATTAATCCTACTCAAAATCACCCTTTTTAAAGATGTAAATGTTGCTTTTTCGTTAATATATGTCAACTTGTATGTGTTGTGTAGAATGAATGATTGATGATATTAATCTGCTTAATTTTTAATTTCAAGAAAAAAAATTCCCAAATTTCAAACCAAATATTGAAAAAGAAATATAAATGTATAGTACAAATAATTTATTAGATTTTCACAACAATAAAATAAAATACAACAATTAATCGAAAATAAAAGAATGAATGAATATTAAAAGAATGCTAAAAACAAATTTAAAAAAGAAAAATAAGAAAAAACGGAATAATAAAAATTACAGAAAAAGAAAATTAAAATAAATCAAGCTCTAAAAACCCGTTCACACTCTAAAACCATCGTAGATAATCACACCGTACTGAGAATTAATAACTCAACACAAAAAATTAACATCAAAAATTATTTCAATCGGAATTTAATTATTTCGATCCATTTTCTCGTTCAAATGTTCAATCCTTTGCGATTTATATCAGTTTTTTTAGTTATTAATTTTTGTTCTTCGTGTATCGCTCGATCTGGCTTTACAATGCGAGCTAGTTTTTGTCAATTTGTTGAAAATTTTAATTGTGTTTTTGAGTTGGATTAAGCACTATTTTTAATTTTCTTGGTGATATTCTGTTCAGCTTCAGTGGATATGCGAAAGGTAAAACCCTAGTTCGTTTTTTATAATCTGTTTTTAAGGTTGTGTTCTGTTTATCTTATGCTAGGTTTTGTGAATTGGCTTTTGATTTTGCTGATTTGCATGATAAATTTGTGTTTCTGAGGTGGAAACTTGGATTGTTCTTTGGGCGTAAATGAGTCTTGTCAAGTTAAGGAAGTGTTTTTTAAGCTTGTTTGAGTTACAAATGAGCTTCACAATTTGTGTTGAGCTTGTTTGATTGTCAATCATTGTTTGATTATTTCTATACATGTTTTTTTTCCCTAATCAAACCGAAATTCAGAACTTTGTTTCATGTTTGGTTTGATATGGTAACAAATCTTGTTCAAATGAGCTTTTGGTGGTGGAACTCAAGTACCAAGTAGTTTGGTTCTGTCTTTCAGCCCTATTGCTCTATGAGTTTTGGATATTGTTTAGCTATATGTTTATTTTAATTTTTAAGTGTCACAATTTGTTTTAGACACTTTACTTGTTATTTCCCTACTTTTTGCCTGTCGATTTTGGTTGTGTTATCAATTTTATCATGTTGATCACGTCTGTGGCTATGGATAGTGAGAAATATGGTTGGTTGTACTGTTTGGCATTGCTAATTGATGTCTCACCAACTTAAATGATTTTTCGGAAACAAACGAACGAAGAAAATGTAATTTGTAACTTTACGACTGAAACAGTGTCTAAAATTTCAGAAAATGTGATCTATTGTATAAGATTACAAGTAATATGCTCTTTGGGTTCAGCTGAGTGTCTTTTATATTCTTTTTATATTTTCTTGTTATTAATACGCTTAACCATCGTTTTGATTGTTCCTAGACTTTCTGAAAAATGCGTGGTTAATGTCGTTACTGTAATTGATAACGATAAGTTGGTTTACTGAGTGGTAATCCGCCTTCAAATTATAATTTGGCTCAAGTGCGTGTTGAGTGTTCTTTTTTTTTTAATTTCTCCATTGACGTGCTTCAACTTACTTTGTTTCTAACCTTTGGTAATTTTATGCTTTGATAATGTTTATTTTGCTGATGATTGCAGATACTACTGACATGAATAGGGACGAGTTTGGAAATATCATGACTGTCAGGACAAAACCACCAGCTCTAGTTGTTCCAAAAAGTAATGGCTATCGAGATGATGATGGAGAATCTAACATGGAGCCGCATGTGGGGTTAGAGTTCAATTCAGCAGAAAAGGCACAAGAGTTTTACAGTGACTATGCAACCCAAGTAGGTTTCAAAATCAGAATTGGTCAGCTGTATAGATCAAGAGTTGATGGTACTGTTATTTCTAGAAGATTTGTATGTTCGAAGGAGGGATTTCAAACTAACACAAGAACTGGCTGTTTAGCATTCATAAGAGTTCAAAAAATCGACTCTGGGAAATGGGTTATAGCCAATATAAAGAAAGAACATAATCATGGTATAGAATCTGGAGAAATCTGTCCTCCTAAAATACAGAGGAAAAGTTTCCCTACTCCAAGATCATCATCATCAGGTGGCGCTGGTCGAACGGGAATAAGATCGCACGAGGAAGATAGCCCATCTAGCACCGTTGATCTTAAACGTTTCAAAAAGGAAGAGATGGATGGACTTGGTGTGCCCATGGTTGGTGGGCCCCTTGTTGAACCTTGTAAAGGTCTTGAATTCAATTCGGCCAGCGAGGCGTACAAATCCTACGATGCATATGCAACTAATGTTGGGTTCAGAATCAGAATAGGCCAATTATTCCGTTCTAAACACGATGGTTCGATTACGTCTCGTAGATTTGTGTGCTCTAAAGAAGGGCATCAACACCCTTCTAGAGTTGGTTGTGGAGCATACATGAGAATACAACGACACGAATCAGGAAGGTGGGTAGTTGATCGTTTTCAAAAGGAACATAATCACGAATTTGACCTTCCTACAGATTCTTATAGAACTGTATCAAAGGTGTATAAAGAAGAATCAAGCAGTGTTTTGGAAAATTTGGATTTAGTTGAAACGAATGGAGGGCTAAGTCTCGTCAGACGCGTTCGAGAAAGTAATATTGGGAGTGATTGGTATAATTTACTACTGGAG
Source organism: Verbascum thapsus (assembly GCA_963669365.1). Lineage (NCBI taxonomy): Eukaryota > Viridiplantae > Streptophyta > Magnoliopsida > Lamiales > Scrophulariaceae > Verbascum > Verbascum thapsus. The sequence goes on from OY770110.1 coordinate 12,853,786, forward strand.
TACTTTCAATCTAAGCAAGCCGAGGATATGGGTTTCTTTTACGCAGTGGAAATACGCGAAGGAAAAGGGATGAACATTTTTTGGGCAGATGGACAGTCTAGATTTTCGTGGGAGATGCTATTGTGTTTGATACAACTTACAGGAGAACTAGCTATTTATTGCCGTTTGCTTCGTTTGTTGGCGTTAATCATCACAGACAACCAGTTCTTCTTGGTTGCGCTATAATTGCTGATGAATCCGAAGAGTCATTTACTTGGATTTTTCAGGCATGGGTTAGGGCAATGTCCGGGTCCCGCCCGGTGTCAATTATAGCCGATCAAGATCGAGCCATTCAAAATTCGATCGCACGAATTTTTCCTGGGACCCACCATCGATTTTCTGCTTGGCAAATCCTCACGAAGGAACAAGAGAATTTAGGTGCGTTACTTTCTATGGATGCCAATTTCAAATATGAGTATGAAAATTGTATTTTTCGAACCCAAATGCCTAGCGAATTTGATTCAGCTTGGAATATGCTTATGAACAAATATAATCTTGAAGACAACACGTGGTTTAAGGAAATGTATAGAATGCGTAAAAGTTGGGTCCCATTGCACATAAAAGGAACATTTTTCGCTGGAATTCCCGTGGATGGAAGCTTGAAATCGTATTTCGGCAATATTTTAACTCCCCAAACGCCACTTGACGAATTCATTATTCGATATGAGAAAGCGCTTGAACAGCACCAAGAAGATGAAAGAAAAGAGGATTTTAATTCGTTTAATCTCCAAGCTGTTTTGCACACAAAAGACCCCATAGAAGAACAATGTAGAAAGCTATACTCAATCACAATGTTTAAAGTGTTCCAAAAGGAGCTTCTAGAATGTTATAGTTATGTTGGGATAAAGATAAATGTGGAAGGGGCAATTAGTAGATATCTCGTGCAAAAATGTGGAAATGGGGACGAGAGATATACCGTTGCGTTTAACGCGTCAAATTTGAACATCAGCTGTAGCTGTAAAATGTTTGAGTTTGAAGGCATTCTTTGTAGGCACGCTTTGAAGGTTTTCCAGATAATGAACATAAGGGAAATTCCATCTCGATATATTTTGCATAGATGGAGCAAAAATTGTAAATATGGTGTATTACGAGACGTTGATTCTGGAGGTGGGGCCCGAGATTTTATGGCCTTGATGACGTGGAGTTTAAGAGAAGAAGCCAAGAATTATATCGAGGCTGGGGTAGTATCTTTGGAAAGATATAAACTCGCGTTTGAGATCATGCAAGAGGGCAGAAGGAATCTATGCTGGCAAAATTAGAAGGAATCTCAATTACAGGTTAGATATATCCTTTCTATCTTCTAAGTATTGTTGTAATTGTGATTATGTCTAGTTATGGCTTGTCTCATCTCTGTAATTAAATAGAATCCTTTTTGTGTAAATTTAGTTATATATTTTGTGTATTGATTAGAAAGTGCTTGAATGAAAATGTTTTTCTACAAATAGAGTATTTCTCTTTGTCACATTTGAAATTCCCAATAGTCCCTAAATATGTTGGAGCATAAGAAATAATTCAATTGATTTATTTTTTCATCACCTTTACCCCAACCTTTGTTGACGATTTCAAACTCGTTTATTTTTCGACTAGTTTATCTTGTTAATTATTTGATGATGTCCATGATTCTTAACTCAGGAATCTTGAAAAATGGTAATTTGATTATGATTCTGTTACTTTTATAGAAGTTTGTTATTACATTAAGAAAAATAGTAACGGAATCCTTTTTTTCGTTTCTTTCTTTCTGGGACGGAGGTAGTACTATTTTCTCAATTATTGTATTTTTGTTAAATAAGAGAAGAATGCATTACATACTTGAATATGTCAATCATGCTGGCACAATTTGCTGAAACATATGTCAATATTTGAAATTGTTGCTTTAATAAGTTGTAATTTTATTTATTCATAGCCCTATATTAGTTTATGTTTCATTTTGTGAATTTCAACTGTAGATGGATATCACTTTATTTGATATATTTCCTTAAAACATGATGCAGTTTGGCATGAATCTGTAATATGAAATACAGAATAAGGCCATAATGCATATCAGTGTATAAGTTATTTCCTTAAACCATATTGTTTTGACATGTATATCTATATGTGACACGAATTGTTACTCACAAATTGTTCACATTATTGAGCATTTGTATTATCGAAATACATTTGAATCTATCGTTTAATTAATTTCTTCATTTGGGGTGGAAAAAAGAAAATTCAAAAAATGTGTAATATTGTAAATGTAAAATTCGATATGCATGTACATTAGTCTGCATCTTATTTTCTCTTCCTTGTTTTTAAAACTTAGGACCAAATGAAAGAAATTAGTTAATGGATGGTCCGAAAGAATAAGGAAAAATTGCAATTTTCATCTCATAATTTAGTCCAACTTTACTTTTAGTTCCATTAGTTATGAGTTTATCACATTTAGTCACATAATTTTTAAAATATTTCAATTTTTAGTTCCACTATCCAAAATCTAATGGTCAAGTCTGTTACTCAACATTTAAAATCTAGTGTTCAAGTCTGTTAATCAACACTTTAATCGATTGCATGAGATAATATTCTTTGCCAATAAATTTGAAAAAATGGGGTATCTTTAATTCAAAGAAAAAGCTAGATTTCTTTGGTCTAGCCTCATGAAAAGGTAAATAATCACTTTTACACCTTCCCATCTAATTTCTCCCAGCTCCATTAAGTGCGTTTTTCGAGGAAAATTCTTCTATAAAATCGCTATTGAACATCAAAAAGTCTAGATCGTGTCATATCAACAGTGAAATACACATTGTATCGATCTAGAATAATCTAAATCGTGCTCCATTAAGTGTGTTTTTCGAGGAAAATTCTTCTAAAAACTCGCTATTGAACATCAAAAAGTCTAGATCGTGTCACATCAGCACTGAAATATACACATTGTATCGATCTAGAATAATCTAAATTTTTTCGGTTTTCAGATATAGAAAACTGAGAAAAATATCAAAATTTTGAATCTTGAGAAATGAAAATGCACACATTAACCGAATAAATGTTGTAAAAAGTCTTCAAGACAACTCATGAAATGCCAATCCGAAAAATCGAGTCTGGAGGAACTTTTCCGAGCCTGAGCATGGCTAATAGCTCATTTTAGTTCCTTATTTACAAAAATCTCTAGAAAAATAGATCTATTTTTTTAAAAAAAGAGAACGAAATTGTGCGCCTCTGAGATCATCTGAGCCGTTCAACTCCTTTCACGCTCGTTTAATTCAAGATCCGACGGTTCACATCTTCATGGCCAGCTTTTGAGCAGCCAGAGCTTCGGCTTCAAGCGTTGGCTCCCACAAGAGTGTAGTTTCGGCAAGTAATGCAGTCACAACGTAGGGATCCATGTTAGAAGCCGGACGCCTATCTTCCAAATAACCTTAAAAAACACGAAAAAGAAGAAGTTATCGAGATTGGCGATGATCGTTTGGACGTTTTAGTGGAGATCCCGAGACGACAATCACAATTGTTTATGTCTATTTCTTCGGAGTATGTGGGGTCCGCTGTATTTATGTGTATGTGGGGTCCGCTGTACAGGAAAATTTGTGATTGTTTCGAAGCCTGGAGCTACATAGAGTGCAAGGATAGCTTGGACATTTTAGTGGAGGTCTCAAGATTACATTAGTTAGACAATTGGGATAATGTGGGGTCCGCTGTATTTATGTATATGGTGGGTTCCGCTATACAGGAAAATTGTGATTGTTTCGAAGCCTGGAGCTACATAGAGTGCAAGGATAGCTTGGAAATTTTAGTGGAGGTCTCAAGATTTCATTATCGAGACAATTGGGATAATGTGGGGTCCGCTATTCAGGAAAATTGTGATTGTTTCGAAACCTAGAATTACATAGAGTGCACAGATAGCTAGGACATTTTAGTGGAGGTCTCAAGATTCCATTACCGAGACAATTGGGATAATGTGGGGTCCGTACACAGGGATAATTGTGATTGTTTCGAATCTTGGGGTCATTAGAAGGGGTAGTTTGGACATTTTAGTGGAGGACACGAGACTCGATTATCAAGCCAATCACAAGTGTTTACGTCTCAGGATTATGTGAGGTCCACTATACAGATATAATTGTGATTGCTTCACGGCCCGGAGTCACAAAAGTTATTATCAAGGCTAGTTTGGGCATTTTAGTGAGTCTCGAGACATCTCAACTGTATAAGAAGAGGGCCCACCTTACACGAACGGTTGTGATTGCTCAAAGTAGCCTCACAATATTTCTTAATAATGAGGTTATATATATATATATATGTGTATATATAGTTGATTTGTACCTTTTCCTGCCTTCTCGGTATCACGCCCCACACGAATCGAGCAACCACGGTTAGCAACTCCCTGCAAATTCATTGTGAAGTTAAAATATCTCAAAAAACTAATCTTTTTTATTTTTTAGATCATTATCTTAAAAGGTGTAAAAAATTGTAAAATATGAATTTTAATACGTACCCATGAAAATTGGTCGATACTAGCGGTCTCGTGTTTTCCTGTCAATCTTCGCTCGTTTCCTTCTCCATAAGCGCTGATATGGTCTCTATGGCGAAGCGAAAGATTCAAAATCGCTTTCTTTATTACTTCAAATCCTCCTTCTTCCCTCATACTCTTTGTGCTGAAAAATCAAAATTATCATTCATAATTAATACATTTTAGAACTCGAAAAAAATATTATCCCATGTTAGAATATATATATATTCATTAATTTTGTGTAGGGTATTTCTTTTCTTATGTATTATGTTTCATTGTATTTATATTTTTCTAATTTAGTTAAGTTTACCTTAATTGTCGAGCTTTGTAACGGTATATATATATATATATATATATCATTATCAATAATATTATCAACGGAGTTTCATATTATTGAACATGCCAGTATGATTTAGAATATAACATTAATATTAGCATTATAAATACCTGTAATTGGTGTGGCATCCTGCACCATTCCAATCACCCTAAATATTCCATGATAAAAACCAAATTAGAATTTCATAATTTTTGTCAACTTTTCATATTAAAAAATAAAATAAATTACTCGAAAAATAAAATCAAAAATACCTCGATCGGTTTAGGATCAAGTGAGAGAACGACTCCAGCTTGTTCTGTAATTCTCTGTCAAAATTAAATCAAAGATCAAAATACTCACATTTTTCTATGTTGAATTAAACAAACCAATAAATGATTTATATTTTACTTTATTTTATTTTTTATCAAAAAAAAATTAAACGAACCAATAAATGATTTATATTTGTCGATTTCATGAATATGGCATACCTCAAGAAGGTACCTCGCGCACCAAATATGGTCTCCGGCTTCAATTCCAACGCTCGGGCCAACTTGAAATTCCCACTAAAAAAAGCGTCATAAAAGTTGATAATTTAAATTTTGAGGACTAATAATAAAAACCCGAAAAGTTTTTTTTTTTTTTTTTTGTGTAAAATAATTTGAAAAGTAGAGTCGAGGAAAAACACCTGGCCGGGCATAACTTCCCCGTTTGTACCACTAATGTTAATTCCGGCATATAAGCAAGCTTTGTAATGAGCATCGGATATATCGCGTCCAAATGACTTATCCGCTCCAGCGCCACAATAATAAGGCCCCTATAAGTGCACCGAAAATTAGATAAAAAACGTCTCTTTTATACCAAATCTCCGTCTAGCGTGCGCCTTGAATGCGCGAAATAGTACGTCATTTCGAAGTTCAAAATTAAAAGGTTTTCGTTAAAATTTAAAAGTTTTGTTTGGGTCAAAATTGATGGCCAATTAGTTAAATACATAAATTTAGTATATCTAGCCTTTAAGCCTTCAAAATTGGACACCAAATTAAAAAAAAAAAAAACCTCTAGCTATCAAAATCGAGTTAGCAAATTTTTGATTTAGATGAGTATCCCAAAATTAGATTGTTGATTTGTTGTGTTGAAATGCTTGTGATGAGTTCGTTTTATTCTTGTTTCTTTCTTGAAATCTTGTTATTTATGGTTTAGCTAATGGATTAATGGATATTATTGTTAAAATGCGTTATATATAATTTTTTTTTTATATAAATCTTGCTTCGAAACGCTGCACATTCGCCATTAATAACTATGCAACCTATTTAGGCTATGTTCCATTAATAGTAGTACATTGTGCTATATTTTCTTCATTTTGTGGTCACTGAAATCCAAGGTTTCCGAACTTGTAAGGCTATGTTTGGTTCTTAGATTTTAACGAGGAAAACAAAAAAAAGGAAAATATGTGCGCCTCAATAAATACTTTGTGCCATTCGAAATTTTCCTTTTCTCGTCCTAGTCAAATTTCATAAGCCAAACCGAGCATTAACAACACGGAAGGAAAAAAAAAAAAAACATTACCTGAGGACCGGGGTAACCTCCAACGGGCCAACCCAATGGCCATTTTACGTCCGTTTGGAGTAAAGTGTACTCTTGTTCAATGCCATACCTAAATGCAATTTAGTTTTCAAAAGTTAGCCTATTAAAATACGAATCGAAAAAAAAAAAAACGGCCATTAATCTAAACACCGTAAAAAAAAATTTGATTCATTTTCGTCTCTAGTAACGATTATCATTTTAGTTCAAAAAAAATTAAAATAGGATAAGTTATTACCATGGAACTTCAGCAACAACCTTAGGGTCACTAAAAATCTGAGCGGCTTTGTAACGCTTGTTCGTTGGAATCGGCTCGCCTGCTGGTGTATATGTATCACATATAACCTGTTTTACATTATATATATATATATATATATATATATATCAGAAGAGGGTCTGTTGGTAACCAAAATTGAATAAACTGAAAATAAATAAAAAATACTTTTGATTACTCGAAAGTCCTACAAGAATAAATTTTTGTCAATAAATCGAGGTTTGTCCAAGTCTAAGGTCGATTCTTTTATTGATTCCTAACAGTATATGAATGAAAACATAAAGCGTAATATTAATAAATAATGTAAGACTAATAACAAAACATAAATAAACCTAAACCCAATTTAATAAGGACTCTAAATAATAAACATAAATAATTAATCTTGCAAAATCAATCTTCTAAAATCCGTTTTTTAAATTTCTCGAAATGTTAAATTTCTCGAAAAGAAAAATGATTCAATTTTTTTTTACTAACCAAGATGTTATTACCACCACGGAATGGATCCTTGAAGATTGCTTGAGGGCTACAGATTTGATTTGACATAAAATTATCGTTAAATAAAAGTGTTAATATCGAAATAGACAATTAATTAATATCTTTTTCAAGACGATCTTACTATAGGATGACTTCACTATCTTCGCCCGGGGCCTGCCCTGTACTTGATCCGTCATAGTTCCATTTCGGAAGCTCCGAAGGGTGCTCGACAGGCTTCGATATGGTCTAAAATATTATAACGACAAAAAATAGTTAAAACTTGCATAAACTCTCGTAATATTGAAAAATACAACAAAAATAATGAAAAATAAAAAATAAACAAAAAATGAAAAATAAATCATTATCTCGTACCCTTGATTTACTACGCACGTCGATTCCTGTACCTCCAATCCTGTCACAAACGACGCGATTTATGAGTCATAAAACTACTAATTTTAAACTGGGAAACGCGATATTGTCTATATATTACAATTTTAGTCTCATTGTTTACAAACTGGCAAAATTATTAGCCCTTAGTATGCATCGTTTTACAATTTTAGTCTAATTAGTTATATAATAGACAAAATTTGGCGCGTAATATGCACATGCCCGTTAAATAAAATACTTATCACGTGTAAGACAGACGACAGTGATCAGATTAACAGTTTTCATCAGTTTTTTAACGATTGGAACCAAAAAATTGCAAAAAATGCATCTTATGCTACTAATTTTGCGAGTTTATAAACATTGAGACTAAAATTGCAGCATAACCTATCCTATGTGATTAATGTTGCAATTTTCCTTTTTAAACCGGATATTCTAAATTTATCGCGAACAAGAAAAATATAAAACTATCAAAGATAAATCAATTATATATATATGATAAAAAAAAAAGAAAATGTACCAAATATATTCGGCGATAATCTTATCGGTGTATGGAGTTACGTCCAAGTTTAGCAATTGTTCGACACGGTTAATGGTGCTATTGTCCGATTTAACGGCAAGAACTCTAAATTTGGTAGAGCTTTTTGATGCCATTTTCTTGTTTTGTTTCATAACAAGAGAGCTCCACATTTTTGAACTCAATGGGCTTGAATTTGTTGAATTTTTCGTAATTCTCATTTGCCATTGTGCCGATGGAGCCAAAATTTGCGCCATTTTTTACTGAAAGAACAAAATTAAACGGATCAAAATGATGAAATAACTCGTCCGATAAATTATTTTTAAGTGCTAAAGGCAATATTATAATGCACATTGACATTGCTTAAGAAATTGAAGACGTTTATATTATACATTGTCACGCCCTGGGCCCGCCAAAGATTGTTGAATAATGAAGAACCCGTGAATTATATTATCAAAAGATTGTTGAATAATGTAAAACCCGTGAATTATATTATTGATAATAGAAGGATAAAAATAGAGTTAGAATATAATCTGATGAAATCATAACTAACAGATAAAACTAAAAGATATGATACGATATAACCTATGATTAGTAATTATGAATATTATTTAAAAACTTTGAATTGGACATATTTTATAAAATAAATATCATTACGACAGTTGAATTCTTAGTTTTCTAATTGTAAACATTTAAATTAAACCCTTTTTTCCCAGTCGGATCGGCATCACAATTGACAATAAACACACATCTAAAAAATAGATCAAGAATGAAAATAAGAATAATAAGACTATGAAATCAAAGTCATCACAATAAACAAGTAGATATATGACTGTTCTTTTTCTTGATTTTCTATTAATATTCTCATTCTAGTAGCTCTGTCATATTGAATCATTCAGCATTTTTCTGCAATTTCAAGCACAAAGATAATTTTAATTCAAATTTCTGCTGAAATTAGGCCCTTTTCTGCAATTATCACCATGAACCATTCAAAATTACATATATAAATATATATATATATATATATATATATAAATCTTGTCAATGAAAAGGGATTTTATCTGATTTATAAATGTGATTTTAATCGTGAAATACCAAACAAACAAGAAAAAGGGTACTAAAATAACTGATCCTCACATAAATATACTTTCACTTTTTTCCTTAAAAAGATCACACAAATGTACTTTCAACTTCTCTTCAACACAAATCATAAACAAAATGCACTATTTTTTCCCATATAACATTAAATTTATGGCTAAAAAATTAAATTGAAAAAACTCACCAGATAATAGTATAAGCTTCAAGACTGCAATTTAATTTAAAGAGAGATAAAAGAGAAAATAGATAAAGTGGCAAAAAATGATTGTGATAAATGTGTTATAAAAAAGGGTAGGAAATTATTTGGCTTTTGCTTAGTAGATAGGGGTGGTATGATTTGAATGGAGGAAATTAAATTTTGGTCTTTTTGGGGTCACAATTTTTTTTTACCATATTATTAAACATTTAAGATAAGGGATTGTTCACTTCTCTCTCTTACATGTGCTCTATTGACATATGGACAAAAAATGGAATAAAATATTTGGTAATGTGGCAAAGTTTTGGAATCTTAATGATGATTCCAATGTTAAGTTCAACTATATTTGCATCATTTGTAACGACTTTTTTTAGAGGTATTTAATTAAAAATTGTTTTTTAATTTATATACAGGTGTCCTCACTTATTGTGAAATTAATAAAAGAATTCTCTTATTTTGAAGAATTACATAAAATTTTTAACATGTCAACTTATTTATTACAATAACACTTCTTCTTTAATTAATAGTTCGTATAATTTTATCCCCACAATGTTGAGTTATGAAAAAGTGTAAATAGAGCCACAACTTTCACCGAAATAGCCCCAATATCATTGTATTATAAATAGCTCCAATATTATTGTAATTGATGTATCTTAATTTTTGAAATATAATGAATATCCTGGCTTGGTAGCGGCCCCAGACGTAATCAAATTCTTTGACGAATTGGGTTAACAATTCTTGTTCTTTTATTGTTTTTCTTTCGAGCGATTATTTACATCATTGACATTATATTCCTAACACACAAACCTTATCTTTGAACCACGTCGTGGGTGTTTTGAGAGTTTAAGATAAATGAGATAGACTTTTTAATAATTATACAATAAATTAGAGTTTTTGTTACATTTTTCCTTGTTCTAATGCAATGGTTTGGAAAAATATATTCTTCATCCTCTAATTATTTTGGTCCCATTTGTTACAGATTTTTCGCATTTAGTATCATAGACATTAATTTAAGTGTTCCGAAATTTAAAGATTAACTCCGTTACTCACTACTTTGACTAAGTCTTTTTTGAAAGCATTCATGTTCTAATATCTCAAACATAGTATATTCAATATCACAATATTTATACTTAACATCACATGTCATTTATTCATAAAATCTTCGCATAAAGTATAGTCAAAATTTTGATTTGTTTAGTTGGTCATTAAGTTATGAATGGAAAGTTCGATTTGGGAGTGAATATAAGACATTTTTATAGTTATGTAACTAATTAAACAAAATCTGTAAAGAGTAAGAACAAAATCGAAATAGGGCTAAATTACAAGACAAAAATGTAATTTTTTCGTCTATATTTTTAATGGAAATATTAAGAAGATGAAATTAAGTAGTACGTGACATTATAGGGAATTGTGTAAAAACCAATCTCCCATCTTTGTTTTGATAGAAATGGGAAGATTCTCATAGGCGAGAATGATTTTTATGTGGCTTTGTTTTGAATTAAATAGTTGATTTGTATTAAAATTATTTTTCGTGTTTGTCTAAGAATAGGATTGTGTTTCTTATTTGGATTAATATATTCTGTAAAATCCACAACTAATTAAGATAATATGAAAAGATGTTTATAAAATAAGTACAAAAAGCAACAAAATTTGGATTTAAGAAATTTTATCATGACTAGCTGGGGTGCAAATTCTTACTAGTTGTTTCTCATTGATTTGAAATTCTTACTGAAGTAGGCCTTGTTTGTTTATGTTTTAGAAATAATTTTTAAAAAAATCTCAAAAAATGTGTGTTAACGGGATTCATATGAAAACAGTAGATATTTATTTATATTTCAAGAACTTATGGAAATTTATAAAATATGTCAAATTAATAATGATTAGTTGATGTATGATAAGTTAAATGGATGAGTTGTAATTTTTATAATGATTATTTGAATCAAAATAAACAAAATACAAAATTATAAATTACAAAATATGAAAGAGAAGTAGATATATTTTTTTAAAAAAAATTGATTAACAAATGTGTGAAATGATTTATAGGTAGTTATATAAAAATTGAAAAAGTAAAGTTATTTAAATGAGAATAGCTTGTATTAACGTGATTTAGGATTTTGTAATTCAAAATTTTGAATGAGATCTATAAACATCACCAAACAAGCCCTAAAATGTTTGAAGTTTTGGTTGCTTTCACTCGGGTTTTGATGTACATCATTGAATGAGGTTCAATCTTGATCTTGCTCGATTCAAACTCATAAATTCATCACAACAAAAAAATTTGAGAGCTTTACATGGGCTTTGATGTTAAGTACATCAGTCATTTGTCAGTCTTAATGATCCTCCTGACCCAAATTTTTTACGCCAACGTCAAATCTAGACATTGATTATGTTGAATATAAGTTTGGTTTATACATCTTTAATAGGGATGTTCATAAGTCGAGATCGAGTCGAACTGAGCCAAAAATCCAAGCTCGTTCGAACTCGAGCCGACCCAAGCTCGAGCTCAAAAAAAAATATTTTTTTATAAAACAATAATTTTCTTTATAATTTTTTTTGTAAAAATATATTATTAATTTTTGTATTTATTCACATATTATTAAATATAGTCATAATTAATGCTAAAAATATTATTATTTATAAATATATTATCATAATATATCATATTATATAAAAATATATAAATAAATATTTATTTATATATATATATATTAATTAAAAATTATTTTTTTTATTCCAGCTTGCGAGCTGGCAAACATGTATTTTTAGGCTCGAGCTCGAATCGAGCTATTTTTGAGCCGACTCGACTCGTGAACACCCCTAATCTTTAGTAAATTAATGCAACAATAGGCGAAAATTTTACAAAGAAGAAAAAACGATTTACATTCAGAACGACCAGTACATCAAAACAATCTTAAGTATTATTAAATAAAATCGAACGATAATCTTAAAAACGTCACTTCAACAACTAAAAGCTTTATCTTCTTCCAACAACTTAATAACCGTTTCAACTAAAGACTGCATCGTTACACTGTGTCGACACATTCCAACTGTTCCCGAGAAAATATTAAAGCTCTCGAGCTCGGACGTTGTTTCCAAAACCGATTCGAGCTCTCTTTCAATGCCAAGACTCTCAAAAGTGCTTATATTTGTTTGGTCATTTTTCATCATCCAAATAGCAAGCTCTATAGTGTATCTTCTTATACTTGGAACTTTTATAGAGGGATATTTGTATTTCTTTAGAATCATGAAAAGGCGATGTGCCAGGTCGATTTCACTAACGCCAGATTTCTTGAACATGTGTTTTGATTCTTCAGGTGTCATCAATTTGAAAAGGCATGAGGCTGCTCCAATCATTACTTCCTGTAGTTTGTTCTCTTCTCTCATGATAGCTTCAAGAATCTAAAATAAAATGGAGTAAAAAAGTTAGATAAATTGAATTTAAAAAAATTTAGAGGGGAAACTGTAATTTTCGTCCCGTAAATTTGACCGAGTGTAATTTTAGACAGTTTTTTTACATTTTAGTTTCATAACTTTTAAAATATCTTACATTAGTTACACTGTCCAAAATCCAACGGTTAATTCTGTTAGTTAACATTTTGATCGTTTTATTTTGGAAAATTCATGATAGAATACATTTATACATGAATTATATTCAATATTATAATATTTCTACTCAATATCATGTGTCTATTATGCACAAAATCTTCCCAAAAAATCTGATTACTATGGGAGTTGACGGTTAGATTTTGGATGATGAGACTAAATATGAGACATTTTGAAAGTTACGAAATAAAATGTGAGAAATTTATAATGAATTGAACGAAACTGAACTAAATTACTATACGAAAAATGTAATTTTCCCTTTTAATATATCACCAAATCATATCAAAACCATATATAACCAGAAAAATTATATTGACACAAAAGTCCACGCGAACTTTTACGATAACGTAATATAAAATCGCAAAATTACGAATAAATTCTATTCACCAAAGTCATAATAAAATTATCATAAACTCAATACAATCAGGCCTACTTATAAGAGAATAATAAACCACTAAAATTCTATAACAAAATCGTTACGATCTCAGTATAATTAGGCCACCAAATTCATAATATGATGAACATAAACTCAATACAATTAAGCCCACTTACGACTAAACTAAAACAACCAAAAACAGCTTATCAAATATCGACCAAATAAGGCCATAACTCCAAATAAATTAAAATCAAATCAACTCATAACTAAAATTATTTAAAAAAAAATTACTATCATGTGAAAATAAACAATCAATTAAAAAAATCATAAATACTAACCGTATTTCCAGCTGCAGTTAATCCCTTCAAATTCTCAAAGCAATTTTTCCCACTATATGCACATAAATTCCTCATAATTCTTGCTGCATTTACACTTACCAATGGAATTTCCAAAGCTTTAATTAAATTCCAATTTATTTCCAATTTAATAATTCTTTGACATATATTTTTACTCTCCAATGCCAACATAGCCAAAGCTTCACCTGCAGCCACTCTAACATGTCCATAATTTTCCAATATTTCATTATTAAAAAAAATATTAAACAATTCCTTTAATACCCCTCCGGTCCCGCCAATCCGATCCGTCGCGTCCTCGTCTATCGCCAAACTCGTCAAAATCTCTATCGCCAATATCTGCAACTCGGGATATTTTTCGCCGAATTTCAGTATATCTCGAATATAACTGAACGTAAAAACAATCTCAGATATTTCTTTGCGCAGTTGTTTTCCAGCAAAACCCGACGTATTTGACAACATTTTTAAAACTTGTAACGACCGTTTAACGGTCACGATTTGAGAATCTGTAGCCGTTGGATGCCTCAGAAGACGCTCGTCCGCATGCGTAAAATCTACGATTTTCGGCAAAAGACCCCTCGTGTTCCCGATTTTTCCGCAAATATCGTGATCACGCGCGATTTTTTTCAAAATTTGAAGACCTAAATGGTTAAAAGCCCACGACCCGTAATTTTGATTATCGACTATTATTTTTTTCTCGGATATTTCGTCATGACACGCGCCACTATGGCTTCTACTGACGTGCAGCAAACACGAGATCGACTCTATTGAACCTGATATTCCTGCAATACGCAGCGAATTTTGTTTTTTGCCGGATAATTTGGCCAAAATTTCTCCGGCGGAATATCTTATTTCTTCTTCTTGACAATCTTTCCAATTCAACATCTCAACCAATCTCTCCATAACCGATAAACTGATTCCGATTTTTTGAAGGGTATCTTCGGAGAATCTAGAACTCGTCGCGAATCTTCGCAAGATTCTAACTCCGATCAATTGCTCGTCCGGCGAGTTCGAGTCCAAAAGCTCCATCGAAAACGAGACCATATCCATTTTCAAACCGTCGAAAATGCTCCCGTTTACGCACTTTGAATACGCGTCGTAAAAAAATCTTCGAGTCGAAATTAAACCCGAGTCTCCCAATTCGCATTCGTCGTTTACGTCTTCTAGAAGCTTCTTAAAGCTCACTTTCCATTGCCAATAAGCTTTCTCCAACAAAAACAACAAAGCCTCAGCTAAAGCCAACGAGTAGAACATAATCAAAGCCGAGTTTCGATTCCTCTTTTCGATATCGCCCTTTTCGATATCGCCGAAATTACGAAGAACAAGCTTTATCATTGATAAGACGACACAGGCTATGGCGGAAAGTAACTGTAGCCAATACAATAATCTACTCACATTTTTTGAAATAAAAACCCATTTTGCATATGGAACAAAGGGCACCTCAGAGCTCGTCCATGTTCGTGTTACAGCTTTATTTTCGTCCAAATTTTTCGAACTTTTGATAATCTCACTCCGGCGCCGGCGCCGGCCCCCACAGTAAGATTTTGCAGAATTGAACACGAAATTCGAGGTGGTTTTAATGGCGCGAAAGCTGTTGATCCCAACGTCGGTGATCGTCCACGTGGCCTGATGTTGCCATTCGAGCTCACGGCTCCGGCTGAAAATTCGTGTGCTTTCGATTAACAAGATGACCGTTATGAACCAGAAATCGGTTTTATCGAGTGTGATTGCGAAGCCGCCGAGTAGAACGACTGTGGCCCAGATGAATCCGAGGGTTCCTATACCGGAGGCTGCTTTTTCGAGGACGGCTAATCGGAGGGCGAAAAGGGTTAGTTTTTTCTCCGGTGCTCTCGCCGGAGGACGGCCGGTTGGGGCGGAGAAGGCGGCGGCGGCGCTGGTTTTGGTGTTGTCGGGGCTGAGATCGGAGGTGGGGAGAGTGATGATGTGATCGTGAGTTTCTGTAGGTGATGATTTGTGATCCATTTTTTGTGTGTTTTTGTGAGGGAAAAATGTGGGATTTGAATAAAATGATCAAGTTTTGGAAAAAAAATTGTTGATTTAATGAGATTATGGTTTAGTTGGAAGGTTATGTATATATATATTAATATTATATATATTGTTTGTGTATATATATATATATGTAGTGTGTGTGTATGTATATAAATAGGAAAGAAAATTGAGCTTAGGGGGCACGTTTTAGGATGATGAAATGAGGAGGAAAGAAAATTGTTAAGTTGCGTCTCTTTGTTCTTGGAAAGTTGGTTATATTTTTTGCTTTATGGTTTTTCTTTCTTTATGTTGTTTGTATTCATCATTTTAACTTTGTTTTTGTTAGGCTTGAGGATACACACTAAGTTTTTTATATGTAATTTCAGAATGAGTGATTTTTACGATCTCACGTCTGATAAGTTTATAATATTACAAGTTTATAATAGGAAAAATTGCATCAACCTCTCCTGAACTATGTGCATTTGGCATCTACACCCCTCAATTTTAAAAAATTGGCATAGACCTCCCCCATTCACTTTTTTCATTATATTAATTTTATAAAGACCAAAATACCCTTCACTTATTATTTAAGTTAACTTTCATTTTTATTATGTTGGAAAATGGAAAAATATCAGTAAATAACAATTAAAAAAATGAGAAATTCATAATTTAAATTTTATAATTATAATTCTAATCTCATAAAAAGGTAATGTATCAATTAATAATGAATTGTCTTAGTGATCTAAAAAATTTGTTGATTAAGTTTATCAATATAGTCTAGACATTTTTCATAAACTTAAATAATTTTAATTTTTCTATATTAAAGAAAGCTACAAGTATACAAGTAAGAGTCTAACAAACCTTTATATATCTAACATTCGATTTACTTAAACATGTTTTTCATAAAAGAAATTCAACTTCTTTTGCCAAAAATGATTCTACTTTAGTGGTATATCAATTTGAAACAATAATAGTATGAAAAAAGTAAATGACCTCTAGTATACCATCATGCTTTTGTTATTAAAATGATATATATAGTAATATTTTAACAATGACAATAATTTATGATTATTTATAAAAACAGTTGTGTAGTTTAATGAAAGTAAACTAAGATGCATTAACATAATATTATTTTTTCTTTCTTTCTTGAAATAAACTGAAAAATAAATAACATATTATCATCCTAAATTCTTAATCAGTAATGTGAATTTATTCTAACTATATCTAGATAAGTAAAAATAATTTAAAAAAATTATTGAAGATTACCATAAAAATAAGAAATAGTATAATTAATATAATTATAATACTAACATATTTTTTCATGAGATTTAACACTTGTTGTATTATGAGAGCTAAATTAATATCTTTAAGTAATATTATTTGATATAATAAAATTATTCATAATTAAAAAGATTATTATTATAAAATTAAAGAATATTATAACTAGATTTCTAGAAACTATTTTAATTTGTTTTATTATCATGGGAGGGGCATTTTAGTCATTTCATTAGTAAATATAGTGAAAATTTGAGAAAGGGGAGGTCCATGCCAATTTTTTAAAGTTGAGGGGTGTGGATGCCAAATGCACATAGTTCAGGGGAGGTCGATGCAATTTTCCCGTTTATAATATTGCCATTTTGGTGAGATTTGGAGGTTTTGGATCTAACTTATGTTAATTATGCTCGAGATTATTCGTGTATAGTGGTCTCACATAATTCTAATTTAAGAATGTTTTTTTTACTTTCAGTCATATTCGCTCTCACGCCTCTCATAACCATAAGTCTCAAGTTTTATTCACATTTAATCATGTGTGTTGGATTTCACAAAAATTTCATTTATGAATTATTGTGTCTATTTCAAACTTTTTTGAAAAACAACATCTCATATGACATTTCAATCATCCGTTGATATGGTTTATAATGTGAATGGTATCTTGAAATCCATATTATGTAACCTACTTACTATTATTGAGAATTTGAGATTATCAAAATTCAAAATCTTTGTGCATAATGTTTTTATTACACGACTTAATAATCGAATTTCTAATAATCAACTATATTAAGTATATCAATAATCACTTTTGCTAGTTGAGGTCTCTCTAACACTAGATGGCATGTAAGCTTGTGAGCAATTGAAATTCATTATTGCCTATTAAAATGTCATGTTGGAAAATTTTATGTCAAATCGAATCTAGCATATCGATGTGATAAAACAATTTCGTGTAGAAAAATCTATAATACATTTATATTTTTAAGGTTACCAAATTAATCATTTATAGGGAAACAAATACACAATTGGGTGTGCATCTTTTGAAACCCAAACCCTTCCATAATCCAAAATGAAAAGATTGATTTAATTAGGTTCAAATTAAATCTTCATTAAAAGAAAGTTATGCACATTATTTTTATTAATCGGGTCTCCGTAAAAAGAAATATCTAAAAAGGAGAAATCGTTTTTAGAAACTACGATTACTAATTAAAGTAATTAATAATATATATTATCAAATTCAATCTCGATTTGGTAAATCGGTGCATGAAATTGAAACAAAATTAAAATTAGATTTTTCTTTAAAAAAAACAAATAATCAAATTTTCGATTTGAGATACATTGTAGGTTTTTGGTTCGATTCGGCTTTAGATCAACCAAACAACGCATACCCTAAAATGAACTACCATAATTCAAATTAATAGTTATTTGTGAATGTGATGTAAATTGAAGATTAACTATTGGCTGTTGAATAATATAAAACTGTAAATATTATATTATTAATAATGAACTATTTATAGATATTACAAAGAAATCAAATGAAATCATAACCTACCTACAATCAATGAAATGAAACAAATTTAAATAACTGAAAATACAGAAAGATATGACAATTTAAACTAATATATTTTATTCTAATATTGTCAATTTGTCATATATCAATATTCTATTGTAAAAAAAAAGTTAATCACAGGGCTTCTCATGAAAAAACAAAAATGTAATAATATTGGATTAGGTTGTGGAAATGTAACTTGCAATAATTAAATGATTAGGTGAAATTTTTACTTATTTTCAAATGAAATATTTATTAATTCTTTTATTATGGTCTTCATAATATGATTAATTAATTCAAGTCATTTTAATGTGCAATATTGGTAACTATAGTTTATGGCTTGTCGGTTTGGATCAACGAAAATCTTATTGTGTCAAGTTAAAGGCTGCTTGCTATATATGGGTCCCTTAATCCCCATTTACTTTGAGTATAAGAAAACAACTAATATTTTACATCACATTTGATTAAATTATTATTATTATTATATTTATTATTATTATTATATAAATTTGTCTGAATTATATTGTCATTTTGTCAGCACCATCTTTTAACACGAGAATATAATTGTCTGAAAACCACCTCATCTCAAAGATCACGTTGTAAAACGATTTCAAAATTCAATTCTTTTTTAAAATCATTTTATTGTGCTATTAACTATCTAAAAAGAAAACTCATTGTGTTATTTTCGATATCGTAAACTTTTGTAAATTGAAATGAATCAAAGGGCAAATTTCCTAATTTCTAAAATACAATTCTAAATATTGAAAAAAAATATTCAATATGATTATTATGTTTGATTAATTTAATTGAACAAACTTTGGTAGCCAATAATAAATATGAGCAATCTCAGTCTAGGACGTGGTTGCATGTATCTACATTATTATTCTTAATGGTGATCAATTATTCTGCATGATTAGTTGTATTATTACTTACTAACTTATATTATATAATATTAACAATTAGTTGTATTATTAATTACTAACTTATATTATGGAATTTAATTGTTTGTTTTTCTTGCCTTTAGTTGGCAAGAAAAAATACCATATTATGGGTCCCAAATTATTTTATCAATTGCAATTCTTACAATACTTGTACCGTACAATTGCAATTACTAGGGAATAGGGATGGGAACAAAGTTTTGTTGACTTCAAATAGAATATGTATTTTTTACTCGGACCCGATCGCATACCCGACGGATCCAAAAAAAGCTAGACCCGAATGGTCGGGTAAATTTCGGGTCGGTCCGTGTTGGGCAAATACCCACAGGTAAACTTCGAGTGTTGTTCGCGTATAACCCCACGGGTATTTTTTAAGGGAAATTTCCGGTAATATTTGGATATTTTCAGGTAAAATACCCGCGGGTAAAAATTAGACCCAAACCCGATCCGTACCCGAACGACCTAGTGTCATCGTGTCCGGGTCAGGTCCGAATCCGATAAGATTTCTATTGAACGGGTCCGCATCTGGGCAATCCCCACCCATTAACAAGGCTAAGTGAATCTCATGTGAGTCGATAATTATGCTGAGTGAAGCTCCTAATAACGACCCTAACCCGAGCCAAATTGCTCGGCGCCAAACCAAACCCCCAACCCAAAAAAGGGTTATAATCATAATAGAAGATAATATGACCATGTTGATGGGATTTATTTGTGGAGATTGATCACAAATCTTTATGACATTGCTTTTGGGGCAAGTTTGTTTACTTGATTGATATTTAAAAGTGCTTATAAGCTTAGCCAAACACCCGGAGTTATTTTCACACACTACTTAGAATCCAATCAAAAAGGACAATCTTCAATATGCCAACATTTAGACCAAAAAAATTCAAAACGACGAATTTTGTTATCAAACTCTTCACATTGAAAGAACTATATCATGCTCAAATAGCAACATTTATTATTAACAACAAATGAAATACACCAATACCATAACAAAATTAGCTCAAAAACTAACCACCAAAGTCGTTTTCTTATTTAAAATGTCTCACATTTAATCCCATCAACTAGAATCTAACAGTCAATTTATTAGTCAACATTTTTACTTGATTTCTTTTTGGGAAGAATTGTGATAAATTCATAATGAATGGTATGTGACGAAAAATATAATTTTCCAGAGTTCTAATGAGCCAAGAATTATGGGACTTGGTTTTGCGTATTTGAATTTAAATTTGTTTTGAAGTATTAACTTCGCAATGCCTAGTTGAAAGTGGTGCGAGTTTTCGAGCAAATTAACTTTTTTGCATGTATTTCTTATATTTCTATAATCGAACTTCTAACCTTGTCAAACAAAAAAACAAGTGTCTAAACACGATTTATTCACTAAACTTGATATCAATAACTTCACAATTCAACATCAAATTTGCGCGAGAAAACTTACAAAGATCATAATCCTACTTCAAATAGAGCAAGTACTAAGTCATAACTTTCATGAGTTCACATCATCATTTTTCTCACAAATGACTACTAATACACTACAAACCTAAACTTATCTCGCCTTTCGAGTTCTCAAATCCTCGTAGATTAGCAAATATCACTTATTAAAGTTACAAAATCATACACTTTCAATTAACCATAACGATTTGGTTAGTCTTGCAAATCTTGTTTATCATATCCATAAAGAATCCATTCAAGGTTAAAAAGACTTTGAAATCACCGTGATCATACCTGTACAACCGTGGTTAAGTTTGACGAGCCCAAAAACGAGCCCTAACCGTGAAATTCCATTCACATCTTGCCAAATAGATCCGTTTTTTGAAGTTAATACCAGTTGCTTCCGGGCCCACTTTGAGCAGCGGTAACTTTTCTCGAAATATAAAGATCGGGCTTGGGCTGAAGCCCGTTGGACCCTTCAGGCCCATCTTCACCCCGTTCGTTCTTACAACTTGGGTGCTTTCTAGGAACAATGTATTGAGCAGGCATACCTGGATTTCTAGTCATTTTTCGCTGTTGTTCATTAGTTGTCTCTATTGATGATGATGAACAGTTGTTGTAACGCAAAACGGGCCCGATTACTTTCCCGGGCCTTGCAGCTGCTGCTGAGATAAACCGTAAATTTTTACTATTAACTGAGATATATCATGTACATTCAATGTGATTATGTAGTTGATAAAAAGTAAGCGAAAAAAGAACCCTTAATGTAGATATGCAAAAATTGTATGTTGTAAAATTGAGTTTGAATAATTAATATTTTTAATTTATTTTTTTTACCTTAGCATACGTAAATATCTTTTTAGGCTATCGATAAAGGCATTCACGTCGTTGAATTAGTTTTGAAGTTCAAGTGCAAAAATATTTGATTATTTTGACATGAGCATATTGTATGAAACAATCCCAAAATATAAATTAGTGCAACAATTTACAATAATTATTTCGACTTTTATTCAATTTGCATATGCTCCAAGACACTCTTACTCTTGAGTATTTCAGATTTTAACATTCGTGCTCTCGAATCCACTCACACCCTTCGTTCACGCTTTATGTGACTTAGAATTTAAATTAAAACACCATTTTAACATTTGTATCCAACCAAACAGAGCAGTAGGCGTAGACGCAAAATTAAGGGTGGCAATTTGAGTCCATACATATATTTCCACCCAAATCCAACTAAGTTTTCAACGGATTCAGTCCTAATATTTTAGCATTTTAGTTCCAACTGGATTGGCTTTTAATAATATTTGGGTCCAATTAGGTTTTAAATTGAGCCCAATTTTGGTCTAAATTGGGTCCAACCCATTTTCCACTTTGAGTCAATAATCTACATTTTACACTCTACAACCACCCCTTACACCACTTTGATTCATAATGGGTCCTTATTGAGTCCATTTTGGGTCCTTATTGGGTCCAACTATAATACATAGTTTTTTACATTGGACTCAACCCACTTTAAGCCCAACCCAAATGAACCTGACCCAAACCCAACCCATTCAACCCAATTGCCACCCCTACACAAAATTATAGGCCTGAATTTCACCTTTACACATGTTTCAGAGAGTATATTCACACTAAATATATTCATCCCAGCTCAACAAACGCGTATCCTATGAATAAACAGAATTTCGGTAAAAGTAAATTTCATACCTTGAATATTATGAGGAACTTGGACAGGAAATCTTGCCAAAGGAGGCTGGTCCACTGGTGGCCTCGAAATGGAGCACTTTGAGAGATCATTTGTAACACTGGCAACGCCAGTTGAACTCTGGTTCGAGTTATCAGAATATAACACGCATGCCCTGTATTAAAAAATATTGGATGTAATAAAATTTTCTCCATTTCTGTAAGGGTGTGTTTGGATCGAGTGGATTTGGATTTGGGGAGGGGATTTGGAGGAAGTATTTGAAATGACACCTAAAATGAAGTCATTTGAAATCCACCGTAGTTATGGAGAAAACAGCTCAAAATGAATGACAAGGGGATTTGAAATCCATCGTAAAATGAATTCATCAAAATGAACTTTAATGGATTTATCGATGAATTTGAAATCCATATATTTCAAATCCTTCAATCCAAACACACCCTAAAAAGATTGAGACTTGTAATAGCAAAATGGAAACATCAATTTAAGTTTACCTAGGCAGAGACGATGAATGTTGTCTCTCAGGTGGAGCAGCAGCTCCATTACCATAATGCTCCTCGAGATGAGCAAACTGCTTCTTGAATTTGTCAACGGCACTGTAAAAACGCATTACAAAAGCAATTAACTTTAAGCCCCGAATGTTAAGGCCTTGTTTGTTTATATTTTCAAAATCCATTTTCATGTTTTTAAATCACAAAATTCAAAATAAAGTTAAGACACCAAATTTTCATCCAAATTCTCCTTTTTTTCAACTCTACTTTCCAATCTCCTACATATACTAACTATCAATCATACATACAACCTTCCACACATTTATCAATCAAAATCATTATTTCACTTTATCTTTCATACTTTACATTTTATTATCTACATTTCTTTATTTTTTATTCAAATAATCATTATATACACAACTAACACAATTATTTTATACATCATCCATCAACCTTTCACTATTCACTATTGATTTGACATATTTTACAACTTTCAACATATCTTTAAAAACATAAACAAACAACTATTATTTTCACACAAATTTCCATAATACACAATTTCCGAGAAAATTTCAAAATTTTATCTCAAAAACATAAACAAACAAAGCCTAAGTGTTCGGATCGTTTTAGACCCTCTACTATATAAATTGTGACGTTACCATCCCTGGTGTTCAGATTTGCTTTCACCTAAGTCATTCCTCAACAGATTTGGATGAACCAAATTTCACATAATGTGCTTAAGTCATAAGGGACTAAAGTGATTCTAACATTAAACATGACGAATCAAAAATGATATTACCTTGGATACATGAAGTTTGTAGGTTCAGATCCCTCTAAGAATTCTTTCAACATCTGAGGGTGATATTCAAGAATTTCTCGATATATCAACTCCCTAACATCCTCCTTTGTAATTCTTCGCCTTTCAAATTCAAATTCCATTTTGGTAACTGGTTGTGCTGCAGGTTCTCTCTCAACTCTAGCCAGGTTCCGAAAGTATGGATCTGAAAGAGCCTGATAGCTCGAACCAATATTTTTTAACAATTTGCACTTCAAACATCTCGATCTTCAAAAATTAAACGGAAATATATATATATATATATATATATATATATGTATGTATGTATATATGTAAACCTCTTCTGCAGAAGGTCTATCCTTAGGGTCGAAAGCAAGCATTCTTTCTAACAAGCGAAGAGCAAGAGGGTCGGCATTTGGAAATTTGTGGGACAAAGGAATTGGCTTCTTTCTCCTCATGCTACTTAAGTATCTCCGAGCTTTTTCATTTCTTATCTGTCGAATGATATGTTTAAGAAAACAAGAAAAGATCGAAATTATGCTTGGCAAAAATAAGAAATGGGAAAAATTGAAATAAACTAGTTGCATCGAATAGAGCTTGTTGCAATAGCCTCGTTGTTTACAAACTTGCAAGTTGATCCCATAGAATGCATTTTTTTTAAGATTTTGGGCCCATCTTTTAAAAGTTGGACAGGAACTCACGCGCGTGTTAGTGTTAGTTGTATTTAGGGGTGGCAATTGGATTGAATGGGTTGGGTTCTGGGTCGGGTCCATTTGGATCGGGCTTAAAGTGGGTTGGGTCCAATGTCAAAAAATATGCATTATAGTTCGACCAAAGGACCCAAAGTGGACCCAATAAGTACCCAAAGTGGACCCAA
The DNA here is from genome assembly GCA_963669365.1 of Verbascum thapsus. Lineage (NCBI taxonomy): Eukaryota > Viridiplantae > Streptophyta > Magnoliopsida > Lamiales > Scrophulariaceae > Verbascum > Verbascum thapsus. The sequence goes on from OY770110.1 coordinate 12,878,510, forward strand.
CAAGGACCCATTATGAATCAAAGTGGTGTAAGGGATTGTTGTAGAGTGTAAAATATAGATTATTGACTCAAAGTGGAGAATAGGTTTGACCCAATTTAGACCCAATCGGACCCAAATACTATTAAAAGCCAACCCAATTGGAGCTAAAATGCTAAAATGTTAGGACCAAACCCATTGAAAATTTAGTTTTGTTTGGGTCCAAAAATATGGATCAATGGATGGACCCAAATTGCCACCCCTAGTTGTATTGCATGCAAGACATATGACCAAATTTAAGATTCCAGTCTGATTTTTAAGAGTTGGTACTAAAAATGCAAAAACAATGCATCCCATGGGACTAACTTTGCAACTTTGTAAATAATGGGACCAAAATCGCAATAGGCCCTATCCTACAGGACTAATTGTGCAAATTTCCCTAATTAATGACATGGACATACCCTTTGTATGGTTTCAGGAGGTGGAGTTCCCAACATATCAGTCATGAGGTCTAATTGATGAACCACATTTTTCCCGGGAAATAAAGGTTTTCCCGTTAAAAGTTCAGCAAATATGCAACCAATACTCCAAATGTCAATCGCTGGCGTATACTGCAAACAAGAATATAAGCAAAAATACATTAGAAGATTATATCCAATTTTCATCAAAAAGAATGGTGATAAAAATTCCTATAATTTGCAATAAAGTGATGAGTAAAAGTTGTGTTTGGATCGACGGATTAGAGATTGAGGAGGAAGGATATCAAATTACCCTGAATTAGATGGAGTTCACATATACAATAGTGATTGAACTTTAGCTCATAATGAGTTCCGTGGGATCTGAAATCCATTGTAATTTGAAATTATTCAAATAAGTTCAACGGATTATTGATGAATTAGAAATCCATGCATTTCAAATCCTTCCATCCAAACACAACCTTAATCACAACCTAAGAGACTTTTACCTTAGAGAAAAAAGAACCACACAATTCAGGAGCTCTATACCACCTTGTTGCAACGTAATCCTAAAAGAAATTAAAGATAAGGATTAGCATCTACTATTTTAGAGTAAATAGATATCTTAACATGAAATGAGTAGCAAATTTAATCATGAAAAAGACAAATTTAAACGACATGACTATATAACGAAGAGAAAATCATACTGTCCAAAATATTGCTGTAGGAGTATCATTAAAGGCCACCCTTGCAAGTCCAAAATCACAAATTTTCAACTTGCAATCAGCATTTGCCAATATATTTTTGGGTTTCAAGTCACGATGAAACACGTTAGCTGCACAATACAAGAAAACTTATAGCTCCTTAAGAATTATTTGCAAGAAAATAAAGCATATATAACAATTAACAAAGTTTTATTCGAAAATCACAATAGTATAACCTGTATGTATAAATTTCAGGCCTCGAAGAAGCTGATAAAGAAAGAATTGGTAATGTTCTGGGGTCAAATCATCATTTGCTTTAATGACCTGGTGTAAATCTGATTCCATTAGTTCAAAAACGACGTATATATCCCTGAATTCCCTTCTAGAAGGAGGCAGCAAAATATGCTTGATTTCGACAATATCTGGATGACGAAGAAGCCTAAGAAGCTTAATCTCTCGAAGAATGCGTGTAGCATCAGAGACGTGTTCAAATATGTCGTTTATCTTTTTAATGGCAACTTTTTCGCCAAGATGAGTGTCGTAAGCTGAGCAAACAACACCATAGCTACCTTTCCCAATAACTTCTTCGATCCTATATCTACTTCCTTCACCGTATTCAGTGAAGAAATCTACTTCTGAAGTCTGCAAATATATAATGGACATATATATTTTTCATAAGTTTTTAAAGCAACTAGAAATGTATTGAATTCAATAGGACAAACTCTATATTATGTAGGGGTGGCAATTGGGTTGAATGGGTTGGGTTTGGATCGGGTCCATTTGGGTTGGGCTTAAAGTGGGTTGGGTCCAATTGGGTCCAATATCAAAAAATATGCATTATAGTTGGACCCAATAAGGACCCATTATGAATCAAAGTGGTGTAAGGGGTTTTCGTAGAGTGTAAAATGTAGATTATTGACTCAAAGTGGAGAATAGGTTGGACTCAATTTAAGACCCAATTGGACCCAAATATTATTAAAAGCCAACCCAGTTGGAACTAAAATGCTAAAATGTTAGGACCCAATCCATTGAAAACTTAGTTTGGTTCGGGTCCAAATATATGTGTGGACCCAAATTGCCACCCCTAATATTATGCATCTCATATTTAAAGACTAACATCACATACTTTATCCCATTAGTTGCATTCAATTTTTTCCACCCTGCATAGTTTTATGTACTTTATACAATCAGGCAATAATGCCCAAGTGGTGCTAATAATTTATGGTTGCCCATTGGTGTGACAATATTTTTGTCAAGCTTGAATTTGGCCACATAATTTTTCTTATTGTTACATTTTTCTTTCGCTTTCTAATTACAATTCAAACACATAAGTAATCAGAAAATAAATATTATAATACTTCTTTTATAATCGACCATTTTGTACAAACTACAATTCCCGAAAATTCTAAGCTGAATCTGAGCTAAAAGGGCGGTTTATAGGTTATATTTGCAATATGGTTAGCACATAGTTTGTACTACGTTATTAACTTTTCAACGTAAGCGGAGATACTGATGACATCTATTAGACCTCCAAAGAAACTATTTCATCAGAGTAGAACAACTAACATGACACCTTTTCCATGTCATTTTGAGCACACTTTTGTATCAGAAATTAATGCACCTAATATATTGCTGGAAACAACAATCTCTTACAGAAAAAATAAAGCATAAATGACTTTAAGACTAAGCAACTATAACTTAAGAAAAAGTAAAAACTACAAAACAAATCATAACTAATGTTCCAATATGATGTTAAAACTATATAAAAAAAAAGGTTTTAACTATAAAATGAAACTAAAAACAACATATAAGAAGCTATTTGTATTAATCCAAGCCTATAAAATGACTGAAAAATATGCAACTACAACCTAAAGAAGGCAAAAACTACCAAATAAACCATAACTAAAAGTTTCAAGATTAGACCAAAATATGAAATTAAAAACAATATATAAGAAGCCATTCATACTAAATCTCAGTAACTGCTCTAGTTCTTGAATCCCTTATGAATTAAATTCTAATCCACATATCAGAGAAGTCCAAATTAAAGCTTATAGCCCAGTTCAATAAATTACTTATAATATGTAAAAGAAGCCAAACTCGATATTTTCCAACTCAAATTCGAAAATGGACATCATAATGCAACAACTCTACAGCTGAAACTAAAACAAACAAAAAAATTCATTACCTTTTTTCTCTGATCAGCCTGCATATTTTACCCAAAAAAAAAAGCATCCACAAAAGTAAATCCACACTAGCCCTTACCAAGATGGGATCACAAAGAAACCACAAAATATTGACTTTTCAACTAAAATTTATTTTGGATCGAAAAATGAAGAGACTTCAGAACATAAAGAAAATATAAAGTTTAAAGAAATCCCAGATGGTATTTTCAAAGAAAAACCACAAATTTGATGTATAGAAGAAAAGGGTTGTTCAAGAAAGTGTTGAAAATACTTATTTTGATGATAAAAATTTAAAAATTTAAAATTTAAAATGGGTTTTCAGAGTTATAAAGCTGGGAAATGAGGGTTCCCCTAAATCTGTGGCGATAATCTCTAATGTGAGAATATAAATGAAAAATTGGGTGAGGAAAAGAACTTAAAGACGGAATCTTGAGGATTTAAAGTATGTCTGTAAATAGTTATTCAGATCTTTAGAGAGAGAAAATAGGAGAGGAGAGAGAGAGCTTGGAGAAGTGGTCTGTGTGTTTGTTTGAAGCTTCAACTTTGGGAACAAAGGGGAAAATGAGAGAATTTAATACTTAATTTACAATTAATATATAAAATCATATCTTTTGGATAAATCTTTTTATTTTTAGTAAAAATAAAAATGACAGAGTTTTGTTGTTATAATATGCAATTTGAGGGTTTTCTATTTGGAGAGATTTTCTATTTTTGTGGGGATTCCTCAATTTTTCTTTATGAAAATTATAGTGAATATAAGTAATATATTATTAGAATTCTATTATTCTATTAGATTTGTAGAAAAATAATAAATGTATATATGATTGTCTATAAATAGTTTCTAAAAAAATGTTTACGTTTAAACATTATTTATATTTAAACAATTTTAAAAAATATGGAAAATTAAAAGAATTATAAATATGGGTAAAAACTAAAAAGTGTCATGTGCATCCATTGAATTATCATTTCAGATAATAAATTTAGAGCCTAATTTCAAAATACACTATAGGTTTGGATACAATATTAGATAGAGAAGTCTAAGATGAGTCGCTAAAGAAATATTTAAATCTAGGACAAAGTGCACTTCACCCCCTCAAAAAAATTGTATTTTGCACTTTCCCCCCTAAAAACACAAAAAAGAGACATTGCCCCCTAAAAATTTGATATATGCATCACTTTGCCCCAATTACTATTTTCCGGCCAAATTGTGATCGGAAATCATTTAAATGATTTTTCCGTCAAGAGCATTACCATCTTTACTATTTTTTTGTGATTCTCTCACATGCATGAATTTGAGCCAAAATCATAGTACCTCTCTAACATATCATCTTAGAGCTGCAAAATTTTCACCATGATATCATATTGCATATAAAGAATGGTAGAAAAAGCTTATCACAATAGGAACTCACATCAAATGCATGATGAGATCATGGTGAGTATTTTGCAACCCTAAGATGATATATTAGAGAAGCACAACGATTTTGGGCCCAAATCCGGATATGTGATAGAATCACGGATAAATGATAAAGACGATAATGTTTTTGACGGAAAAATCATTTCAATGATTTCCGATTAAATTTAGCCGGAAAATAGTAATTGGGGCAAAATAATGCATATATCAAATTTTTAGGGGGCAATGTCTCTAGATATTTCAACAATGTACATAGATATTTTCCAACATATGCACTCATAACCAATTATTTAACGAAATTTTAAGAAAAATGAAAATATTAAATTGATTATTACAAGACATATTATTGAAGTTTATTATGCCAAGAATTTCCCAATATGCTTTTTTATAGTTGAGATAAGAAAAAACGATAAATTTATTTTACTTTAAAAAACGATAAATTTATAAGATTGAATTATGTTACTTTAAATAAGTAATAAAGGTTAGGAAATAACATATTTTATGTAAATACTTTATATATATATGTTTATTTTCTTTTTATCCTTTTGCATTTGACTAAATGCAAATATATTCATGATCACGGTACATGACCACAATTATTTACTTATACGTTATCCTAAAAGAGCTATATATATTGGAAAAATTAATGATAATGTTGTTAGATTCAAATAACTAATTCCATCAATTTTTTATTACAAAAATTCAAACATTTAGGATTAATAAACTTATGGACATAGTTCACAAATACTTCAAAATAAGTCATTATTTTTATGCATATGTTAAGATATTTGCAGATAAAAGTATATTAATTGTTAGGGGGACTAATCATGAATAATACAAAATCTAATTTTTGTGAGAAATGCCAATTAAATCAACTTTTAAAAAATTTGATATTTTTTAGGGATTATTTTGTGTATTATTTCTTATAGATTTTTTCATGAGATTTCAAATAAATGTATATTTGATGAAAAAGTCTTTAAAAAATCGAGAATTAAGAAATAAGGTGATATTCAAAAAAAAAATCTTAAACTTACCCAAATGAAAATTTTGATAGCTTGCACAATTTAGGAAATGCATGAATAGAACACAATGAAATAGATTGAGTTCAAACTCGAACTTAAATAATAACGCACATATATATAAATATATATATATATTGTACATAACACACATAGAAATCAGTAAACATATATTAGTAAATAAACAAATATACTATTATTATTTATTTACCTGCTTCGAGTCAGTTAGTAAGTATAAGTAAGCTCGATTTCGATTAATTAAAAAATTCATATTAAAAAAAATCAAATTTTAATCATGCTAGCAAAACTACATCCGTATAAATTCTTCATTTGTTTTGTGATCAAAATATGTACGAAGTATCATATACCAACTTAGTGATAAACACATCTTATTACTTTTATTTATAAAAAAACATTATTATTACTTTTTTATGCCACATTAGTGGTCAAATTATTTATAAACATAGTTGTTAAATTATTTATAAAAAAAAAAACATATTATTAGCTTTTTATGCCACATTTAGTGGTCAAATGATTCTTAAAACTATCATTTTCAAATCAATTCATGACAACCCATGTCCATAATATATATCTTATTCAACAATTTCTTGGTTGTGATCATGAATGGAGCATTACTTTTTGTTGTTCCAAGATAGAGGCCAAATATTAATTGAAAATTTTATCATGCAAATCCAATTATTTGTGTTATGTTTTAACTAGATTTTTTTATCTATATATATTCATTAAAAATAAATAAAATTCCCATAAGTCATTTATTTTATTAATTAGAAATGAGGGGTCCAATAAAAAGAAAAATGAAGGGTCCTCATATAAAATGCTTGAGTGGCTAGGAGAGTCTATTGTATATCCACCACAAAATTGTCCCATTTGCATGTGTTTGATGGGCACCCTTTTTTGACATTGAAAATATTGTAATATTTATTTAATTGTGCAATTGCTTAGAGCCACTCCTATTTATTTAATTGTAATTGAAAAGTTTTTTATTTTTTTGCTTAGTATATTTTAAAAGAGTTATTAGAAAACTTTTACCATAAATTAATTTATGGTTCATTTATTCTTTCCATCATTTTCAAGCACTTTTTAGATACTCTAAAGACGGGTTCACATGCCTCACTAATTTAAAGAGACTAATTTACACAATTAAAATATTATTGAAACTTCATTTTTTTTTGTGAGATTGGATGTGTCTGAGTCATAATGCGTATCCCAATTTATATTTGACAGATGTTAAGACACTTTTATATAGAGTCTTTAATGATTGAATTTCGTTAGATGAATCTCCTAAACATGAGTTTTTAGATAACATCAAATAATATACCTAGAAAAACAAATGATTTTGTATTCTCTCTCTATACACTCTCTTCAAAAAAAAAAAATGTTTCTTTAAACTAAAAATGATAAAATATATATTTAGAATATAATAATAATAATAATAAAAAATAAAATTATTGAAGTGGGCCAAATCGGATTTGGGCCATCAACCCGTTTAGGGCCTGATTGACACATTTATATTGAAGCGAGAAAGAGTTTAAAGCATATTCAATTATGAAGGTTGTAAAAAAGCCTAATTAAACAACACATCAAAACAAGCCTACTAATAAAACGGGGGTAAGGTCATTTGAACTTGTGGCCTAGGTCACGGGTTCGAATCCCACTGTGGGAATGCCTATTGCCTTCTCTATTGTGAGCCTGTCAGCTATGGGCAACCTAGGCTGGTTTACCTCTCTTGTGTGGTTTGCAGGCTATTGCACAAGAGCGGGGTTTACCCAGTGCGCACCTAACGGTAGCGGCTGCGGGTTCCCTTGTCATCAAAAAAAAAAAAAGCCTACTAATAAAACAAAGGATTGACTCAGTCATATATAATAGGACTAAGCCTAGAGAAGTACTTATTTAACATTTTAACATATTGTAAATAAACCAATCATTATATATACCAATAATAATTTTTAAAAATACAAGATATATTACATTTAAACTTCGTTATTTTTTCTTTTCCCAATATTACGCATTTTTCGATTTTTTTTTTTTTAAATAAAACATCCTTTGCAATTTTGCAAGACATTCTCAGAACTAATTGTATTTGTCTGTACAAAATTACAAAAGTACAAAAGACCTTTCACTTTCAGCTTCGTTTGTTCTTTACCTCTGGCGGGAAGCTACTCCATACCCACACTTCTCCTTTCTCCCTCTAATTTACGCACAGTGCGCACAAAGCCATGTATTGGCTTCCAGCCAAAAACGCCGTCGTTTTAATCCCCAAATGGCGCTCTTTATCCTTCCTTCTCAGCCCCCCTCTCCACCACCACCTTTTCTCCTCTTCCGCCCCTCCGTTGCTGTAAGTAAACCCTTCTCTCTCACTTTCCCCTCTGTATGTGTGTATATAAATATATATATGTGATTGTGTGTTGCTATTATTGTGGTTTATATGCGTTAAAGGTTCAATTTTTTCTGGGTTTTTGAAATGTGGGTTTATGTTTTCTTATGCGTTTTTGCAGTTTTGTAAGTTTCTTATGCGTTTTTGATTTACATTTTAGTTATAACTATGTAGGCTTCAAATTGAGGTTGTGTATTTAGTCCTCTGTGTTCAGTTGTCTGTGATTAATGTTGCCATGGCTCTATCTTTTTCATTTTAAAATGTAATAGAAATTCCTTTTTGTTTGTACTGAACTCTGAAGGACTTTTAGAAAACCCCATTGATTTATTTGTTTAGTTGCATAGTTTGGCACTTGGATATGAATTTAGTTTCTCATTTGTACTCCTTGAAGTATGTGAAATAGAAAAGAAATGTCGATTTAGGATGCACAAAAATAAAAGCTATTTGATTTCTAGTTGCATATGAAATGAAAAGGTCCAGTGACATTCATGGATAATAAAATTTCGCAACATTTCGCTTCCCTTTGGGGTGTTGGATTATGTTGGGTAGAATAATAGGAAAGTGTTTTCCCTTGTGTTTGATTTAAAGAAAAATCCAGAGAAATGATTATGTAAACAGGATTACATAGGATCTTTGCTAAACTTTCTGTCTGTTTTATTGCTTTCTTAATAGTATTCTACTACATTGAGGTTATGATCCTTGGATACTTTAGGAAGGAGAAGGAAAATTATTATATATATAGCAGAAAAAGGAAAACTAAGGAAAATGTTGTCCTTATTTTCGATATAGACCAGAATGTAATACAAACATGATTTACATGAGACCTTTAGGGTGTGTTTGGATTGAAGGATTTGAAATCTACGGATTTCAAATTCGTTAACAAATCCATGAAGCTCGTTTGGATGTGTCCAAGTTATAATGGATTTCGAATCACTCGACATTCACTTTGTGCTATTTTCTCCATAACTACGGTGGATTTCAAATGACTCCATTTTAGGTGTCATTTCAAATCCTTCCTCCAAATCCCCTCCCCAAATCCAAATCATTCAATCCAAACACACCCTTAATATTTCATGTCTACCTATTTCCTCCCCATGATATTCAACCACATTCAGGATTTTTATGACACTTGGTGAAGAAAATTGAATTAAAGATATAGCATATATAGTATTGTTCAGGTGTAGAGAACATTTCTTAGTATTTGCCTATTGAAAATCAATGATTTTGACAAGGGCAACTACTTTTTATTGCTATAAGTAAAATGTGGAGAAAAACCAGAGCACAACAATTTTCATCTATTTCACTGTATGTTGTGGTATCAGAATATACGAGATTTGAGTATAATTTGAGTATAGCATATAGATTTCTTGCTTAACTTAGGAAGGATTTGGTTTTAGACTTAGTAATCAAGATGACCCACATAAGAATTTCTTACCACGATCCATTTTGGAATCAGCATGTCATTTTCGAATGTTGTCTCAGGTTGTCTTTACGGCTTTCCGAAACTGAAATTTCTTCTAAGTCCTATTTATTAACATACATAATATTTTCCATAATTGTTTTGATATTTTACTTTTGTTCCCAATTGTTTTCTCCAGTATCAGGCGGTCTGAGCGCATTTTTTGCTTCAAAGAGAGAAAGCTTTACACAAGAGCTTCTAAAAAACTCAAGCAATTAAAAATCGCCCCAGAAGAGAAAGATTATGCCCACATTATCTGGTGGAAGGAGGTGAAAATACATCTCTGTTTGAACTTGTATTGGCAATGGATTACAACTTATTGTCTTGATGAATACTTTTAATCGTATTGATTGTGTAATTGTATTATGATTTCGTATTTCAGAGAATGCAGATGTGCAAAAAGCCTTCTTCTGTTCTGCTGGTTAAGCGGATTGCATATTCTAACTTGCTCGGTGTTGATAGTAGCTTAAAGAATGGGAGGTAAGCTATGAAGGTCTCACTAGATGTGTTTTGATTGAAGGATTTAAGAGCTAAGGCTATGTTTGTTTATGTTTTTGAGATAAAATTTTGAAATTTTCTGGTGGATCGCGCACTATGGAAATTCGTGTGAAAATGTAGGTGTTTGTTTATATTTTTAAAAATAGGTTAAAAGTTGTAAGACATGTCAAATCAATAGTGATATGTTGATGAATGATGTGTAGAATAATTGTGTTATTGGTGTATATACTGGTTAATACAAAAAAATAAAAAAATATGGATAAACAATTGTAAAGTATGAAAGAGAAAGTGAAAAAAGTAATTATAATAAATGATTTGATTGGTAAGTGTGTGAAATGATGTATATATGATTGATAGGTAGTTATATAGAAGATTGAAAAAGTAGAATTGAAAACAAGGAGAATTTGGATGTGAATTTGGTGAGTTATGTTTATTTAGAATTTTGTGATTTAAAAATTTGATAATGGAGTTTGAAAACATAAGCAAATAAGGCCTAAGAATTCCAATCTATAATACATGTCTATTCGGCTTGTTTGGATGCCTAATGCCTTCGAGTTATAATGGATCTTAATCCTTTCACATCATTTTGAGTTATTTCCTCAATCAATAAGGTGTATTCAAGCTCATCTAATATGAAGACCATTATACAGATATTTCTCTCAAAACACAACCTTAGTCTTCAATGTTACTTATTGTCATATGCCTATATAAATCATGCTACTCATTAGTTTGGTACTTGCGTGACTGTGTGCTTTTGCATCTGCCAAATATCACAATTTTATATAAGGATGCACATGTTCGAAAAGCTATTGCAATAATATATAACAGCCGTATATTTCATAAATTCTTTCTTATTTTTATTGTAGCCTTAAAGAAGGAACTCTTAATTGGGAAATGTTGCAATTCAAGTCAAAATTTCCACGTGAAGTTTTGCTATGCAGAGTATGTCACAGAAGTTTTTCCTTGTTCTATATTGTTTTTTTATGTTACATTGATACCTTTATGGTGTGTTTGGATTGAAGGATTTGAAAACTATGGATTTCAAATTCATCGACAAATCCATTTAAGTTCGTTTGGATGAATTCATGCTACGATGGATTTCAAATCCCTTACCATTCATTTCGAGCTCTTTTCCCCATAACTACGGTGGATTTCAAATGACTCCATTTTAGGTGTCATTTCAAATCCTTCCTCCAAATCCCCTCCCCAAATCCAAATCACTCAATCCAAACACAGCCTTATAGATTCTAATTTCATAGTTCATAAATTTACATAAAACTACCTTCTAGGTTGGAGATTTTTACGAGGCAATTGGTGTTGATGCCTGCATTCTTGTTGAGTACGCTGGATTGAATCCTTTTGGTGGTTTACGTTCAGACAGCATCCCAAGAGCTGGTTGTCCTGTTGTGGTAATGTTTTCCCTGTGTATATATATATTTGCTGTCTCTTTTACGCTTAAATGGAGGGATATCGAGACAAAGTTTCAGTTTTTATATATTTTGTAAATTGGATGGACATAGCCCGGCAGAAAATTCTTTCATTTTGTTGGAACTTGTTAAAGTTTTTTTTCCTATTTATTTGAGTTTCATGATTTAAAATTACAATCTGCCACATTTTTGTATGAACTGTGTGCTTCATCATATACGTTGGGGACATTTTTACTGCCCTCTATGTGTGATCAGCTGCAACTAGGTTACAGCCTATTTGTTTTTTTTTTGTTTATTATTTATTTATTTATTTATTTATTTATTCATTATTATGATTATTCAAAATATCAAGTGAAAACGTACTGAACTTAAATAGAATTGATTAATATACATTATTCTCTGATAACTGTTGTGAAATCTAGGACTTCGAAAATAAGAAGATTTTTCATGTATCCACTTACAATTTGGTGAAATGTGGCTTTCTTTCCCCAGCTAGGTGTATCCACAATCCACATTATTAGATTAATCAAGTTCCAGAATATTGTTTTTCCTTTTTAACAATTTTTCCCAGCTTGTAAAACAAACAAAAATAATTACGTACTTTGGAATTAATGGAAGTAATGATAGGCTGATAGCTTAATCTGTCGATATATTTTTTGCATATCAAAGAATGAAATCTTTTTCTTTCAGATGGTTCAATTTTATCTCTAAACATCCAGGAAATCAACTTGGTTATAGTTTCTTTAAGATCGACAAAGATATTCTAATGCAAACTATACATTTGTCTCTCTCATTTGCTCACTAACTTTTGGTTATTCGACTGATTAAAATTAGCCTTCCCCTGTAGTTAAGAACAAATCTTGGGATCCGCATGAAAAGAACTGTTTGATTTGTCAAGACTGCTTTAGTACATAACAAAGCGACTTTAAACCATGTGAAGCTCGGTGTTTATATAATTTGATACCACTTTTATAGTTTTCTTCTCAATCATGTGTATTTTCTTTGTAGTTTCATGGCCATACGTTCTTATTTTTCAACACAATTATTTTGATGATATTTAACTTTCTTAATCCTGCAGAATTTACGACAGACATTGGATGACCTGACGCGTAATGGTTTCTCTGTTGTGAGTATTTGAGAATTTTTGCTTTCACTTTAAAATCTTGCTTATTTATATGGAAGGGAAAAAAAGATAGATTTCAGTTTGCTGCAATTCTCTTTTTCTATTGTCTTTTTGTACAGTCCATGTAAATATTAGAATTTGCAGCATAATAATTTGTATAATTTAGCTCATTTGAATTTTTTTTTTGTCCATTGTAGTGTATAGTGGAGGAAGTCCAGGGTCCAACTCAAGCTCGAACACGTAAAAGCCGTTTTATATCTGGGTAATTTTGTAAATTCACATGATGTTTGAATTGAGTGGCTAAAATTGTTGTTTGTTTTCTGTTTTAATGTGCTACGTTACAAAAATCCAAATCCATTTTCATGATTCATTGATCAACTTATAAACATGCTCTGTTATGTTTTTTTTTTTTTTTGAGAAAAATAGACATTTTATAATATATTTCAGTAAATATAATATAATTCATATTCTGATTTGCCTTTGTTTTCAGGCATGCACATCCTGGAAGTCCTTATGTTTTTGGTCTTGTTGGAGATGATCAAGATCTAGATTTTCCTGATCCGATGCCTGTAGTAGGTATAAATCAATGATATTAGTTCATGCAGAGTGATTGATTATTTAACGATTTGGCTTTTAACTTGATTTAATTTGCCATTTGTGGTTGGGGATTTATGAATTGTATTCAGATAGAATGTAGTTGCTGATATACTAATCATCAAAACATGAACATAGAAAATAAAATGTTATAAAAAAGTGAAAAAAATCAGGAAAACATTTTTGTAAGTAGGCTGTTTTACTTAGGTCTACATGCCCAATGGCCAAAGATCTAAAACATTTCGGCTTTGTTTGTTTATGTTTTTTTGATAAAATTTTAAAATTTTATTGGAAATTGTGTATTATGAAAATTCGTGTGAAAATAGTAGGTGTTTGTTTATGTTTTTAGAAATAGGTTAAAAGTTGTAAGACATGTCAAATTAGTAGTGATAGGTTGATGGATGATATATATAATAATTGTGTTAGTGGTGTATGTAATGATTATGAAAATAAAAAATAAAGAAATAAAGATAAAAAAGTGTAAAGTATGAAAGAGAAAGTGAAATAATGATTGATTTGATTGGTAAATGTGTGAAAAGTTGTATATATGATTGATAGTTAGTTATACAGGAGATTGAAATGTAGAATTGAAAAAAGTAGAATTTGGACGAGAATTTGGTGTGTTAAATTTATTTTGAATTTTGTGATTTAAAAAGTTGAAAATGGGTTTTGAAAACATAAACAAACAAGGCCGAATCCATTTTGCTTTTCTAGATTTACAATGCATGGCTACCTAATTATTTATATGAAAGTGGTGGAAAATCAAATGAAGGAAATGATTTGAAAATAATTTTTATTTTCCAAAAAAACCCAGTGATTAACATGGATTATATTGTGTTTCTATAATTTTACGAAATGAAAATTCTTCGAGTTTTCATACTAAGGTTGATTTTGACTCAAGGATTATCTCGCTCGGCAAAGGGCTACTGCATGGTTTCAGTACTGGAGACGATGAAAACTTATTCTGCAGAGGATGGCCTGACTGAAGAAGCCCTGGTTACGAAACTTCGTACTTGTCGATGCCATCATTTGTTCCTGCATTCTTCGTTGAGGCACAATTCCTCAGGTTTATAATACATACTAAATCTTTCTCATTATAAAATAGTGCCTGTAATTACTAATTTGTTAATTGAGCCATTTATGCTTGTCAATGGGCGGGAATTGCCCAGACCCGGACGCGTTCAATAGAAATCGTACCCGACCCGGACCCGATGACACTAGGTAGTTCGGGTCCGGGAATTTACCCGTTGAAAATACTATAGCCGAACAATTCCCGAAGTTTACCCGTGGGCATTTACCCGATGCGGACCCGGCCCGAAACGTACCGCCCCATCGGGTCTAACTTTTTTGGACCCGTCGGGTATGCTATCGGGTCCGGGTGGAATATTTGTTTTTGGGTATTTCATGAGTCCGGTTTGGGTCTGGGTATTCCTGCCCATTGACACCCCTAGAGCCATATGCTATTCATATTCTCCGATGAGTTTTTAGATGATTCAGCTTGCTTCTTGCAGTTAACGTCTATGTGGTATTTTATTTATTTATCGTTTAGCCACATTTAGGCAAGGGCAAGAAAGATAAGGCTATGTATGGATGCATTTCCAGCTCTAGTTTTGTGTTTTCTGGATCACGGTTTTCTGAAAATTTCAACTATGGCTTGTTTTCAAATTTCAACCAAAAAGACTTTTTTCAGTTCACTTTTATTTTCCCTATACGAGTGTTGATTGGTTCCATCAGTTCACACTATCTCAGATCAATAATTACTTATTCCAAATATATATTTTTCTCTTCCTTGTTTACTATCTTTCGATCACATAATCATTAACAAAATAACTAAATGAATCAAGTTACACATCATATATCAACAAATGACACTTGCTTTGACACCATTTTACCAGTTCCAACCATTTTCTAAAGACATTACCTAAAACAACCATCATATCATTTTTACGCGAATGCCACATTGCTCTATGAATTTTCTGAAGGCATCCAAATCATTTTGTTTCCATTTAATTTGAGTAATAGAAAAAGTTGATAGAGGAAAATACTGCATTTTGTTTCCATTTAATTTGCAGTGGATTTTAAGAACTATGGCTACCTGACTATATTGCTTGAGAGTCTTTGGCTGCCATTCATTGGATTCTATGCACTTACGAACATCTCTGGTTAAAAATGTAGCTAACATTTTCAATAAAGAAAAGTTGCACTTGATTTTAAAAAAAAATATTGACTTACCATTTTCTGTTTAAGCTTAACCAGTTAATTGATTTTTGTAGCAAGATATTTATGATGTCATGAGAAGTTCTCATAGAATTAGTTTATAAATTATCAGTTCTTTTCCGGTAAAACTATTGGAGTATGTTAGTAGATAAATGCCTAGATTTGATGTATTTATATGATAATTAGCCACCTTTATATGGCAATTAATATGGCCAAATGTATGTAATTTCCTGATGAGTCATGTAATAAGATTCTTTGAGGAATCTTATGCTGATTATACTTTTGATTTGAGGGCTAAACGTCAACTCATTGCTCAATATCCGTTTGTTTGTATTTCATGTTTTTTGATATTTCAAACCACAGAGGCTTTTTGGCAGGAACTTGTCGGTGGGGAGAGTTTGGGGAAGGTGGGCTGTTATGGGGAGAATGTAATGCCAGACAATTTGAATGGTTCGATGGGAATCCAGTGAACGAGCTTTTGTACAAGGTTGCAATAATCTTTAACTACTTGTATATAGAGCCTATTCTTTTTTTCTTGATTTTTATCAGTTTTGGTGCATTAACTAATTCAGGTAAAAGAGCTTTATGGCCTTGAAGATGATATCTCGTTCAGAAACGTTACTGTTGCCTCAGAAAATAGGCCCAGTCCTTTACACTTGGAGACAGCCACACAGATTGGTAAGCCAAAATAAATGCAGTTTGAATGGTTCTGTAATCCCTCGGGAATATTGCATTTTTGGTACACTAATGTGGCCTGCACATTTATTTGATACAGTAATATGGGGGGTGGCAATTTGGGTACATTAATGTGGGTAAGTCTGGCAATTTGGGTACATTACGCCGGAAAATTGAAAATCGGCCGAAAAATGTCATTTGCTGGGCACATGTCCTTATTGGGAATTTTGACTTCAATTTGGGGATTTTGACTTCAATTTGGGGGTTTTTATTTCAATTTGAAAATTTTGACTTCAATTTAAGGATTTTGAACTTTAATTTTATCCATTTCCTATCTTCTTCCCCAAACACATTACTCCTTCACCACCACCAGCTACCACCACCGCCCTGCCCGAGAGCCGCCGCCACCAATTACCTTCTTCCTAAGTTTCCCGCTGCATAAAGCATGCTTTTTCAAATGTGCTTCTTCATCTTCCCCATGCAAAAGCTCCTCTGTAGTCTCCATCAAATGAAGGCTGAATTTTTCTGGTTGGGCATTGGTTGGGGGAAGAAGACAGAGAATAGGAGAAAAAAAAAAGAAATTTCAAATTAGAAATGGAGGTGGTAATGGTGGGGGAAGAGGGAAGAAGACAAACAATAGGAGAAAAAAATAAAGAAAAAATAAATTTCAAATTAGAAAAAGTATTGATAAAATTGAAAATTGTATATAAATTAGTCAAAATTAGACAAATCCGCCCAAATTTAAGTAAAATCCCCAATTTTAGTCAAAATCAATCAATTTTCCGGCAAAATTTGTATTCAAATTGCCACACATACCCCACATTAGTGTACCCAAATTGCCACCCCCAGTTTACCAAATAAACGTGCATGCCACATTAGTGTACCAAAAATGCAATATTTCCGTAATCCCTCTGTTTAAGTAAATTGATGCTGTTGAGTTTTCGGTTGCTTTGACCATTTAGTTAGATAAAACTGTCATCTCATTAAAAATATAAAAAGTACTAAACTGCACAGAAACTGCTTCCATTTATAAGGTGAAAAAACATTTTGTTTGAATCCTGCCATCTTGTGTAGAAAAGTTAAACAGACAGCATATCAGTGGTTTTTAATTTATGTTTAACGAAAAGTTTTACATAATCTTATTTGAATTAAATGAGTGCATTTTCTTTTATGTTAAACAATCAGGTGCTCTTCCAACTGAAGGAATTCCATGTTTACTGAAAGTGCTACTTCCATCAAATTGTACTGGACTTCCTGTTATGTAAGTTAAAACTTTGTTATGGATCTCTTGCTTTATACTCGATCAAGCACAAACCGCATATATATATATATATATATATATACACGTTAACTGCAACAAGTTGTGCTAATTCACATTATAATCACGTCAAAGCCTCCATACTTACTGTTGAATTTTATGCGAAAGAGATAAGAAGACACAAGAATTATGTGGTTTGGCCATTTGGCCTACATCCGCAAAACAATGCCTGACTATAATACTTTCATACGCTCTTATGAATTACAATAGTCCACTCCTATTTAATGGTGAAATAAACATTCGATGAATGTGATAATCTCTAAAATCATATCTCAATCAAATCTAATCCTCAATTACATTGTAATCTAAATCATATCAAATACGATTTTCTAATTCAGTCTTGATTTCCAACACTCTCCTTCAAGTTGAACACATAAATCTGAATAGAAGTATTCAACTTGGAATAAAATTTCAATTCTATTTGGATTTCATATGTTGGAGATTCATGATGAGATAAAATATGCACGGAATAACACATCGTGCACTTCCCCGCCAGTCCCGGCGGATCTACATCAATTCTTTTTCCCCTTTCCATGAACTATCTATGAACTATGAAAGGTTGTCGTGGACATACTCTCATTCCCAAAGCAAAAAAGAGTCTTTATTTCTTTCCTATTTTTCCATTTTGTTTTAATTTTAAGGCCCATCCTGAAATTGCACTTCAGTATGTAATAAGCCATAAACACATGATCAATTTGGTACCAAGGAGGATCATTGAGCTGTACATAAGAAAAATGAAGCACGATTGAAACCTGCTTTGATACCATGTAAAGCAGGTATCAATCCTATTATTGTAATTCATATATAAGAGAGTATGAAAGCGTTGTAGGGCAAATCGCATAATTCTTGTGATTCTTGTCTTTTCACTTTTTCAACCATATATGAAATTCAACACTTACATCTATGCAATCCACTTTCTATACAATCATCTAGCAAACCGACCAAATTTCACTGTCTACTAAAATTAAATTTTACAATAAAGCTTGGAAATGTGATTTTGTTCTGCACGTTTGCCCACAGGTACGTCAGGGATCTTCTTTTGAATCCACCTGCTTATGAGATTGCGTCAACAATTCAGGGTAAGTTGTCATTATATATACTATTTATCAATAGTTGCATGTATGTATAATGAAAATTTGAGTGATACTAATAGTAAATCTTTGTCTCTTCACAGAAGCTTGCAAACTTATGAGTAACATAACATGCTCCATTCCAGAGTTCACCTGTGTTCCTCCAGCCAAGGTTCGATTTCTTGATCTTGTCTCTGATATTACAAATGGGTGTGCATCGCTTTGGTTCGGTTCAAAATTACAAACCGAAAACCGAACCGGAAAAATTCGGTTCGGTTTGGTTTTCAACCGAAACGGTTCGGTTCGGTTTTTCAATTTTTTTTGTAATTTCGGTTTTCAACCTACTCATATATATATATATATTTTAATATTTTAAATATATAATACTTATTAATTATATATAAATATAAATAATAATTAATATATATTATATATTTCGGTTTCCGGTTCGGTTCGGTTAACCGTGCCTAAAAACCGAAAACCGAACCGAAAACCGAAATTTTGAAAAAATAAAAACCAAAAACCGAACCAAAATTTTTGGTTCGGTTTTCGGCTTGGGTTCGGCCGGTTCGGTTAATTTTGAACACCCTTATCGATATCTGAGATCCATAATATTGTGTAATGTTAATGACTGAATGTTTTCCTAATTACTACTAGAGTCCAAACTGTCGAAGTATTCTCCAGCCCGATTCAAACTAAACCTCTGGTCTAATGTTATGCCCTTTAAGTTTGGAGAATTTCAGAGTGGATTACTTTGTCAATAATATTTCCTGTGAGAAGCTATGGCTATTTTTATTCACGTTTTCTAAAACCATTTTCTGTTTCCTGAATCACGATTTTCAGAAAATTACAACTGCAAATCGTTTCAACCAAAAACACATTTTTTTGTACTTCACTTTGTCATTTTATTTATATAAGAACTACCTTTTAATCAATTCATCCATCATTTCAATAATTACCTACTCCAACTATTCTTTCTTTTGTGACTAAACTGTAAACTATTATTACAAATCATCAGCATTTACATCACAATGCATAAAATGCAGCTTACATCAAGTTGCTGCATTCTCCAGGAAGTCAAAATCTAAGCAACAATAATTATGTTGAGTTATGGAGCCTGAAAGACTGTAAATAGGCCCAAAAGTATTCTGATGGGCTTATGTCATTCTCCTATTAGGGTTAGGTATATTGTATTATAAATAACCCTAATATCATTGTAACCCTCAGAGTCCTAAGACTCTCATTGGAATCACAATGTAATCTCATAGTGAAAAAATCCTGGCTTGGCAGCGCCCCCAGACATAGTCAAATTGTTGACGAACTGGGTCAACAACTCGTGTGTTCTTTCATTGTTCTTTCTTTCGTGCGTTTATTCACAATAGTCGATCATATTCCTAACAAGTGGTATCAGAGCTCCGGGTTGAGTGGGAGCGAATATGATGGGTGTAGGAAAAACGCCGATTGAAAAAGTTTGACGGGACGGACTTTGGGTTCTGAAAGATGCAAATTGAAGATTACCTGTATGGTAAAGATTTGTATGAGCCCCTTGGTGATAAGTCATCGGATATGAAAGACGAAGAGTGGAAGGTGCTTGATAGGAAGACGATGAGTGTGATTCGATTTTGATGACGAGGTTAGAGCCCTAATTCTGTTGTCTTCTCTACCAGAAAGTTGGAGTGGAACGGTTACCGTCTTCAGCAGGGAAAGAGAGGTTCTCGGAAAGTTGAAGTGGAACGGTTACCGTCTTCAGCAGGGAAAGAGAGGTTCCCGGAAAGTTGGAGTGGAACGGTTACCGTCTTCAGCAGGGAAAGAGAGGTTCCCGGAAAGTTGGAGTGAAACGGTTACCGTCTTCAGCAGGGAAAGAGAGATTTCCGGAAAGTTAGAGTGGAACGGTTACCGTCTTCAGCAGGGAAAGAGAGGTTCCCGGAAAGTTGGAGTGGAACGGTTACCGTCTTCAGCAGGGAAAGAGATGTTCCCGGAAAGTTGGAGTGGAACGGTTACCGTCTTCAGCAGGGAAAGAGAGGTTCCCAGAAAGTTGGAGTGAAACGGTTACCGTCTTCAGCAGGGAAAGAGAGGTTTCCGGAAAGTTGGAGTGGAACGGCTACCGTCTTCAACAGGGAAAGAGAGGTTCCCGAAAAGTTGGAGTGGAACGATTACCGTCTTCAGCAGGGAAAGAGAGGTTGAAATCTGACGAAGTAAGATATTTGATTATGAGCGAAGAAATTCGCAGGAGAGAATCAAATATAGCTTCGGGATCAGTTCTGAATACAGAAATTAGAGGCAGATCGGAATCAAAGCAATTGGCCTCGGAACTTGAGGTGAGAGGCTTGGCGCTGCCGTGAATCATGTTGTGGGCTACTGAATGAGAAGATCGAGAGATGGCTACATTGTTTGTTGAGTTCAGTCTCCAAGTGGGAGATTGTTGAGTTATGGAGCCTGAAAGACTGTAAATAGGCCCAAAAGTATTCTGATGGGCTTATGTCATTCTCCTATTAGGGTTAGGTATATTGTATTATAAATAACCCTAATATCATTGTAACCCTCAGAGTCCTAAGACTCTCATTGGAATCACAATGTAATCTCATAGTGAAAAAATCCTGGCTTGGCAGCGCCCCCAGACATAGTCAAATTGTTGACGAACTGGGTCAACAACTCGTGTGTTCTTTCATTGTTCTTTCTTTCGTGCGTTTATTCACAATAGTCGATCATATTCCTAACAAATTACTCCGTCCAATTATTTATGTTATAAGTAATATAGAAAAACATCTTAAGTATGTAAAATATGATCAAGTGTCCGAACTTAACGAATCAATTTTTCTCACATTGTTCTTTCTTTCTATTTCTTAAGTATTTTTTAATCACATAATCTTTATCAAAATAACTATCCAATCATTTTACACAACATGAGTCAAAACGTCACATTTGATTGGACGTATATTACTACTTCTGACCATTTTCTACAAATATAACCAACATCACATTATGTCCACAAAACTACCCCTAGTACTCATTCCCCGAAAATGTTTCTGAAACTTTACTCTAACACAAACAAAAATAGCCTATATTTGTTTGCATTAGTTCTATAACATTTGCTCAGAAACGATGAAGCTTATTACATCATCAGTAAACTGTTCTAAACATTCGTATAGGAAAATTAGAAGTTCATAGCCGATAATCGAGCTTTCTTGGTCCACATGCTCCAAAATTAGACCAACAGGTGTATGCATGGTCTAACTGGCGATTTTTTCCTGTCAAATAGATTGTGAATTTATAATTCCTCTCGTTCATCATGAATATCATTTTGAAGTTTTATTTTGTTATTCATCTGCAGCTCGTGAAGTTGCTGGAGTCAAGGGAAACTAACCATATTGAGTTTTGCAAAATTAAGAATGTCCTTGATGATATATTACAACTGTACAAAAATTCGGAGCTGAACGAAATCCTGAAGTTACTAATGGACCCTACTTGGGCAGCCACTGGTTTGAAAGCGGAATTAGAGACTTTAGTAAGTTATTATGCTGATTACATACCATTTTCAACTCTTAATGATTGGAAAGAGGCAATAACCTTTACCAACTTTAAAGATGTCTTTGTGTTTGTAACTCGTTTTTGAATGTTTTGTTCTCATTTCCTGGGGAAAATGCAGCATTAGTTGGTCCTCTTGCAATGTTATCTAGGGGTGTTCATTCGGTCCGAACCGAACCGAACCGAACTGAATTTTCGGTTAACCGGAAATTCGGTTCGGAGATAACCGTAACCGAACCGTTATGAGAACGATTCGGGTACGGTTATAACCGAACCGGTTCGGTTAATTTGGGTTAACCGAACGGTAAACTGAAATCCGGACATAATTTTTCATTTTTGTAAGAATTAATTTGAATTTTGGACATAACTTTTCATTTTTGCAAGAATTAATTTGAATTTTGGGCTATTTGACCTGTTTGAATACACAAAACTCATTACAACTTAAAAACACAAAGATTATAAGTTACGACTTACGAGCCATCCTCAAAACCTCAACTCAAGTTCAACACTTAACATTAAAAACGACATGAAAAATGACAAATATAAGTAGTGTCAATGTACCAATACCATAAATCCATAATCCATAGTTATAAAATTAGAAATTAGGGTTAAGTTATAAAATATTGCACAAAGACCCCTATGTTAAAAAATATTTTTTATTATGGCCCAAAAATTGGTTTTCGATTCGGTTAGACTAACCGACTGTCAAAACCGAACCGTAACTAAAAACCGATTTTTTTGGAAAATGCTAACCGTAACCGAACCGAAATATTTTCGGTTCGGTTTCGGTTTCGGTTCGGTTCGGTGGGTTAGTCGATCCGTGCACACCCCTAATGTTGTCCCATTAGTTACAGAATTACAAAATCCTGTACTTTGTTTTGCAATTTTGTCCCAATCATTAAAAAATTGACGGGATTTATTAGTTTTGATCATGTAACTTTCATGTGATCAGATACTTAATTCAACGTGATCCATTACGTGCCTTCCATGTGTAAAGTTCCTTCTATTTTTAACGACTGGAACAAAAGTGCTAAAAAATAAATTCTATGGATTATTTATACAACTTTAAATATAATGGCACTAAAACTGCAATTATCACTTTCTGATATTATTGCATTTCATTTTGTAAAGTTTTGTAAAATCTTGTGGGCATAATATATTTTCTCCTTCAGGTGAGTGAATGTAGATCAGTTTCCTGTAGAATTGGTGAAATTATATCCTTAGATGGCGAAAAGGACCAAAGGATAAGCTCATATACCATAATCCCAAATGAGTTTTTTGAAGACATGGAGTCATCTTGGAAAGGTCGTGTCAAGAGGATCCATTTAGAGGAAGAATTTGCAGAAGTGGACAAAGCTGCTGAGGCCTTATCTATAGCTGTAAGTCTTTCTCAGTTCTTGAAGATAACTATCCCTTCATATCTCTTGCGCGCTAAGAAACGCTACATGGACATAGTTATTAACATGTTTCTAATTTTCTTTCTTTTCCATCGAAAAGTTTCCGTTTTTCAACTAAGCGAAAAGAAATTACGAAGTAGTTTCGAAATTACAATGTTTCCAAGGAAACTATTAATGTTTCCAACGAAACTTTCAGTGTTTCAATAGTTTCCACGAAACACTGAAAGTTTCTTAATTATTAATGGTGAATGGCGTGGCGTGGCGACACGGCCTCGCGGCGCGGCGTTCGCACGCCTTTTCGAAGCCGAAATTATAAAAATAAAATAATTTTATATACTAATATAATCAATAATATGCTAGTTTTTTAACAATAATACCCTTTACTGTGTTACAAAAGCATAAATAATAGGTTTTCAAGAAACAAACAAAAAATAAAACGAATTCATGTCAAACATTTCATCGCACTAATAAAGAAACGATAGGAATAATACTCTAATTATCTAAATCTGAATTTGCTAACTCGATTGACAACTAGAGATTAAGATGTTTTCTAATTTGGAACCCGATTTTGAACATGTTAGGGTTTGTGAGGTTAGGGTTTTTTCAATTTGGTGCCATTTTGAAGGTTTAAAGGTTGTATATCCAAAATCTCCCCCAATTTACCTATTTGACTAGATGACCATAATTTTGACCCACGAAAACTATTTAATTTTGAACTGCGAAATGGCGCGCAATTTTGGGCCTTCAAGGCGCAGGCGCCATATCGAAGATAGATGACCATGAACGCGTACGCCATGGAGCGCCATTCACAACTATAAGGCTGATTGAATTTTCCAAAAGTGTCAATGTAGCCTTCTCGAGATGTATGGGATTAAGAAATAGAGCTGTCATATATGATCCAAAATTAGCAAAAATCAATAATTTAACATGGTCAATGTGATATTGGAAACGTGAAGAATTGCAAGTGTGTGTTAAGTTTGTGAAGTATAGGAGTTCGTATAAGCTATTATGCTGAACTGAGGAGAGAATATGAGAGGAACTGGTGTTCATTGCAAAAGATGAAATCCAGATAACTTCAGAATAATTGTTTCTGATTTAATTTTCTGAATTTTTAAGGCCTTGTTTGTTTATGTTTTCAAATTTCATTTTCAACTTTTTTAATCACAAAATTCAAAATAAACTTAATACATCAAATTCGCATCCAAATTCTCATTTTTTCCAACTCTACTTTCCAATCTCCTATATAACTAACTATCAATCATGTATACAACCTTTCACACATTTATCAATCAAATCAATCATTATTTCACTTTATCTTTCATACTTTACAATTTTTTATCTATATTTCTTTATTCTTTATTCACATAATCATTATATACACAATTAACACAATAATTCTATACATCATCCATCAACTTATCACATTGATTTGACTTATTTTACAACTTTCAACCTATTTTTAAACACATAAACAAACAACTATCATTTTCACACGAATTTCCATAATACACAATTCCCGAAAAAATTTCAAAATTTTATCTCAAAAACATAAACAAACAAATAACTCTTTTAGTTTTACATAATATGCTCGTTACTTGTGTTGAAATTTCAAATAATTGTCCAATAATTTCTAGATAAAAGAAGATTTCCTCCCTATAATTTCAAGAATTAGAGCAACAACAGCCCCACTTGGAGGACCAAAGGGCGAGATTCTATATGCACGTGAGCATGAAGCCATATGGTTCAAGGGAAAACGTTTTGCTCCATCTGTTTGGGCCGGTACCCCTGGAGAAGAACAAATCAAACAGCTTAGACCGGCCCTCGATTCCAAAGGCAAAAAAGTTGGTGAAGAATGGTTCACCACAGTAAAGGTGGAGGAGGCATTAAACAGGTTATTTTTATTTTATTTTTTATCCAAAAAATTCATTTTTCAAATTTGATTAGTATTTTATTTTATCTCCACATTTCTTTGTCTCGGTTTTAGGTACCATGATGCTGGTAGCAAGGCTAAAACAAAAGTTTTAGAATTGTTGAGAGGATTATCGACTGAATTACAGATGAAGATCAATATTCTAGTGTTTGCGTCCATGTTGCTTGTCATTGCGAAGGCGTTATTCGGCCATGTAAGGTTGGTTATACAATCTTGAACTTTTTCCAAAGAATTAATATATTATCTTTTTTCTTGTTTCTGAAAGAATTGAATATGGACTCCTTTATAGGCAAAGATGATCTTTAAATAGTTAAATCTAATTCTTTTTGAGGATATTTTACCAAATGCTTAAGGCCCAAAAAAACCAAAAAAAAAAAAAAAGTTTGAGTATTTCTTGAAGACCATACAATACACTAAGACTTTGATGCTGTCTAATTAGAACCGCTCTTTAAGTAGTTAGAATAGACGAAATGATATACATATGCTGCCTGATTTTTTTCTTCCTCTTTTTGTCTTTTAAGTTTCCATCTAATTCTATTTTCTAGATTCTCGGTTGAAGCTAGGTTGTTCAAGCACCTTTTTTTTTGCATCAAGTACATGGAACAAATATTTTCATTTGAACACATTTTGTTCTCGGGCGATAAAAGTTGACGTTAGATATGAAATCATACAACTAAGGGGATTTTCTGTTGTTATACCTACTTGTTTTTTTTTTCCCCTTATTATAAAGAATTGTATTGGTGATATTTTAATGTGAGCTACTAATAGTGTAGTTAAAAGCCTTTCAATCTTCAATTTTCTCAGACACATCATGTGTTATTTTATTGATCCAGTCCGCTAATTCTTGCTATTTATCCAGTGAAGGAAGAAGAAGAAAATGGATTTTCCCTACTCTCACTCAACGTCACATCTGTAAGGTAGTCCACACAATTACCAGCTCCTTAGTATCTCTATATTGTGGTTATAACTTCAATTAGTAGCCTTTGTGCAATGCTGTCGAAATTTAACTTTTTATTAGATGTTTTAATCTAAAAATTGAGCTAATTGAATATGTTGACATATTAGAAAAGACAATTAGCAAATAGTTTCTATATAATCTAATAACGATGAAATCAATGAATATTATGTCTATGCAAATAAATTTGCCTGCTTAAATAAAATAAAAAAATAAAATATGAACAACGTAATGGACGCAGTTAGAGGGTGTCTACGATGCATGCATTATTTGTGACACTTGATGTTATTTCACTTTTTTGTGATTTTGAAAACTGAAGTATTTATTTTTTCTTTCAAACATATATAAACTTTACAAATCACATACCAATTTATAATGAGCAATAGTCATTCTTATATTTTATTTCTCTAACCAGTCATATATTTAAATTAGAATGAAAAGACTAATTTATATATTTTAACGTAAATTAATGAACATATATATGTATATGATATATATATACACATTTTATCAGCAGTTTCAAGGCCGTGTCGTGTCCTAATATTTCTAAAATACCGTATTTCGTGTCTGTGTCCATGCATCATAGCATATTAAACATGAGATTAATGCAGGATAAAGAAGCACTACATGGAGCCGAGGGGATGAAGATTAGTGGGCTATCCCCGTATTGGTTTGACGCAGCTCAAGGTGGAGCTGTAAGAAATACCGTAGATATGAAGTCACTATTTCTCTTAACGGGACCCAATGGGGGCGGGAAATCGAGTCTTTTGAGATCGATTTGTGCTGCTGCATTACTTGGAATAAGTGGACTTATGGTCCCTGCTGAGTCAGCTATTATTCCTCATTTCGACTCGATTATGCTGCACATGAAATCTTACGATAGTCCTGCTGATGGAAAGAGCTCGTTTCAGGTAATTTGTTTTCCTTATCATTTTGTGAAAGTATTGATTCGGTTTGGATACAACCTAAGTCAATTCCAGCTTTCGGAGTCATTATGGCTATGTTTGGTTTTGTTTTGGTTGAGTATTTTGGTGAGAATTGTTGGTTTTTTGGAACACGTGCATATTT
This sequence comes from Verbascum thapsus, assembly GCA_963669365.1. Lineage (NCBI taxonomy): Eukaryota > Viridiplantae > Streptophyta > Magnoliopsida > Lamiales > Scrophulariaceae > Verbascum > Verbascum thapsus. The sequence continues at coordinate 12,905,909 of OY770110.1, forward strand.
GGTGAAATTATGTTTGGTTTTATATTGATTGTTAATTTTTGGGTGAATTTTTTGGTGAGATAGTGTTTGTTTTTGTTTCCATAGGGAACATAAATTACTGTACCAGTCAAATCACGTAAGCTTTTGTCTGTTAGTAATTAATTAGTGATTGGAAATTATAATATAATATTAAAATTGTAATGATTGTTATATATATAATAGAAGGTGCTATATATGTGCATATATGTATTAAAAGAAGTGGGCCATGAAAGTGAATTAAATTTCAAAATAGAAATACAAATTTTTGGCAAAAAATTTTGGAATTTTTTCGGGGCAAAATTGTGAAGGCCAAATACAAGTTGGTAATTTTGGCCAAAAACTGGCTTAAAATGAAACCAAACATAGCTTATGATTTCGAGTCCCTAGTTTGTAATGGTATGACTTAAAAACACAAGCTTGTTAGGTTTTCTCGGTTGTGTTCTGACAAAAAACTCTCAGATGATCAAGTGAGTAATATGCTCAAAGGTTGTAATAATTCACAATAAAGGTGTTGAGTTTGAGATACATACTTCAAAACATCGCTCAATATCGGACACTATCGGTTGATTTGTATTATGATATTACGATCCCTACTTGATAATATGGACACCTATTATTCTCGAGGTTTATATTTATCGTTGATAATATGGGATGATATCGCCAATACAATGGTATTATCGTCTATATCCAGGTATTATCGGTGATACTATCTAGGGGTGGCCATTGGGTCGAATGGGTTGGGTTTGGGTCGAGTCCATTTGGGTTGAGCTTAAAGTGGGTTGGGTCTAGTTGGGTCAAATGTCAAAAAATATGCATTATAGTTGGATCCAACCCAAAGTGGACCCAATAAGGACCCATCATGAATTAAAGTGATGTAAGGGGTTGTTGTAGAGTGCCAAATGTAGATTATTGACTCAAAGTGAAAAACAGGTTGGACCCAATTTAGACCCAAATTGGGCCCAATTTAAAACCCAATTGGACCCAAATATTATTAAAAGCCAGCCCAATTGGACCTGTAATGCTAAAATGTTAGGACCCAACCCATTGAAAACTTAGTTAGGTTTGGGTTCAAATATATGTATGGACCCAAATTGACACCCCTAATACTATCGGATAATATCAGGCATCTCGGATGTTATTCCTGATAATGAAATTTTCTTTCATTTTATGTAAAAGCATGTTTTGTGATATAATCTTGGATCAGCTGCGGCCTGTAGTAAAACGCGCGGACCCTTTCTCTTTGTGGGTATTTTTGTGAAGTGTGAGTGTCTATTAGGGTGTGTTTGGATTGAGTGATTTGGTTTTTTGGAGAAGATTTGGAGGAAGGATTTGAAATGACACCTAAAATGGAGTCATTTGAAATCCACCATAGTTATGGAGAAAATAGGTGAAAGTGAATGACAAGGGATTTGAAATTCATCGTAATATGAATTCATCCAAACAAACTTAAATGGATTTGTCGATTCATAGATTTCAAATCCTTCAATCCAAACACACCCTTAGTGAAATTAAGAGCATATAGTATTTACTCTATATCAAGTATGTATTGAATCAACAAACAAACCAGCAACCACTTATAAATCACAATCCACTTTGCTGCTAAAATATATCAATATTTTGTGTTTACATATGCATCAATTTCTCAGGTCGAAATGTCGGAAATCCGTTCAATAATCACCAAAGCAACTTCAAAAAGCCTCGTGCTTATAGACGAAATATGCCGAGGGACAGAAACAGCAAAAGGTACATGCATTGCTGGCAGTGTCATCGAAACTCTCGACGAGATTAACTGCCTAGGTATCGTGTCCACACATCTCCATGGAATCTTCGATCTACCGTTGAGATCGAAGAATCTTGTATATAAAGCCATGGGATCAGAATATATCGATAATCAAACCATGCCAACGTGGAAATTAATTGACGGGATCTGTAAAGAGAGCCTTGCATTTGAAACAGCTCAAAGAGAAGGGGTTCCCAAAGCACTTATTCAAAGAGCCGAAGAGTTGTATGTTTCGGTTTATGCTAAAGATATATTTAAAACCGACAAATCGAAATTAAACCACTTTTATAAATCTAATGATAGCGGAAAAAAAAGTCCTGAAAAAGAACTCTCGACTGTGAAATCGTTTGAAATATTGCGTAAGGAAGTGGAAAGTGCTGTTATTAGTATATGTGAGAAAAGATTGATTGCTTTGTACAAGAAGAATGGTCATTTGGAGCCTGAAACAATGAGATTTGTTCTGATTGGGGCTAAAGAACAGCCACCTCCATCAACTATTGGTGCTTCGAGCGTTTATGTCATTCTTAGGCCCGACAGAAAGCTTTACGTTGGGGAGGTAATTTAGCAGTTTGATCATCTATTTCAATTTATTATATTATCGTATATTACATATTGATATGCATGATAAACGTATAAAATACTTTCGTAAACATACACTTTGACATGTATCTATAAAATGATGTACTAGATGAAATATATATTGGAAAAGAGGATCATAGGTCGAAATTTATCCGGGGTATTGCATTTTAATCTTATAAAGCACACATATCATGTGGATTGCTCGAAAATTATTTTTCCGACCTATCTCATTTCCTAGTTTGGAGTTGGCCTATAGTTGTGAAATAAATGGGCTAACTTAAAGCTTAGGCTCAGATATGCAGAGAGAGGAAAAGTGTAACATTATACTCTACTATAACTTGCTATTTTATCTCGTATTTCACATCACAAATACACACTAGCTGCATAAAATGTTCCTTTTACCATTCACTAGATATGGACCATGTGTTGAGTTATGGAGCCTGAAGGACAGAGCCACAACTTTATGTAATCATTCTCCTATTAGGGTAACATATCTTGTATTATAAATAGCCTCAATGTCATTGTAACTCTTTTTTCGATTTACGATATATAGTGAATATCCTGGCTTAGCAGCGGCCCCAGACGTACTCAGATTCTCTGACGAATTGGGTCAACAATTCTTGTCCTTTTATTGTTTATATTTCGAGTGATTATTTCCATCATTGGCATTATATTCCTAACACCATGTACACTACACATGCATCTATTTTCTGCAATACAAGATGAAACACCAATTTCTTGAGAAAAGATACATTGGGAAATAAACGAGACATTAGCATCTAAAGAAACATAAAAACCGTATTAGCTTGTTATAGTTTATATGCAATATCAACTTCCTAGTTCATGACAGCCATAATCATACGAAATCAACTCATCTAGAGAAAGCATAAACTCATTTACATTTCGATGCATTAATAAATAGTAATCGGAAAAAAAAATTGAATCTTTATCGTTTATGTGATGTTTACTCAACTTAAATAAACTCATTATTTCCATTTGCAGACTGATGACCTTCAAGGGCGTGTACGTGCTCATCGCCTAAAGGAGGGAATGCAAAACGCCTCGTTTCTATACTTCTTAGTAGCTGGTAAAAGCATGGCTTGCCAACTTGAAACTCTTCTCATAAACCAACTGCCCACTCGAGGTTTTCACTTGACTAATATAGCTGATGGGAAGCATCGGAATTTTGGGACATCTGATATTTTGGACAAGAAAATCTTGGTCGGATAAATTCATGATGTAATAATAGGATAATGTAGAGTAAAATATAGCTATAGCTAGCTAGCTAGTACTTGGTTTTGTGCAGGTTGTACGATTATTATCCCGTGGTTGCAGCAATTTTTGATCGCTCTAGGCTGCTCCGTTGAGGCTGGTTTTGTTGCCATTTTGGTAAATTTTCTGGATTTGGCTTTAGCTAATTTCGAGAAATTCGGGTTTTCGTGTGTTTATCTATTCTTTTTTCGGGTGATTCTGTGTTGCTCCTAGTCCACTACTCCACTGTACTATTAGGGGTGGCAATATGGTTGAATGAGTTGGGTTTGGATCTGGTTCATTTGGGTTGGGCTTAAAGTGAGTTGGGTCCAATTGGGTCCGATGTCAAAAAATATGCATTATAGTTGGACCCAATAAGGACTCAAAATGGATCCAATAAAGACTCATTATGAATCAAAGTGGTGTAAGGGGTTGTGTAGAGTGTAAAATGGAGATTATGGACTCAAATTGGAAAATAGGTTGAACAAAATTTAAACCAAAATTGAGCCAATTTAAAACCCAGTTGGAACTAAAATGTTATGAATCAACCAATTAAAAACTTAGTTGGATTTGGGTGAAAATATATGATTTGACCCAAATTGATGTGGGGCGTGAGTTTTTTCATCTACTCTCGTGTGATCTAGTGGCTAGCTTTGGGCATCTATCTAAATGATATGCAATCAAATTGACAAATTTTATGCAAGTATAACTGATATGAAACTAAGAGGGTGTTTGGCTAAGCTTATAAGCTCTTTTAAACATCTTATAAGATGTTTAAAAGAGCTTATAAGCTTTATAAAAGTGTTTGGATAATTTCTTTTAATAAGATCTTATAAGAGCCCCAAAATAAGATGTTTGGGTCTGATAAGCAAATAAGAAATAAGTTAGTCAAATCCAACTTATTTCAAAATCTTAGATTTGGGGTGTTGTTTATATTCTTAAAAGACATAACAACCTTAGTTAATTTTCTCATTTCTAACAATATCGTTCTCCGATTTTTTTTTTTTTTTTTTTTATTATTGAACAAAATCTCTTTTATAACATTTGAAAACGTTCAATAAACTTATAAGATGTTTTAAATAAGCTTAGCCAAACACCCTCTAAATCCAAGTTACTGGATTGATTCAAAACGCCATTGATTTTTATACGTTTGAAGCTAGTAAAAAATGAGAGTTGAATTTGGGTCGAGTTTGAGTTTATAATTAATAGAACTAATAATAGTTGAGCTTGAGTACTGTTGAAACTCAGCCCATGAAAGTCTATTGATAGTATGTGTTTATCTCATAAATCGACATCTATAGTAACATTCAAGCTATAAAGATAAAGCACTAATGTATTGTACTTGGATATTTGAATTTGGAAATTATGTCACCTATACTAATATATATGTATATATATGTGATGTATTGTGTTTTCTCAAATCCAATTAGTATATTTAATAAAAAGAAATCCAATTATAGGTATGCATATCCATCTAGAATATTAGATGACTTGCAAGGATAATGTAATTATGCAAATAACTATATTTGTAAATCTTTATGTATTTATTAGAGTAATCAATTAATCCTAATTATAAAATTATTGCAATTAATTTTTACTTGTTTTGACAATACATATTGAAATGTTTTTATTTGAGCTATTTGAACTTACTCCATAATCATTTGACAATAGAAATTTCTGTCAGTTTAGACATTTATTTTCCTCTTTATTAAAGGCATTTAATTTCACATGACATGACATATATAAGACGGAATTGACATTACAAGTTATTATAAATAGTTAGTTAATAATGTGTGTAACACTACTTTTGTGTACAAAATTCGAACAATTGTTTTATTTTGCATAACAATATAATGAAATAATATTAATCTACCCGAGTTTAGTAATTCTATTTTTAAAAAATGAATTTTAGAGAAATAAAGTGACTACGATTATAGATGTTTGATATAAAATATTCCACGCAAGAAACTAAAGAGAAATCATAATTATTTATGTAATAATAAACTAATAATTGCATTGAATCAAAACATGTCACATTAAATTATCGAATCAATATATAATTTATTTATATACATGATAATATTAACTCTATGCGACTATCAAATCGAATCAAATGAATAAAATCTAATATATAAATATTAAATAATAATATAATAAATACAAAATGACAAATACACCCTACATACACAACACTATATATACACTACTAAGCTTTCAATAAAAAGGAAAAAGAAAATCTTGTGCCAAAATGGAGGCGCTCTTGGAGACGAAGACTTGGGTATGTGAAAATTATTTCTCAATTTTGATTTTTTTTTCGATTTTCATTTATTCGTATTATTTCAATTTCTTGTTTTCCTGTATTATTCTTGATGGTGTTGATTCCTTGGATGTCTATTTTAAATGCTTGATGTTTGATTTTATAGTAATTGTGTATTGAAGCATATATTCGTTCTGCATTTGAAGTGTCTGAATCAAAAGATTAGGGTTTGTGTTAATTAAGATTGCCTATAGACCATATTAATCGGAAATGCATACTTGTCTCTTCCTTTTAGTATTCATTCACCATTTGTGTTTGAATTTTAGCCTGTGGGGTAAATAGAAATTCTGTTTTGTATAGTATAAACTGCATGTATAACATCTTTTAGTAAGGTTATTTACTTATTTACATCAAAAGCATAATGCATCTGGTAATGATTTTCTCTAATTTCATAGTATTGAAATGAATAGTTTCTTAGGTTTATACTATAATGCTACATATCGTGAATTCGGAATGTTTGAAACCCTTGAGTACTATTTACTCTCAAATCCACAATAATTTGATGAGTCTATAGACCTTCTTTTTTCTCTTTTATATCATAATTTAACATTAAGAGTGTCCGACTTGACTTTTACATGTTTTTCATGTTAGAAGACAATTTTAATAAACCATGAGTACGTTGTTTTCTTAATTTCCAAGATTCTATACTTGTTGCAATATATTACATAATTGCCATTTATTCTTATTACTTTGTTTTGCTTTGCCACTCTGTAACTTTCCATTTTCCTTGATTTACTCACCAATTGAGTATTCTTTTGAGTGAACAGGTGAAACTAATAATACGATAACAAACCAGCTCTAGAGCCTATTGTCATGGATGAGGCAAATATGAATGTCAAGGTTCCTACCTTCTCCATGGAGCTCCAGCTAAATCAAACCATAATGATGTTTGATGAACAAAAAGTAATTTGATTAAGAAAAAACTTAGAAATTCAAATGTGGAACTTACCATCCATCACTTGCCTTCTTGATAACCATCTTGTTCATTCCCTTTAGTCAACCTTTTTGACTAAGAAGTAAGAACCTTTATGTTGTCATCTTCAGTATCATTCATCCAATTCTTCTTCCACCAATTTTTCCTGTTCTTCTGGATTCTCATATTAGGATCTTGGGCTCCTTTCTTTTCACAAACATTTGAACCGAAAATTGTAATGTCAATTACTCCTCCATTAAAATGCTTGAATATCAAGACATCACCCTGGTGATATCTGCAACAAATTTTTTCCAACCATCTTTGAAGTACCAAATATTGCCCACATTTCCCACCTTTATTGAATTTCTCAATACTTGGTAAAAACACTCTAAAGATTCTCAATATAGAAGATGGTTTATGCAAAAGCTGAAAAGAATGAAGGAACAGCTCATAGACCAGTCAATTGTGGAATCAAGTCGTGGGGAAGACAACAAAGGCGATAGTTATAAAATTGTACCGTTGACAGGTCTCAATTTTTTTTTCCACCTAATTTATTCGTAATATTTCTATGTTTTGCGTCGCATATGGTTCTGTGAAACTTTTTCCGGCATATTGTTAGTCTTGGATATCTATTTAACTTGCTACAGTACGTGCGGGAATTAATAAAGTCTCTACCTGAATGATTATATAGCACTCTTTAAATTCAAGCAGATACTGTTTTCAAAATAATTTCTCGGAGCATTTGATCTTGGAGGTTTGTTTAACATATCTGAATTCTCTTTATGTGTTAGAAGAGTCTGAATTTAGGTTAAACTTTGTATGTTTATTAAAAATGCCTAGAACATATTAATTCGAAATCCTTAATTTGATTGTATAAGATCATTCTGAGAACCATCTCTTATTGTTTAACCATTTTCTTAGTTCCTTCTTATCTGTATGTTGTATAATGATCTGTAGTTTCAGGTAAATTTACTACTTTACGAAAAAAGTTCTCATTCTCGTTCGTCCACTTTGTTGTTGGTAATTCCAATTAGTAGATTGGCAATATGAACGTCCTTTTAATTTCTAGACATTGGGTTACCATGAAAGCCCTAGCACAATATTAACTCTCAAAGTGGTTAAATTCTATCAAATAGTGTTATGCAACATAATACACTGACAATTTGACTTTTACATATAGTACAGTATTGACAATAATTGGATGTATAAGATACACCTATAAATATATGATTTCAGATAAGTCTAATTTACCATTTTACAATGTGATTCATTTAGCAATTCTGTCAGAGTTTTGGCCTGCAATGTAAATAGAAATTCCGTTTTGTATAATATACACCGCATGTATAGCATCTTTTAGTAAAATATTTCATCAATAGTTTTACTAGGTTGGGATAGGACTAGGTATCGTACATTTTGAATCTATTGAGACCCTTATGTACTGTCTAATTCCAGATGCACAATACTTACATAAGTGCTGGACCTTTTTTCCATTGTATATCATAATTCTATATTGAGAGCGTCCGACTTAATTTTATTGTTAGTAGACAGTTTTAGCAAGACTTGAGATTGGTATATTCTAACTTTCCAAGATTTTTTAACTTCTTATGCGTTATATTATAATTGCTATTTATTCTTATTACTTCGTTTTGCTAGCCAGTCCCATAACTTTCCATTTTCCTTTGATTTGGTTGGCTGATAGATTTAATTTTTGCTATTTTAATGAAACTGGTGAAACAAATTACATATAACCTCTAATGCACGGACACTTCAAAAAATCACAACGTGTCGTGTCGGATACCTGATCGGACACGACACTCGTCCACACTCCCAACACCGTGTCCAATATAAAAATAAATTTTTCTTCTTAAATAAAATAAAAAAAATAAAATATGAACACCGTAATGAATATAGTTAGAGGATATGTCTGCTATGTGTGCATTATTTGTGATACTTGATGTTATTTCACTTATTTTTTGTGATTTTGAAAATTGAAGTATTTGTTTTTCGTTCAAATATATAACTTTTCAAATCAAATACAAATTTATAACGTACAATAGTCATTCTTAAAGTTTATTTCTCTAACCAGTCATTTAAATTAGAATGAAAAAACTAATTTATATATTTAACGTAAATTAATGAACATATATATGTATATTAATATATATATATACATTTTATTAGTAGTTTTGATGCCGTGTCGTGTCCTAACATTTTTAAAAATGCCGTGTCTCGTGTCCTTGTCGTATCGTGTGCCGTATCCCGTGTCCCGTGTCCGTGCATCATAGCATATAACAAACCAAATTAATTAAGATGGCAACAATAAACACAAAAGTTTTTGATTAACTCGAAAACCTTTGGATACTTGTGAATCTGGGCATTAAAATTAGAAAAACTTATTGTGGTAGTTTTTTTATTAAACAAATAAAGGCGCCCGCGTGTTTAGTTCTTTATATTCTTTTTCAAGTTGTTACTGCTTAAGCAAGTCCCACATCGCTTCTAAAATGGAAACCTCTTCCTTTCATCACAATTAAAATCTGTAGAAATCCCACATCGATTCTATGTTTCGAAACCTTTTCTTTTCATCACATTTAAAATCTGTAGCACTTCGTGTTATAAACATCTGGTGCAATTTTATTACCTTTTATTTATTTATTTCATTTTCCCGTAAGCAAATCATGAATGTTCCGCCGCTGAAGTGTCCTGGGTTTTTTAGCTTTTACATGCCCGAGTCTAACAATGAAGAACTGGTAATCTTTGCTTCATTTTTTGTTTTCATTTTCAATGTTCATTTTTTATTAGAACTACTCTACTGTTCTTTGTTTTGTTTTGTCTTATTTCATTTAATCTGTTCTGTTTTCTGCGTGTGATATTATCTAGCATTTTTATTGCTTAGCAAGTTCTCCAACAAAATGGTTTCACTATGGTTGGGAATTTGATTTGAAACTCCGTAGCCGCTTTGAGTTGCTTAAATTGACCTATATGCAAAAATTTAAGAAAATGGTCATTTGATTTGTATGTCCGTCAATCGTTTTTGAAAAGTAAACATTTTAAGATAAAATTATCATTTGACAAGTGCTTTCCAGATGGTCTTTACAAAAGGAAATATAAAAAAGTAGTATGTAAGTGAAAATATGGTAGCAAGTGAAGCATAAATGTTGTACATTTATCTTCTTTTATATACTATATGCTTTTAGTATGGTATATCTATTACTAAAGCCAAAATCACATTAGTACCCGTTGTTCTCTCATGTGTATCTAAATTGATTTCTCTTCTTTTGCGTCTAGAAAATTCCTTCAGGATTTGTACAAGACATTAAAGAAGCTTGGCCCAAGAACGTATCCCTTAGAGACCGGTATGGGAATTCATGGCCAGTAAAGGTGAGAAAAGTGGGTAACATTTGGTACTTCAAAGATGGTTGGAAGAAGTTTGTTGAAGATAGTTCCCTTAACTCAGAGGATTTCTTGACATTCAAGTATCTTGGTGGGGGAGTATTTTATGTTAAGATGTTTGGTCGAAATGCTTGTGAAAAGAAACGACCTTCAAATGCTTGTCAAAAGAAACAAGCCTCAAATGCTTGTGAAAATAGTAAAGCTAAAGGTCCTAAAGATAGAAATACAAAATACAAAGTGGTAGAAGAAGATGACGGGGATGAAGACGAGCAAGTTATGGATGGTAAGTTTTGACATTTTATTTTCGTCCATTTTTCTATTTATTCACTTAGGGGTGGCAAATGGGCGGGTTGGGTTGGGTTAGGTTTGGGTCGATTCGAAACGGTTTCGTTTTTAAATGCGTTGGGTTCTTAAATGGTTTTAAGAAGTAACCAACTCAACCCAAAAGGGAACCAATTTCAACCCGAAAGGGAACCAAGCCCAACCTGACTCAGTGCCTTACATTTTTTTGTTCTTTATAATTTAGAGTAATGGCAAGCGATTTGGGCCTAATTTAAAATTAGTTGGACCCAACTTGGAACCAAGTTGGAACCAACTAAGAACCAAATAAATTTTTTTTAGAAACCAACCCAACCCAAGCTAGTTTAATTGGGTTAGAGCCGTGGTTCCAGATCCATTTTGCCACCCCTAAATCATCTTAATTAGAGAATGAAGAAAATGACGGTCATAGAGAGCAAGTGGTGGAACGTAAGTTCTATATGTTTTCTTTTTCAAGGTTTCTGGTACACGTCCCTCGTAAATAATTTATTTTATTTTTATTAAACATCACTACAATGTTATTTTTTTTGATTTAGCTGGACCTGATACTACTCGAACTCAACGTGGAAGGAAGGAGATTACTGACTGGTTGGGCATGGAGATTTTTAAATCTGGACGGGTTCGTCGACCCACCAATCCTTATTTCGTGACAAAATCTAAACTACTTGTACATAAATTTGTAAGTTCTATAAATCCATTATTTTGAAGTGTAGTTTAGTATTTTGATGGACCTTGAATTTGACATTTATACTGTTTGTTAGGATTGAGGGCCTTAAAGTAATTGTCTTGATTTATCAGATGTATGTTGACTAAAATAACTCCATAAACACTTAATAGGAATTACAACTTACAAGGACTAAGATGTAAGCTGTAACCTAATAATAAAATCACCACCTTGCAGAAACTGACAAGATTCTATTCCAAATGTTTTTAATTTTTTTTCTTTTCTAATTTAATGGTTCTTCACTCCTTTCTTATTTTTATTAAGAATCAATTTAAATAGTAAGCTGGCATTTTAATGTGGATATGTTTGCATTGAACTTAATATGTATTATTTATAGTTTTACATACAAGGAATGTGCATTTGTTGCTACTTAGAAATGCCTATGTGATTGCTACAAGTATATATGATATATGATATATATATATATATATATATGTGTGATATAATTCTATTGTTGGAATACAGCCTATCCCCAAGGCTGTTGCCGAGTTTCACAATATTGAACTACCGGATCATATAACGCTGGTTGATGAAAACAGGAGAGAGTTTCTTATAGATCGTAAAATTTGGGGCAAAAGGATATATTATTGTGGAGATTGGAGATTTTTTTACCGATTGAATTTGCTCCAACGAGAGGACAAATGTGTGTGCGAGTTCATCCGTGGAGATGATGGGGAACTATACCTCCATACGTCTATTGTCCGTGCCAATAGGCAGCAAGGTTAGTCTTGGGAAACAATTTATTTAGTCACCAAGTTTCGAGTACATACTAATATGATGTTATTTTGAGCAATTGTTGTGCCTTTTTTTTTTTGTCGAACCAAATGATTTAATTTATTTTTTATCATGGGAGCTTGTTGAGCTTTTGGTCGGTTAAAAAGGATAAAATAATTTTTTAAACAATTAAATATTTTCGCAAGTTCTTAATAAGTGATCACAAATTCTTAATAAGCAATTGTGATCTGGTCAAATATTCGTTAATGATATCTAAGACTGCACTCGTGTATCAAGTTGCCTACGTACCTCGTGAGGATCAAGTCCAACATAGTTCTGAGAATAAAGTTAGGTCAGACATCCCTTCCCACCAATGAGCTTTAAATGTTCTATTTATAGTAGTTGGATCCATAGGTATAATTCCATGTGTCACGTAGGCCATTAGTCCACGTTCATTATATGACTGGGCTGGATATATATTATCTCTGGTCAACTACCTTTGGCCCATTATCTATTATTATTTCTGTAAGGAAGAGGCCCATACAAGTTGCCTCTTACGAATTGGGTCATACGAGTTGTCCAATACGAGGTGCCCAGATTATGCCATATCATCAGTCCCCCAGATCGTATTATAATACAACCCAGATTATGATGCGATCTTAAGCACTATTGTTTTTGGATTCGAAGTATCCTGTCATCATGCCGTCGGGCTCCCTTAGTATCTTTATATTCGTACTGAAGGTAATTCATAAATATCTTTTAGAGTTCGTGTCGTTGCAAAATCTTGAATATCATGATCGTTAAAATATCCGCGAATTTTATTAAATATAAAAGAAAGAAATAAATTATTTACTTTTCCTCACCCAATCCAGTTCGAGAATATGAAAGGTCCTTTTAATCTGGTCCTTTGGTTTTTGAAATTTTTGTTCAATCTGATCCATACAATTTCCCGCCCATTATGTGTATATATAGATAATTTCATTTTTAAATATCTGATTAGCACAATATTTAGAGAGAGAATTCTTAGCACACACGAGCTTCTTGCTTTTTACTGCATTCGAAGTCTTTCAACTCGTACCTGCTTTATTCATCTCCGATCCTCTTCACTTAGGTATTTTCTTGTCCCTATCTTCATCTTCTCCTTCTTCTACTACGAATTGAATTAGCTCATAATTTTATTTCGTTATCATGTCTGGGGATACTGCTTCGAGTTCGAGTTTAGGTTTGGCCAATTTAGATGGTTTAGAAATCCGATGGAATAGAAATCCCTGATCTTAACGAGTGTTCTACCTCGTTAGGGCCCCTCGGTCCCATCATAAACGAGTATACCGAGTCTTCTAATGCTCGACGTCAGTCCCGTACTAACAATATATCACCTTCGAACTATGACTTCGACTCATCGTATTTGCTCCAAGATATCGGTCAGGTCGTCTCCGAAAGGAGACGATCCATAACGCGATTTCCTTCCTGCAGAGACCTCTTCCTGGATTGATCGTTCTTCAACGATCGGCGAGGGTATCTTAGACTCCCTTAAGCGTCATTATTACATCCATGACGAGTTCTTCCTTCTATCTCCCCACGAGGACGAGCGTATGCATAGGCCCCCTCGTGGATATAGAACTTTCTTTGCAACCCAGCTTACTTGTGGTTTACGCTTTCCTTTACATCCTATGATTCGTATGATCCTCCATCGTCTAGGGCAATGCACAACTCAATTACTACCCAACTCGTATCGTCACTATAATAGTTTTATTATTCTCATGCGAGCTTGGAGACAAGAACCAAACTTCGCCAACTTTTACCACATGTTCTGAGTCTGCAAATCAGGGTTGGGGGACAAGGGCTTTTTTTATTTGTCACCTCGTAATAAGAGGATGAGAGTTTTAAACTACTCTCCTTCCTCACATGGTGTGTGGAAGGATAAATTTTTCTTCGTCGGTCAGCCTAATCTGGCCAGTTGGAATCTCCGTTGTATATGGAGATTAGATCTTCCTCGTCTTGAGGATGTCGGTAGTCTAACCTGGGGTCCTAATTTTATCGACAATCACTTCAAATGGTTCTATGATCCGAAGATCCTCTTTAAGGAGTCTGTACTAGTTCGTGTGGGATTAGTCATACCCCTATCCCGTATGAGAAAGTTGGTAAGTTCTTTCTCGTATTAGCCCTCTCATGTTGTTTCTCTTTTTTTTTTATTCGTATCGTATTTATTTTGGTACATGTTAAATTTGATATTCGTTTCATTTTTCAGGAATGGCTGAACAGGATGCTCGTTTAGAGAAACTCCTTGTGAAGAAGACGAGGAAAAATACCTCGGGTCGTGCCTCAGCCGGTACGGGTAGTTCTTCTGGTATTCCTCGTCCTAAACGAGGAGAACAAGGTCCGGCTGCTCATACACGAGGCTCCACTTTCAACGCCGGACCATCTGCTGCTTCCAGGGTGATTCCTAACTCTGTTCCCCTTCGACAGTCCGATTCTAATCTGGAAGGGCCCAGCCAACAAGAGACTCCAACTGTCCATTTATCCGACGAGTCAAGTGAGCGAGAGTCTGCGCAGCTCGAGCGTCGAAAAAAATTCAGGCACGATCGTCCGGCTAACCTTATGGACCTGCAAACTCGGATTGGAGGGCCATCTCGTTCTCCTATCTCCAGCCTCGATATAGTACACCAATACGAAGCATATGCCTTGAGGGATCGTATGCAACAGCTAGGTGACGAGTGGCGTCCCGAGTTCCAACCTGACCAGCCTGCTTTGGTCCCTGACTGGCGGGTCTATCCTTCCAGTTCGATACTTGGTACGAGTGGACTCAAGGTCGCCTCTGAAATGGCTCGTAACATTATGCTTCCTGCTGACAAGGCTCAGCTCATAACCGTGCCACACACCCAACTTGGAAGATACGATCCATAAAGCTGTAGCCGAGGTAAACCTTTATTCTTTATTATTAGTCTTCCTTCTTTATCTTCTTTCTTATATCTTCGTATTATTTACGAGTTGTTCATCTTTTCAGGCCTCGTTGGTGGCTAATTCTCTTTCTCTCAACCTTTCCTTTTTGAGGCACGAGAATGCCGAGATGAAAAGATCTTACGATGAATATCGTGGTCGTCTTAACAGTGCCTCAGTTGAGATCGAAGAGGCTCGTAAACTACGAGCCGAAGCAGAGGGTGTGATTCAAGAGAATGAGCGCCTCTCTCGTCAGATGGCCGATCTAAAACTGGCTTACAACGAGCTGAAATCAGATTCCCTTGGGAAGAGCGAAGAAATCGAGATTATGAAGGGGGAGCTCATAGCCTCGAAGACAGAGTTGGAGGCTACAAAGGTTGAGCTCGAGAAGGTCAAAGCTGAGGCTGCTCAAAACTACGAGGCAGGTCGTAAAGATGAGCGAGATGCCTTTATTACATCGGTGGAGTATAAGAGGACTATGGACGAGGTCAGATTCAACGGAGCTCGTGATTTTAGGTACTCAAATACCTTTCAGATGCTTGCCCTCGAACCTGCGGCTGACTTTATATTCGATGGTTTCGTGAAAGCCATCGACTATATGGTAAAGGAAGGTTATGTCGTCCCAGGATTCGACCCAGTTGCTTTCGAGCAATTCGCCTCTGCGAAAGCTCTCCGTCCATCAAGTGCTACCTCGTCCGTGGTGTATAAAGATTTCCCGGAGTTTGGTTCGTTGGGACCTGTCGATTCTGATGAGGAAGAAACTGAAGTCCCTAACCCCGAAGGTGACGACGGTCTTGCAGCTGCTGAAGATTAATTCGTAGATTTTACCCTATCGTAGATTTTTCTTTAATTTACTTAATGAACTATCTCTATTATGTCGTAAATTTTATTATGTTTTTCATCCCGTCTTGTAACTTTCATTTTATTAAGAGTACTTTAATATCCTGTGGACGAATTGTTTTTGTTCAATTTTCTTAACAATTAATCTGCAATTTTCACAACGTAAAATAAACATTATAATATATAAGACGAGACTTCAAAAACGTTCATTTGTCTGAGAAACATCGATCATGTCTATGAGACTACAAATGCCAAAAATAATTTTCCACTGAATTGTAGTTTCATCGATATAATTATACAAAACTACTCAGGTGTAAAATTTACGAAGGTTATGTATATTACATGGACGAGGCAAGTCTTTGCCATTCAAGTCTTATAATCGATATGTCACTGTCTTCGTTACTTTTACGACTTTGAAGGGACCTTCCCAATTTGCATCCAACTTGCCCACGTGTTTTGACACTTCAATTTTCTTTAGCACGAGGTCCCCGACCTCAAGAGACCTTGACTTGACATTTTTGTTGTATGGGCCTCTTCCTTACAGAAATAATAATAGATAATGGGCCAAAGGTAGTTGACCAGAGATAATATATATCCAGCCCAGTCATATAATGAACGTGGACTAATGGCCTACGTGACACATGGCAGTATACCTATGGATCCACACGTCATGTCATGAATAGTTGATCCAACTACTATAAATAGAACATTTAAAGCTCATTGATTACGAGTTGTTTTAAATCTATCAACTTTATTCTCAGAACTACGTTGGACTTGATCCTCACGAGGTACGTAGGCAACTTGATACACGAGTGCAGTCTTAGACATCATTAACGAATATTTGACCAGATCAAATTGTGTTTTACTTATTTAATTATTTGGTTTATATCTTTTCTTAAAACTAGGGGTATAAACGAGCCGAGCCTTGAAAATTTCACAGGCTCGAGCTCGAGTTGGTTTAAAAATTAATGAGCTAGAGCTCGAACTCATCGAGTCCATTTTTTGAGCTCGAGCTCGAGACAGAGCTCGAGGCAAATGAGTGAAGCTCTAGCTCGGCTCATCTGCTCGTTCCAGCTCAAATTTGGCTCGTTTGTTCATTCAAGTTCGAGCTCGCTCGTTCAAATCAATCTCAAACCTTTGGCTAATATAATGTATTTTATGGTTTTGATTAAATAATAATTAAAAAAAGTGGATAAAATCTTGTTTATGTAACATTGTACTTCATTAAATATGTAAGTAATTAATGAATAACACACTAAAATCGAACTTGTTTCGCTAATGTAATGCATTTACATAAAATGATATCAAGAGTTATGAGAATCATATTTATCTAGTAAATTGGTAACATAATACTCATATACTTAAAAATCATCTATTTCTTGTATATGATATCAAGGGTTATGTGTATATATATGATGTCTATATCTAAATCATCTATTTATTTTATTGAAATAGGTATAACGAGAATAAAGAACTACATAATTACTAATGAATTATGAAATATTAACCCAATATTATTTTCATTAAAAATATAATGCAATTATTTTTAAAACTAAATTATATAAATACACAAATATACTATATATGTATGTGCAACCGCACATATATATATATGTATAATAGTAAAACTCACGAGCTGGCTCTAGAGTTTATGAACACCTAAACAGAAGCTCGAGCTCGTGAAGCTCGGCTCGGACTCGCAACAGTTCGAGCTTGAATCAAGCTTTAATCGAGCCGACTCATGGAGCTCGCGAGCTGGCTCGACTCACCTTACACCCCTGCTTAAAACATAAGATCAAATAATTTTTTATGATAGCTCTCTTGCAGTAAGGCCGAACATGAGACTGTTTCATTATGCATTCACAACGCCTTTTCTTTTCTTCTCTTCTCTTTTCTTTATTTTATTTTTCTAATAAGCAAATCATGGATGTACCAATGGTGAAGTATCCATGTCCAAGAGTTTAAATGTCTGAGTGTTAATATTCCTTTCTTGATATATCATGTCTTCATTTATTATTTATTTTCTATCTGGAATTGGATATGTCATCTGTTCTTTTTTGTGCCATTGTTGTGAATGTGATGACATCTTGAGCACTTTTTGTGCCTTTTTATGTCACGCCCCGTTTAACCTGTGTGGTAACCAAAAACATCGAAACCATCTAATAATCCCTTAAGAGCTCTACAAAAATACGCAAGTATAGAACGATTATTGAAATAGGACATGCAATTTTACTATATGACTCAAATTGAATGTATTCTGAAATTTTGGTTGATTCCTTCATTTATGCCACCTAAGTGTACTCATCATACAAAGTAAGTCACATTTGTTCCTCTTTCTCAACAATGTTCTTCATCTTATCTCTGAATTGAGGAGACACGAGTGATGAGCTACTAAGTTCGGTGAGTGCAGTGTGTGTAATTGAGGGGTTCTGCATGGATATCATTATGATATAGAACTGATCAAGGTAATACTGATAACACATTACACCCAATTGTTAATGACAGATTTAGAGGTGGCTGCTCCTGGATTTGCCCCAATGCAATTAGGTTTATTATTTCCAATCAAGGTTTATCACATAATAAAAGATATGATTCTGCTGACATCTCCTTATGAATCCGACTGTAAATAAACTACCTTATTAACCAAATGCAAGGAGCAACTTTGTTAACAAACTGATATGCTTGAGGACATGTCTAAATCTATGACTCCATCGCCATGATACGCTCCATCTATGCGCGAGAAGAGAACCGGCTACCCACAATATAATTCATATGATATTATTTGTACTCACTTCTACAGTGGGTTGGTATAGGCGAAACGGAATTCTCATGATCATGCTTAGAGAAGTCGTTAGTTGGTGTCGCAACCTTGACGTTGCAATTACCTACTTTTTAATATCAAATAGAAAGAATTTTACTTAAACTAAAACTAAAATGTGAGTGAGAAATTGATAGTCTTTGTCGCTTTGATACTGGAACCTAGAGAAATGTTAAACAATTTTGGTTAAAACAAGAAATAATTGCAGTAATCCTTCATTGGAGAGATTGTAAATTAATATAATAAAAATTTTGTGTCCTGTTTTAGAGTAATCAATTTTCTCTTAATATTATAAAGTTTAAATTGTCGCAATTCATCTTTAGTTGTTTCGATATTTCATATTAAAAATATATTTGAATTATTGAGCTTACTCACTACTCATTATGAATTATATGATGCATAATGAAGTGGGTAAGAAGTAGGAAAATTCTATAATGGACCGGGACCTTCCACCACAAGTTTTGGGGGTGGTGGGTGGCTTTCCCACATGAGGTACCCTGTAAAAAATCACCCACCACCCCCAAATGTATGGTATGCATGGACCGGGACCAAAGGTCTCGGTCCATGAAAGAATTGCCCGTAAGAAGTAGATTTATTTAAAATAAACCCTAACTAATAGGCTAGGTGTATTTGTAAAATTATCTTTGAGATATATTTATCCCAAGTAATATTATGTCTCGAGACTCGCTAATTATTTTAGATTACAATAAAAAAAATTGAGTTCAAGAACTCAAGTAATTGAATTAAGAACATGAATATATATATATATATATATATCGTTACGTGAAACTTTGATTATTATTTAAGTTATGGAATGTGGAATTGGTGAAAGTTTGATGTCTTTTTATGTGTTATGAAAATGGTGTCTCCTTTCTCAGGATAAAGATTGTTCAAGAACATATAGGACTTGTTTAGAATCAGAAATTTACCTAGGTGTCGTATTGTAGGTTTAAATAGTTTGAGATTATGTTCAATTAGATTAATATTGCAAACATATATTAAATTTTTTTAAGTTTTATTTCACTAAATATCTTTGAACCTTGATTTTTGTAGAGCTATAATTCACATTATCGTATTAAAGGAGATTGTAGTGATTGAATTACAAGATAGCTGAGATAGGGCGTGACAAATGTGATTGAGGTCCCATTTTCGATTCTTATCATGGACGTCCATAATACAATGACTCACTTCCTCGTCTAAAAGGTTATAGACGATGACTATTTAGGATAATGTAAATAATTGTTGCTCATAAAATTTTTGTGGTTCCTCAAATATTTACTAAAAGTTTTCTAACACATGACCTCGTAAAATGTTCAGATAAATAATGACTTAATCAAGTGAAATATTATGCAATGAATTAATAATTATTTGTAGAACAAATATTGATTGACATGAAAGATCGAATTAATATGTAAAAGAACTAATTTTATTAAAAAATGAAATCTCAAACTAAGATCTAGACAAAATATATAATATGCTGTAGAACATCGAAAGTGTTTTGCCTCAATAATTTGAGCGTTAAATATTCGTGCTTTTGAAATTGAAGAGTGATTTTACAATAGTAGGCTTTTAATATGTTTAGATTTATTAAGTTTTAGCATAAAAAAAATTGTAACTACATATTATCATTTTACATGTTAATTTTAATGAAGTGCTTTTAGTTTATATTTAATATTTATATATAATTTTATCGTAAAGTTGCAGTGTAATTATACTTATAATTATTGTAGATACACAACCTACGTTTATTATTTATTATTTATCTTTTTACTGTTAAAAATGTGATGTATACATCATATAATTTTCTTTGTTGCAATGTAATTACATGTAGAGATTTAGTATCATAATTATAAAATAATTGTTACCGCATAAAGTTAAAAACAACATAACGGGTCATCAATACAAATAAAAGAATTTATATATGGTTTCTTACTTTAGAGTCTTCTTTGTTGCAATGTAATTACATGAAGAAATTTAGTTCATAATTATAAAATAATTGTTACCGCAAAAAGTTAAAAACAACATAACGGATCACCAATGCAAATAATTTTTATATGGTTTATTAATAAGAATTTTATTAAGTCAAATAGCAATTCAGGTTTTTTGAATGTTCAATAATTTAGTTTTATTAAATAGTTTATTTGAGTATTTATAATGATTGATGTATAATTTAATTCTATTGCGTTATATTAAAATATTCATTAAATTAATTGTGCTTTTGCTTGAGTTCAGGAAGCTTATATACACATTTATATGAAACTAATAGTGTTCGTAAAAACCTTATTTATAATATGATGAGCGCTTTGTTTAAGAATACTATGATTGGAATCACAAGTACGATGATCATATATAATAATTACTTCACGAATTCTTTTGTTTTATTATTTTATCTGTTGCACATTAAGTTTTACATACAACAAACTTATATTTTAATTTTCCTACATTTCAATCAATTTTAATTTTTATAACCAAGATAATATATAATTACCCTAAGTATATATTTAGTAAACACACACATATTTTTCTATTACACATCGTATTAAATTTTAGTCTTCTTGGATGTTGTGTATATGAGTTATGCTTAAATGGAATTAGAAGTGCATATTTGAATATAAATATTAGTACAAGTTAATCTATACAATGCACCACCTTGTATTACTTATTTTTTAATCAAAAAATTGAAATAATCTAATTAAGTTACAAATGCAAAAGAAATAACTTTTACACGAGCACATTGACACACATATGCAATAGTATTTTCATTATAGAGGACTAATGAATTAACTGATATACCTAAGTTGATTTATGAATAAACAAATAAAGAAAAATGACCTAGTACTTCAACATTTATTCATACTAATATATTGTCACAATCTAATGTAAATATACATCTTCACTTATTTTATTATTTATCATTTGACTATTTTGCCATTAAAAAATAAATTTTATGGAGACATACTAAGTACATCAAGGCTTCAAAGAAACACATAAAAAACTAAATCAATACTTTATCAATATTTTTGCATTTGACCGTCAATTACAGTCTTCACGAAAATCACAATAAGGTGATGTGGATACTATTTGACCAAAGGTTGGGGATAGTTTAAAGTAATCTAGCACACTGTATTTGGTTGAATCAATATTTTCATCCTAAAAAATATTTGAAAAATAATTCATAATTAATACAATTCTTTAATAAAGTAATTTATAGTTAGAAATTTTGTTATCTTAATTTATTCACAAAAAAATTAAGTTAATATCATGTTGTAATTGGACTTTCGCACTAATAAATTAATGATAAATCACAGTCCCAAAAAGTATTAGTTTTTAATTGTTCATATATATTGATATATATTCAAAGTTTGTTGGATACTTGAATATGGATGGAGAATAGTACTACCCCCACCTTAAATTTAGTTTCACAGAAAATAATCCCACTGAACCAATTAAGATTTCATTACCACAAACATAGATATTCGAAATATTGATTTGACAGATATATATTCCATTTGATAGGATCCAAATATTGATTCTATGAAAACCTAATTAACATTTGATTTTGTGTCGATACACTTTAGGGTTAAGTACCTTTACTACACATCTTATTCAGTATTAAAATATTCCAGTGTGCTTATTTTTGTACTATAACAAACATCATCTCTTATAAAAATATCTTACATTAAACCCCTCAAACGATGTAAAAGTGTCAATCTATACCCATTTCTAAAAAAGTAGTTAAAAAATGTTGATTGCGAGTAATTATAATGGTTATGTTTTATTGGATCATTGGCACCTCCTAAAAGCTTACATTCATTCTCTACAATTAACTTCATTTACTTATACTAGCAAAGTAAATTATTTTTTTATAAGATAAATATTAAGAATTGAAATAAAAAGGTTACTCAATCTCTTTCTATATTGATCATCTTTTGTATTACTTCAAGTCCATCTTGATCCATCCGTAGTTAGAGGTGTTCGAATATTTTTTTAAGCAATTGCAATTGACTGAAAATCCAATGCAATTATCAGATTTAAAATTGGATTTAAATGACTTTCGGAATTGGGTTCTCCATTCCACCAACTTTATTATATAATATGAATATAAGGTTTGAATAGAATGAAAATAATACCAAAAAAAAAAAAATTGTAATAAAATATATATAGTACAATAATAAATTTAAACATTAGTAGAGATAGTTAAGTGTCATCTTTGTTATGCCAATTCAAATACTGAAATTTTAGAAGATGAATAGGCAGAAACTCTTCATATCCCCACTAACTATTATAGTTATATAAATTATAATTTATTTATACCATGTCAAAGAATCTATTTGCAAACCTCTTGATATCCTCCATTCATTTTGGTTAGTTGTAAATCGTATTCCTAGTCATTTTTATTAAGTTGGAATCCATTTTGAATTTTGAAACAAAATGCTAACAATTAAAAATTATATTATTGTAAGTACATATGGTTATATTTTTTAGTGTAATAATATATACTTAGTAAAAAGTTGATGATTTTCCAACTTCACTTTCAAAAAAAGGATGGAAACTATTAATCATAATGATTAAATCAAAATGAATGATAATAATGTTAGTATAAATTGATTGTAACATATATATTAGTAAAGTGAATAATAGTATAGATTAATGGTAATATTTATTTGTGAAGTTAATAAACAAGGGTAATATTGTCTTAGAATTTGTTGTTATAAGGCTCTTGACATCCTCTATTCAGTTTAATTAATTGAAAATTTTTAGGAGATTGAAAGCTAGATGCTCTTCATATCCTCCACTAACTAGCATTGATTATATTCTTAATTTATTAAAACCATGTTAAAAGAATTTGTTGTTACACCATACTTGTTATATCTATTCAATGCCATTAGTTTTCATTCAAGTTTTACTATGATATATGAGCAAAATAATTAATTATAAATGAATTAAATTAATCATGGTACTAGTAGCAATATTTTATAATATATTAATGCAGTTTTTAAGTAGGAGTAGTTGTATTTCATTGTTTAAAACAATGATATCATTTATCATAGAATAAGTAAATGACCATGGTTGCTTTTAATAATTATTATTATAATAATTAAAGATTAATTATGTAAGGACAACAATGTCATTTCACAATGGGAAGAATTAATAACAAAAATTATTCGTATTTTAAATTAAAAAGAGTTATACAATTTGATGAATAGCAAGTGAAGAGACACTTTATATTTATCTATATAATAATATCATTTATCATAGAATAAGTGAATGTTCACGATTGTTAATAATAATAATATATACATAAATAAATAAATAGTAATAATAGTATAAATAAATAAATAGTAACATATATTAGTGAATTTAATAAGCAAGGGTAATAGTGTCTTTTCACAATGAGAAGAAACATCTCCCAAGATCCATACTTTTATAGTAGTATAGATATCTATATAATAATATTATTTATCATAGAATAAGTGAATGTTCACGATTGTTAATAATAATAATATATACATAAATAAATAAATAGTAATAATAGTATAAATAAATAAATAGTAACATATATTAGTGAATTTAATAAGCAAGGGTAATAGTGTCTTTTCACAATGAGAAGAAACATCTCCCAAGATCCATACTTTTATAGTAGTATAGATATAAAAAATTGATAGTAGTATACTATCATTATTATCAACAACCAATTGATAATTTTCCAACTTCACTTTTAGAAAATTGATGAATGTAACATAAAATTTAAGCTATTAACCATTATGATTAAATGTAAATGAATGATAGAAATGATAGTATAAATTAATAATAACATATATTAGTGAATTTAATAAGCAAGGGTAATAGTGTATTTTCACAATGGGAAGAAACATCTCCCAAGATCCATACTTTTATAGTAATGTATAGATATTTATCCTAACCTTATCTATATAAATTTATTATCTTTTAATTTATTTTAATTTATTATATTTTATTACTGGGTTTGAGATTTTTTCAGCAACTTACTAATTTAAATTTGTTGGCATTGAATTATGATATTGCTCGTAAATAAAATTTTCGTCAAAAATTCAATATTTATTTTTATGTTCTAAAAAATTTAAAACTGGGTAAATTTTGAGCTTGCACATTATTTTCAAGATGTTCACAAGTTTCTCATGAAATAATTCATTAAAAACTAAATTAAAATAACTATGTTTCTAATTAAGAAAATGACCATCCACGAAAAAAATGACGATAAGAAGGCTTAGGTATAGTGAATGCCACTTAATATGTTCTTGAAATATACTTAATTCGACCAAATTAAATTTAGACTAAATTTTTTTTATGAAACACACATTAAAATAAGTGAAGCAATGTGTAGCGGTGGATAATAAACCTCGCAATTATATCAGCTATAAGATTGTGGTGATATTTTAATTACATACTGAAAATGTTATTAGGTTGTGGTGATATTTTATTACATTGCCGAGTGACCTCTTCATCTTTTCCTCACTATCCATAGATAGAAACAATTTTGTTATGACAAATTAATCATGCAAATTTTGATGAATGTATAAATTAGGTGTCTTTTGTACTTCACATCAACGTAATGAAAAATAAATAATTTTCTTATATATAATTTTATTTTAGAGTCCTAATGTTTTTTTTTTGTAGAGTCCTAATGTTATTACACGTCTTATAGATATATACTACTTTTTATTATTATTATTATTATTATTATTATTATTATTATTATTATTATTATTATTATTATTATTATTATTATTATTTATTATGTGATTCTTTTGCCATTAAAATAAAAATTGAATTTCATAGGGCTATTTTAAGTAGATCAAAATATAAAAAAAAAACAGCTCGTACTTTGATAATAGTATAGATATAGATAGATGCATTAATTAATATTAAGATAGTCCAACTTGATTATGTGTTTTATGTTACAAGAAAATATTAGTAAGACTTGATTATGAATTATTGAGTTTTCTTTATGTATTTGAAGAGTCAAAATTTTAGGTTACAATTTCTGTGTGAATAAAAAACTCCTAGACATCTTTGATTTGATTGTATTTGGATTATTCTCAAAACCGTTTCTTATTCTTAAGTTAACCATTTTTATTAGTTATTTCTTACTGAAATGTTGTAAATTCTGTAGAATTACAGGAAGAATCGGAGACGATTGAGATGTACAAACAAATTTGATGAGTTTCAAGTAATTTTATTACATTTCTAAAAGAGTTCTTATTCTCTTTGTTTCTAAAATTACGGCTTAGCTAGTGTTGGGAAATTCGGGTTTTTTCATGTGTGTTTATATATCTTTTTTTCGGGTGATTCTGTGTTGCTCCTAGTCCACTGTACAATTAGGGGTGGCAATTGGGTTGAATGCGTTGGGTTTGGATCTGGTCCATTTGGGTTGGGCTTAAAGTGGGTTGGGTCCAATTGGGTCAAATGTCAAAAAATATGTATTATAGTTGGACCCAATAAAGACTCATTGTGAATCAAAGTGGTGTAAGGAGTTGTGTAGAGTGTAAAATGGAGATTATAGGTTGAACAAAATTTAAACCCAAATTGAGCCAATTTAAAACCCAGTTGGAACTAAAATGCTAAAATATTATGAACCAACCAATTGAAAACTTAGTTGGATTTGGGTGAAAATATATGATGGACCCAAATTGATACCCCTATGTACAATCATGTGGGGTGTGGGTTTTTGAATTTTGGATACAATATAATGAAATAATATTAATCTATGCCAAGTTTAGTAATTCTAATTTTTAAAAATGAATTTCAGACAAAAGAGGAATAAAGTGACTACGATTAAAATATCCCACGCAAAAAATTAAAGAGAAAGCATAATTATTTATGAACTATGAACTAATATTAGAATCGAATCAAAAATGTCACATTAAATTATCGAATCAATATATAATTTATTTATATACATGATATATTAATTGTATGCACATATTAAATCGAATCCAATGTACATCAACCGCTAATATATATAATATGATAATATTAATAATAATATAATAATACAAAATGTCAAATCCACATTTGTTCACTACTAAACCCTACATACACATACAATGCACTACTAAGCTTTCAATAAATAAGAAAAAGAAAATCTTGTGCGAAAATGGAGGCGCTCGTGGAGACTAAGATTAAGGTATGTGAAAATTATTTCTCAATTTCGGTTTTTTTTTTTCGATTTTCATTTATTCGTATTATTTCGAATTCTTGTGGTTTGTGTATCATTCTTGAAGGTATTGATTCCTTGGATGTCTAATTTAAATGCTTGATGTTTGATTTTATAGTAATTGTGTATTGAAGCATATATTCCTTATGTATTTGAAGTGTCTGAATCAAAAGATTAGGGTTTGTGTTAATTAAGATTGCCTAGACCATATTAATTGGAAATCTTGTATTTGATTGTATTTGGATTACTTATAAAACCCTTTTTTTTTTATTCTTAACCATTTTTGTTCATCCCTTTTTCATTAAATTGTTCTAATTAGGTAATATTATTGCATGAGGAACTGTTGCTTGGTTGGGGGCTGTGCCGCCCTCCCTTTCGATCGATACAGAGTTGAGGAGGCCGATCACGAACGCTACAGGTGTGGGAGCGATCCTGTGTACCATGTCATGGAAGAGCGTGATCATGGCCCTTTGGTAGGTTGCCCCAGCATTCTTGAGTCCAAAGGGCATGCCCCCAGTCCCGTAGTGATAGGAACCAAACAAGAAAGAAATGGGAGCTGGAAATTCAATCTCCTATTTGAATGGTGTAGTGAAATTGACTAATTGCTGAACCTTGAAACTTCCAATAATGATACATTAATATTTTCTTGAAGAGTTTCAGGTACATTTACTATACTGAGATAGTTCTCGTTCTCCTCTTCATCCGTCATTTTGTTTCTATTCCGTTGTAGATTCATGGACATTGCTATTCTTTCAGAAAATGAACTCTCAATGTGATTAAGTTCCAATAAGAAAGTGTTGTATAGTATTGTATAATAAAAAACATAGATACAAGAAGCGCATGTAAATAAATAATTTTAGATAGTCAAAGGTGCCATTTTGAAATGTGACCCGGGCCATAATCGTCTCTTCTCTTTAGTATTCATTCACCATTTGTGTTTGAATTTTAGCCTGTGGGCTAAATAGAAATTCAGTTTTGTATAATATACTTATTTTAATGCATCTGGTAATGATTTTCTCTAATTTCATAGTATTGAAATAAATAGTTTCTTAGGTTTATACTATAGTGCTACATATCGTGAATTTGGAATGTTTGAGACCCTTGAGTACTAATTACTCTCAGATGCACAATACTTTGGTAAGTAAGACCTTCTTTTTTCTCTTTTATATCATAATTTAACATTAAGAGTGTCCGACTTGACTTTTACATGTTTTTCATGTTAGAAGACAATTTTAATAAACCATGAGTACGTTGTTTTCTTAATTTCCGAGATTCTTTACTTCTTGTTGCAATATATATTATATAATTGCCATTTATTCTTATTACTTTTTTTGCTTTGCCACTCTGTAACTTTCCATTTTCCTTGATTTACTCATCAATTGAGTATTCTTTTGATATTTTTTGAGTGAACAGGTGAAACTAATAATACCATAACAAACCAGCTCTAGAGTCTATTGTCATGGATGAGGCAAATATGAATGTCAAGGTTCCTACCTTCTCCATGGAGCTCCAGCTAAATCAAACCATATGATGTTATTAAGAAAAAACTTAGAATTTAAAATGTGGAATTTACCATCCATCACTTGCCTTCTTGATAACCATCTTGTTCATTCCCTTTAGTGAATCTTTTTGACTAAGAACCTTTAAGTTGTCATCTTCAGTATCATTCATCCCATTCTTCTTCTTCCACCACTTTGTCCTGTTCTTTTGGATTCACATATTAGGATCTTAGGCTCCTTTCTTTTCACAATCATTTGAACCGAAAATTGTAATGTCAAATACTCCTCCATTAAAATACTTGAATATCAAGACATCACCCTGGTGAAGAGAAATATCTGCAACAAATTTTTTCCAACCATCTTTGAAGTACCAAATATTGCCCACATTTCCCACTTTTATTGAATCTCAATACTTGGTAAAAAAACTCTAAAGATTCTTAATATAGAAGAATGAAGAAGCAGCTCATAGACCAGTGAATTGTGGAATCAAGTCGTGGGGAAGGCAACAAAGGCGATAGTTATAAAATTGTACCGATAACAGGTCTCAATTTTTTCTTTTTTTCACACTTAATTTATTCGTAATATTTCTATGTTTTCCGTTCATGTATTCTTCCAATATTCACATATGGTTCTGAGAAACTTTTTCCGGCATATTGTTAGTCTTGGAATCTATTTAACTTGCTAAAGTACGTGGGGAAATTAATAAAGTCTCTACCTGAATGATTATATAGCACTATTTAAATTCAAGCAGATACTGTTTTCAAAATAATTTCTCGGAGCATTTGATCTTGGAGGTTTGTTTGACATATCTGAATTCTCTTTATGTGTTAGAAGAGTCTGAATTTTAGGTTAAACTTTGTATGTTAATTAAAAATGCCTAGAACATATTAATTGGAAATCTTTAATTGGATTGTATAAGATCATTCTGAGAACCATCTCTTATTGTTTAACCATTTTCTTAGTTCCTTCTTATCTAATGTTGTATAATGATCTGTAGTTTCAGGTAAATTTACTACTTTACGAAAAAAGTTCTCATTTTCGTTCGTCCAGTTTGTTGGTAATTCCAATTAGTAGATTGGCAATTTGAATGTCCTTTTAATTTCTAGACATTGGGTTACCATGAAAGCCTTATCACAATATTAACTCTCAAAGTGGTTAAGTTCTATCACGTAGTGTTAAGCAACATAATACATTGACTATTTGACTTTTACATATAGTACAGTATTGACAATAAGTGGATGTATAAGATACACCTATAAATATATGATTTCAGACATAGTTGTAAAAGGCGCCATGGCGTGAGGCGCTCCTGGCGCTAGCTTGGCGCCACGACCCGTGGCGTGGCGCCGAGCTTCACAATGGCGCTCGCCAGCTGCGCCATGGCGCGCGCCTTGTTGAAGTTTTGGTGTAACTCCAAAGAAAGAGAGGCTGCGTACTTGAGGAGAGAGAGGGAGAAGGGAGAAAGAAAAGGCGGCTGCGTGTGGGTGAGAAGAGAGAGTAGAAGAATACTAGGGTTTGTGGGGGAGAGAGGGAGAATGAAAAGACGGCTGTGTATGGGTAAGAGAGAATAGAAGAATTTTTACTAGGGTTTGCTGGAATTTACCTAATTTACCCTTACTATTTGACCAAATTATTTTGACTTTAATTTGGACCCTCCATGCTTGCCCAATTTACTAATTAACTCAATTTACCTTTAAAATTTACAAGATGATGTTTATAATTATAAGTTTTAATCATATATAATATGTATATTGAATTTATATATTGCAAAAAATTCATGTATTAATGCATAATTAATTGTTGAAAGTTGTTATTTATAATTTATCTAATATTTTTTATATTATTGAAAAAAAATATTATATTATTGATTATACTAAATATAATTAATTTATTTTTAAAAAAAAATTTCTTCGAAAAGGCGTGCGCCACGCCGCGCCATCGCCACGCCGCGTCATGGGACCCTTGTCGCCACGCCGCGCCATTCGCCATTAACAACTATGATTTCAGATAAGTCTAATTTACCATTTTACAATGTGACTCAGTCTTATTGCATTACATTATAAATGCCATTTATTCTTATTACTTCGTTTTGCTAGCCAGTCCCATAACTTTCCGTTTTCCTTTGATTTGGTTGGCAGGTAGATTATAATTTTTGCTATTTTAGTGAAACTGGTGAAACAATTTACATATAACAAACCAAATTAATTAAGATGGCAATAATGAACACAATTTTTTTTGATTAACTCGAAAACCTTTGGATACTTGTGAATCTGGGTGTTAAAATTAGAAAAACTTATTGTGGCATTATTTTAATTAAACAAATAAAGACGTCCGCGTGTTTAGTTCTTTATTTTCTTTTTCAAGTTGTTACTGCTTAAGCAAGTCCCACATCGCTTCTAAAATGGAAACCTCTTCCTTTCATCACAATTAAAATCGGTAGAAGTCCCACATCGATTCTATGTTTCAAAACCATATCTTTTCATCACATTTAAAATCTGTAGCACTTCGTGTTATAAACATCTGGTGCAATTTTATTACCTTTTATTTATTTATTTCATTTTCCCATAAGCGAATCATGAATGTTCCGCCGCTGAAGTGTCCTGGGTTTTTTAGCTTTTACATGCCCGAGTCTAACAATGAAGAACTGGTAATCTTTGCTTGATTTTTTGTTTTCATTTTCAATGTTCATTTTTTATTAGAACTACTCTACTGTAGGGGTGTAAACGAGCCGAGCTCGACATTTTTTTCAAGCTCGAGCTCGAGCTCGTTGAGCCCAAAATTTTCGAGCTCGGGCTCAAGCTCGTGAGCTTTGGTTCAAGCTCGAACCGAGCCAAGCTCGCGAGCTTGAGCCCGAACTCGAGCCGAGCCCGTGAAATTTAATCGGGAAAATTCAAAATTTGAATTTTTTTAATATTTTTTAATTATTTAATATATATTTTTATTTTTTTTAATATATATTTATTAATATAATAATAAAAATAATAATATATTAAATAATAAAAAAGCTCGCGAGCCCTTTTTTTAGAAAGGATTGAGCTCGGGCTCGAGCTCGATTAAGAGTTCGAGCTCGTGAAGCTCGGCTCGAGTTCGAAAAACTCGAGCTCGCGAGCCGGCTCGGCTCGACTGACACCCCTACTCTATTGTGCTTTGTTTTGTTTTATTTCATTTAATTTGTTCTGTTTTCTGCGTGTGATATTATCTAGTATGGTATATCTCATGTGTATTTATGAGAATGAAAGAACTAGTTAATTTTTTGCATTCTGATATCACAGGTGCTTATATGGAACAATTATTAATCCTCTCGAGTAGATCTCTTTTGTATCTAAATTGATTTCTATTCTTTTGCGTCTAGAAAATTCCTTCAGGATTTGTACAAGACATAAAAGAAGCTTGGCCCAAGAACGTATCCCTTAGAGACCGGTATGGGAATTCATGGCGAGTAAATGTGAGAAAAGTGGGTAACATTTGGTACTTCAAAGATGGTTGGAAGAAATTTGTTGAAGATAGTTCCCTTAACTCAGAGGATGTCTTGACATTCAAATATATTGGTAGGGGAGTATTTTATGTTAAGATGTTTGGTCGAAATGCTTGTGAAAAGAAACGACCTTCAAATACTTGTCAAAAGAAAAAAGCCTCAAATTCTTGTCAAAAGAAACAAGCCTCAAATACTTGTTCTAAAGATAGAAATACAGAAGAGCAGTGGTACAAAGTGGTAGAAGATGACGAGGATGAAGACGAGCAAGTGAAGGATGGTAAGTTTTGACATTTTATTTCCGTCCATTTTTCTATTATATCACTCTTAATTTGATTTACTTTTTTTGTTTATTGAATCATCTTAATTAGAGGATGAAGAAGATGATGGTCAGAGAGATCAAGTGGTGGAACGTAAGTTCTATATGTTCTATAAGGGTGTGTTTGGATCGAAGGATTTGAAATCCATGGATTTCAAATTCATCGACAAATCCATTTAAGTTCGTTTGGATGAATTCATGTTACAATGGATTTCAAATCCCTTGTCATTCATTTTAACCTATTTTCTCCATAACCACGGTAGATTTCAAATGACACCCTTTTACTTGTCATTTCAAATCCTTTCTCCAAATCCCCTCCCCAAATCCAAATCACTCAATCCAAACACACCCTAAATAAATTACTTTTCTTTTGTTCAAACATCACTACAATGTTATTTTTTGATTTAGCTGGACGTGATAATATTCGAACTCAACGTGGAAGGAAGAGTATTACTGACTGGTTGGGCATGGAGCTTTTTAGATCTGGACGGGTTCGTCGACCCACCAATCCTTATTTCGTGACAAAATCTAAACTACTCTTACATAAATTTGTAAGTTCTATAAATCCATTATTTTGAAGTGTAGTTTAGTATTTTGATGGACCTTGTACATTTATACTGTTTGTTAGGATTGAGGGCCTTAAAGTAATTGTTTTGATTTATCAGATGTATGTCAACTAAAATAACTCCATAAACATTGAATAGGAATTACAACTTACAAGCACTGAGATGTAAGTTGTAACTTAATAACAAAATCACCACCTTGCAGAAACTGAGAAGATTCTATTCCAAAATTTTAAAAAACTTTCATTTTTTTTCTTTTCTAATTTAATGTTTCAGAGTGTTTTAATGTGGATATGTTTGTATTTAACTTAATATGTATTATTTATAGTTTTACATGCA
This sequence comes from Verbascum thapsus, assembly GCA_963669365.1. Taxonomy (NCBI): domain Eukaryota; kingdom Viridiplantae; phylum Streptophyta; class Magnoliopsida; order Lamiales; family Scrophulariaceae; genus Verbascum; species Verbascum thapsus. The sequence goes on from OY770110.1 coordinate 12,938,897, forward strand.
AGGAATGTGCATTTGTTGCTAAATGCCTTTGTGATTGCTACAAGTATATATGATTATATATATATATATATCTGTGTGATATAATTCTATTGTTGGAATACAGCCTATCCCCAAGGCTGTTGCCGAGTTTCACAATATTGAACTACCGGATCATATAACGCTGGTTGATGAAAACGGGAGAGAGTTTCTTATAGATCGTAAAATTTGGGGCAAAAGGATGTATTATTGTGGAGATTGGAGATTTTTTTACCGATTGAATTTGCTCCAACGTGAGGACAAATGTGTGTGCGAGTTCATCCATGGAGAAGATGGGGAACTATACCTCCATACGTCTATTATCCGTGCCAATAGGCAGCAAGGTTAGGCTTGTGAAACAATTTCTACTTTTTTTGAGAATAATGTTGTAATTTACTTTGGTTAAATTACTTTACAACAGCCATTCTATGAATTTTGAACAATATAATGTTTTGCGTTTATTTGGTCACCAAGTTTTGAGTATGTATTAATAGACAAATCCATGTACCGGTTATGTTCTATGATAGGTTGGTTCCAATGATATTGATAGTCTGAATAGATTTTTGTGAACTGTTTTATAGTAATCAATTTTCTCTTAGTTTTATAGAGCTTAAATATCAGAAAATTAGGGCCTGTTTGGATGACTGTTTTTAGAGTGTGTTTTTGTTTTTGCAGAATAAAAATATGAAAAACGCGTTTGGTTGCACTTGTTCCCACTTTATGTTTTTTAAGAACAAAAGTCCAAAATATGCTATTTTACAAAACAGGTTTTACCTGTTTTTAAGTTTTAGAGAACACTTTATTCTCCAAATTAAAAAAACACGGTACTTAACCCTAAGAATATCTTTTCTCTCCCCTAAAACACACAGAGAGAAGAAGAGAAGAGAAGAGCAGAGTCTCTTCACGTCGTATTGAAATCAACCCTAAATCAACCTCTTCAGACCAGGTAAGTTAGATTTACGTGTTTATAGTTACGATTTAAGCTTTTTTTGTCCATTTAGAACAAGGGTTTATGTTCACTATTTAGAAATCTGGAGCTATGTGATTTCTTAATTTCAGTTTTGATTTTTTGTTTGTGGTCTGAACGTAATACAGAAGGGTTTTGATTTCAGTTTTGATTTTTTGTTTTAGACCCTGCAAGCATGAATTAGAATATTTCTCAAGGGAATTTTGAATCCAATATCTTCTTATAATTGAGTTTGCACATAACCAAACCCAGGTAAAATGAATTTACGAGTATAAATTGCTTTCTTTGTGAGGTGACTTTAAGTTTATTTAGTTCCATGGTCAATTATTAAGTCCTTGAATGATTATTTGCTCAATTAATTGAACGATAATTTGCTATGTAAGGTTCTTAATTCTTCTGTATATATAATTTGGATGTATGAAGTGTACCTTCAAACATCCAACAGAGTAAACACTGTCAAGCATTCATCATAAGGGGGTCTAATCTTTTGTTTCTGTACAACTATCTTAATGCACATGAAGTAATAGTTCCATCTATCTTAATACACATGCAGTAATAATTCACTAGAGCCACTTCAAAAAAAGTGTTGATTTTGTTGAATATGTTCTATTAATTGATGTAATATATATGAGAATAATAGTTGAGAGTTTAATAGTTGATTTTGTGGATAAGTGTTGATAATTTTATCTTACGAATCATTGGTGCACGAAACTCATGAAAAAAATCTGCATAGCTTTTCTCTTTTTGTTGTACAACATTTTAATGTATAGATTGAGTGGATTTTAACTTTTAGAAGTACATTGAGTGAGATATAAGTTGATTGGTGTAGATGGATGATGTTCTTGATGTTGATAATGTGAAAGACAAACTAAATTGGTCCACCAAAGAGGAAGAATACCTCATTACACTAATGGTGGAGGAGGTTAAGAAAGGTAGTTTGAACCCTACAAATTTCCAAAAGAGAACGTGGACAGTTATAGCAAACAAGCTACAAACAAAGTTTGACAAAGTCTACACTCTTGCTAAGTTGAGACAAAAGTTTAACCAACTTAGGACTAAGTGGAAACTCTTCAAGGAACTGATTGGGTCTACTGGAATTGGTTGGGATCATGTTAAAAACACCGTTATTGCCACAGATGACGAATGGAATAAAAAATTTGCGGTAATTTCAGATTTCAAAATAATTTATTTTAATTTTATATTCACTTAGGGTAATTACTTTTAATTTTCAACTAACTAAATGTATGTAATGGTTACGTATAGGTAAACAAGGATTTCAAACAATTTCGTAAGAGAGGGTGTGATCATTATGATCTCCTTACTGAAATCTTTGCTGAGACTATTGCAACGGGTGGTCTTGCACGCTCATCAACTCAAGGACTTCTTAATTCTGATGAAGAGCAAGAGGTTGAAGAGGTCTTCCTCAATGGGACCCCAACTGATGTAGATGATGATCTCTATGAAACTGACCCGTCCCCAAGCATTAAGAAGAGTAGAAAAAAAAGAAAATTTCATGTAGAAGGATATTCGCGTAACAAAAGTAAGTATGGGGAATCAACATTTGTAGATGAAGCGTATATCGCTTTTAAGGATGCCCAAGTAGAAAAAAATATACTCTATGATAAAGCATCTGGAACAAGTCGTTCTAAAGAGGAGGAATGTGTTGGCATCCTTAACACAATGGATGGTATTACGTCTGAGAAATATATGAAGGCCATATCGAAGTTTGAAGGTGCTTCAACCCGTCTGTTATTTTTAAGCATGCCTGAAGCAAGACAAAAAGAATGGGTTGAGTCACTTTGAATGCACCATTTCATTTATCACTTTTTTGAATGTTTGGATTTGTATTTTTGGGGAACAAATATGTTTATGAATTGCAATATGAATGTTTTGTGTTTAGTTCGAACATTTGTGGTGCTACTTTATATTAGAAATATTTGGCGATCATTGAACTATTTTTATGTAAATTGGTTATGTATTATTTACATTAGAAATATTTGTGTTAAATTGTCTTAATTTCTTGATACAGAATGTATGCGTATGAGAGTGTTTCAAGATTTTTAACGAAATAGGAGTTCATGAAGATGATATTCCATGAATCTGATGAAGAACTTGATGAGTTGTTCTTCCTGAATATGGTAGGATCATCAAAAGCCACTATTGCTAAAGAAAAAGTTCCTTGTAGGACTTCAGCACTTAGTGGCAAAGAGTGGGTTTAAGAGTTACTTCATGGGCATCCGAATAGACTTTATGAGAATTTGCGTATGGATAAGGACACATTTTTAAAGTTGTGTGATGTGTTGCGATCACTTGGTTATTTGAAAGACCATGACAAGTGTCGGGTTTCTGTAGAAGAAGCTGTTGCAATATTCTTATACACGGAGAGTATCTGCCGAAAGATTCCAACATTCCACATAAACCATATAGACATGTAAAGTAGGTGATGTGAGCTTTGTGTAAGTTGGCAAAGGAAATAATTAGCCCACGGAATCTCGATGAAATTTCATCTGAAATATTGAACAACCCTAGACACTATCCATACTTCAAGGTATCCTTTCAATCCTAGAGCTTATAAGAATATTTTATCTCAATAAAATTTTATTATTGTAATTAACATAAACTACACTTTTATAGGATTGTGTAGGTGCAATTGATGGAACGACAGTGTCTGCATGGGCTCGTGCCTCCAAAGCAAATGCATTCCTATCTCGAAAGTCGGTGATAAGTCAAAATATTTTGGCTGTATGTAATTTCAACATATTTTTCACATACATTCATGCGGGTTGGGAAGGCAGCGTTAATGACTCAAGAGTCATTAGAGATGTGTTGACTAGACCGGAATTAGGTTTTCCTAAACCTCCACGAGGTTAGTATGATGACAGTGTACACTTTATAAGTTATTTTTATCAATAGAATTATTATTTGGATATGGATACTTATTTATTGTTTTCCGTTATAGGGAAATACTATGCGGTGGACTCTGGATATCCAAACATGTTAGGCTTTTTGGCTCCATATAGAGGGTGTCGATATCACTTGAATGATTTTCAAGGAAGCACACATGGTCCTCGTACACGCATAGAATTGTTCAACTATAGACACTCTTCACTTAGGAATGTCATTGAACGTTGTTTTGGAGTTTTGAAAGCGAGATTTGCTATATTGAAAGGGAAAATGGCTAACTACATGATGAGCCGACAAGGGTCAATCGTGATTGCATGTTGTGTTTTGCACAACTTCATACGCATGTTTGGTGTTGATGATCCATGGTTTGATCGTTGGGATATTGAAAATGTTTCACCTAATAACGATGAAACCGTCGGGGCTACTCTGAGTAGTGATATTCCAGACGTTGTGTATTACATGTTTCAACAACAACTTAATGAGATGGCGGTCGTAAGAGACAACATTGCTTAACAATTGTGGAATAATGTTGTAAACTAATGAACGATAATTTTATTAGACATTGTAGTATTTTTAAACTGTGCTTTCTTTTGTTTCTTTAAGACCTAAGATGTTGGCATTTTTGTTATGAATATTTTTACTTTGTTTTTTCTATAATGAAGCAAACAATTACAATGATGTGAGTTACAATTATGGTGTGAATGACATATTTTTTCATTTTCTTCACTGCAAAACAGTTTCATCCAAACGCATTCTCTGCAAAGTGTTCCCAATTTTTGTTTTCCAGAATAGTCAAACAAACAGGATTTTAACATTATTTGTACTGCAAAATTGTTTTGATAAAACTGTTCTGCAAAACTATTTTGCAAAACATCAAAAACAAAAATAATCCAAACAAACCCTTAATGTTTAATTGTTTCGATATTGCATATTAATAATATATATGAATTATTGAGCTTATTGATGTAATGTATAAGAACTCTCTGTATTATATCAAAACGTAATTGAATGCCATGAGTAGAAAAAAAGAGAGTGAAAGTGTGCATTATCAAATTCTTTTAAGTGGGCTGGTGCGTATGTGGTTAATGGTTGTGTGAGTGCGAAATTGGCGGAAGATGGTGTAGTGACAGAGGTGTATCAAGAGTAGAAGAATAAATAATTTTTTTTCTTTATTCCATTTTTCAATTTGATTTGGATTTTTTACAAATTGTAAGACAAAAAATGGAATTTCAATCATTTCATTTATCTTCTTTCTTATTTCTGAGATATTCTTATAAATAAAATAAAAAGAATTTTTATCATTTTAATTAAAATTTAAAAAACGATAATTTTTTTTTTATACAGAACGAGAACAAAAGAATAATACTGAATCATTAATTAAACTAAAAAAAACCTTTTTCTTTCTTTCTTTTTCGGCAATGGAAAGAAAAAAGTCTAGGTAAGCACAATGCTACTAACAGAATACTCCTAATTGAAAAGAAAATAAAGGAGCAATAAACCCCCTTGATAGAACAAGAAAGAGTTTATTGCTCCTTATATTTATATATTCTTTAGTCTAAAACTCCTATACACTAAGACAAAGTCTTATCCATTTGTTGGTCCTATACACTAGAACCAACATACTTAATTTGCAATAAATCACTAATTCCAACTAAAATTTTGTTAATGCCAGAATAAAAAGATATATGAGAGAGTATAGCATCATGAGTCATATGAGTAAGGCACCGCTGTCTGGAAACCAATTGAGATCAGGCGCCAACAGTCAAGGGTGTGTTTGGATTGAATGATTTGGATTTGAGGAGTGGATTCAGAGAAAGGATTTGAAATAACACTTAAAATGGAGTCATTTGAAATCCACCACAGTGATGGAGAAAATAGCTCAAAGTGAATGTCGAGTGATTTGAAATCCACTATAACTTAGATACATCCAAACAAACTTAATGGATTTGTTGACGAATTTGAAATCAGTAGATTTCAAATCCTTCGATCTAAACACACCATTACTTCTGTTCAAACATCACTACAATGTTATTTTTTTGATTTAGCTGGACGTGATAATACTCGAACTCAGTAGAAGGAAGAGTATTACTGACTGGTTGGGCAGGGAGCTTTTTAGATCTGGACGGGTTCGTCGACCCACCAATCCTTATTTCGTGACAAGATCTAAACTAATTGAAGATAAATTTGTAAGTTCTATAAATCCATTATTTTGAAGTGTAGTTTAGCATTTTGAGAATTTGACATTTATACTGTTTGTTAGGATTGAGGGCCTTAAAGTAATTGTTTTGATAAAATAACTCCATAAACACTGAATAGGAGTTACAACTTACAAGGACTAAGATGTAAGTTGTAACTTAATGATAAAACCACAACCTTGCAGAAACTGAGAAGATTCTATGCCAAAATTTTAAAGAACTTCCATTTTTTTTTTCTAATTTAATGTTTCTTCTCACCTCATGTTTCATCATCTAATAAAAGATTTCTTATTTTTTTAAGAATCAATTTAAACAGTAAGCTGGGATTTTCAGAGTGTTTTAATGTGGATATGCTTGCATTGAACTTAATATGTATTATGTATGACGCACGGATACGGGACACGAGAGACAACATTTTAAAAATATTAGAACACGACACGACCTCTTAATAAAATGTGTATATATATAGTACATAATTATATATATATATATTCATTAATTTACGTTAAAATATATAAATTACCCTTTCATTCTAATTTAAATATAACTGATTAGAGAAATAAACTATAAGCATGACTATTGTAAATTATACATTTGTATCTGATTTATAAAGTTATATATGTTTGAAAGAAAAATAAATACTGTAGTTTTCAAAATTACAAAAAATAAGTGAAATAATATCAAGTGACACAAAAAATGCATACATAGTAGACATACTCCCTTACTGCGTTTATTACGGTGTTCATATTTTATTTTTTCATTTTATTTAAGCAAACAAATTTATTTTCATGTTGGACACGGTGTTGGAGAGTGTCGGACGAGTGTCGTGTCCGATCAAGTGTCCGACACGACACGTTATGATTTTCTGAAGTGTTCGTGCATTACAGTGTATTATTTATAGTTGTACATGCAAGGAATGATGGATTTGTTGCTAGTTAGAAATGCCTATGTGATTGCTACAAGGATGTATGATGATATCTTTGTGATACAATTCTATTGTTGGAATACAGATTATCCCCAAGGCTGTTGCTGACTTTCACAATATTAAACTACCGGACCATATAATGGAGGATGGAGATTTTTTTGCACATTGAATTTGGTTGAACTAGAAGATAGGTGTGTTTGCTTGTTCATCCATGGAGAAGACGGGGAACTATACCTACATACTTCTATTATCCGTGCGGATAGGTAGCAAGGCTAATTTGTGCTTTTATTGAGAATAATTTTGTAATTTACTTTTGTTAATTTACTTTCCAAGAGATATTGTATGAATTTTGAACAATATAACGTTTTGCATTTATTTGGTCACCCTGTTTTCATGTTTTCATATTTGGTCACCTTGAATCCGACTACGACAACGAACCTCGGTATAGAAATCTCAACCTAATGAAGTCAACGAACACGAACCTCAGAACGAAATTATGATTACGCCACAATTGTGATGGAAAATCGTGTGATAAGTCGGGAATGAACACCACAGATATAAATTCGATAAGTTCAAAATGTTCTTAATGAACGACGAGAGTTTCAAAATTTACAAAATTTACTCCAAAATATTCTCTATTTTATTAATGAAAAATGTAGCCTATTTATAGGCAAAAACAAGAATCTTAATTGGGTAAAAATCCTATATAAAAGGATAATTTTCCCAAATCTATTTCCTACTAATTCAAACTTTGCTAACTAAGTAAATTTCTCAAAGAAAAGAAAACCCAATGAAAGAAGGATTTCAATCCAAATGGATATATTCTTTATCCAAATTACTAAATAAATATATCTAAATCTATTTAAATATAAAATAAAAAATAATAAAAAGAAATATTATATCCCTAATAATATTCATTTACAACTAAGTGAACTATGATTTAAAAATTTAAATATTGACATGAAATAATTAATTAATTTTTCAAGGAACTAAGTCAAATGGCCATGCTGACAAGGAGATGGGTATCCACTTTTTTTTTTCTTCATAAAATTAAATCTTTTGGTCAAACTATAAAGCACAAAAATATAGAAACTTTAAAGTTAAAAAATTCCGTATTTTATCAAGAAATACTCCACAATTTATGAAAGATGTGACCAAAATATGGGTTGTGAGTAGAGATTCTTTTTGTCCAGTGATGATGTTGAAGTTTTAGAGATTGCAAATCTCACTCTTGATGAACGGATTTGGAACGTGACTTGTTTGTCGATGAAATTGGCCATCAATAATGTTTTAATGATTATAATATTTGACAAAATTTAGAAGATTAGAAAATTATTTCCAAAACGATTAATGTTTGACTGTTATAGTTTAAAGGGAAAAATGCAAAAAACCCTCCTGTGATATAATTTATTGGCTAAAAATCATCTGTGAAATAAATATAGGCTAAAAACCCCCTATGAAATATTTTCATTGCAAAAAACCCTCTCCGTCAGGGAGGTGAGCTACACGCGCCGTATGTGCGTTTTTTTTTGTGTTTAATAGACATTTAATGACTTATTCAATTACTTTTATACCCCTTTTATGTATTGTACTTATATATTTCTTTGGGATACATTTTTACTAATGTTTACACAAAAAAACAATATTAAAGATAGTTCTTCATAAAATATTTCTTTTATTTCTTTTCTTTCTATTAAATATGCATCAAAATATTTAAATTTTAGACTATTAACAAAATAAATTTAACAAATTTATCTATTTGTTTGCAAATGGGACTGTCTATAGTATCCCAAACCAAACCCACTAGTTTTGCTTATGTGACTTGTTATGTTATTTCTTCCAACATCAGAAGAGAACACACGAACATCATCATCATCCTCCATAGATTCAAGATTATCATTTCCTCAAATTTATCATGCAAGAGTACACCCTGGTTTTAAACCATTCTCATTCATACAAGTCCAAGAAATCACAATATGTCTCAAGAACGATTCTGTAACTTTCACTTTCAACAATTTTTTAATCACAATAATTATCGAAATTATTAATTGTATACTTTCAAACTCAGACCATTGTTCTTACTCTCTCTCTCTATACTGAAGTCTTGAACATTTTGCAGGATCTTGCCGCTGTTTCGTTAAATGAAGAAATCGAGAATCTTTTAATTGCTCTCTCTCAAGTTTGATTCTTCAATTGGGTTATTCCTTACTAAAGTTTACACCTTTCTTTTTCCTGATTCAGCTTTGAATCTCTAGACTTTCTTTCCCAATTTAGAAGCATCTATGCTCAGCTAAAAAACAAGTAGAAGATGCAAAACAGATGCATCTATGCTCATCATAACTTGCACATCTAGCCACAAATATCATGCAAGGCCTTCAAACATTAAAACCCTAATATCAATTTTGTCTTTTCTTCTTCTTCAAGTTGCAAAAAAATTCGAATTGCAAGAAAAAAAAGAGAGAATCTGGATGCCCTTTGTAATAATCGAATCGAACACGTCTTAATCTCTACTTTTTGTCCAAAATTGCGATGAACATTAAAACCCTAATATCAATTTTGGTTTGGTTTCTTGTCTTTGGCAGTAACATGTGGGAAAGAGAGGAAAAATGAAATGAATAAAATATAATTTTTATTTTGTTAAATATGAGGGTATAATTGGTATATTATGTAAAATCTAACAGTGTTAAAGTAAATTGACGGAATTGGAAAGTGTGCAATTTTAAAATTTCACGGGGGGTTTTTAGCCTATATTTATTTCACAGGGGGTTTTTAGCCAATAAATTATTTCACAAGAGGGTTTTTTTGCATTTTCCCCTAGTTTAAAAGACTAAATGAAAAAATTGATAATGAATTAGATAAATTTTTAAGGTTAAACAAAAATGTATATCCCCTTTTAATATCTTTATCACTTTCATTCTCATTTTGCAATGTTTTTCTTTTCTAGATTTTCATCTTTATTGCTTTTGTTTCATCTTTTCAGTGTTTTATTGATTTTCTTGGAGATGTAAACATTTTGGTTGTAGTTTGTGTTTGTTTCTATCACAATCACGAAAAAGGATGTGTATGTTTTTAGTACAATTCAAAACTTCAAAGTTATTTAATCTTTCTTGTAATTATCTTGCTAAAAAATAAATGTAATACTACACTAAGTATCATAAATTAGGCAATATTTTTTGGTCATTCGTGACATAGAATAAGAACAATAATATTTGAGAATACAGATCATCATATTTTTTTTTAATAAATAAATGTCCTATTAGTAAGAATAGGAGGTCACATATATAAACAATATAATTATTGTTAATTTACATAAGTTTGTGATTTTTTTGCATATATAAATTGTATAAAAACTTATAGTAATATAATTTAATTTGACAAGGAATTATTCCTTTTTTCATACATAATGAAATATTTTACGATGCTATACCTATAAGTTATAATTCACATTGTTTTTATGATTTATAAAATGTGAATTGAAAATAGTACCTAATTAGTAAGCTAAGCATTCTTTATGGTGATTTCACAATAAATGTAATACGTTCACGTACGTAAGTGAATTTAAAAAAGTAATTTCCAAATATTTTTTGATTTATTATAGGTATTGCTAGATATAATCCTATGTAGTACACTATTTTATGGCAAAAGATTAATATTATAACTCACATAAATTTTGATATTCTTTTTACAATTATCATTGTAGAGCTTGTACTTCTTATTCTTGTAGATATATACATGTTATTTTTATTACGTGTTCATGTTGTATCTCGTTTAGTTTTAAAATTTCAAAAATGTTACATTGATCCGTCCTACTAATGGTTGTTAGTCAAGCGTTGCAAAAAATGTATACTGATAATATCACCCTCGTTTAAAAAAAGAATATATATTTTTTAAAGTTAATCAGTCTGGCTACTCTGCACCTCTGCTTATATGATGTAATTACTGGTTAGTAAGCTTAATGTGTGCACATAAAAGACGCTCCCTCTTATGAAAAAATTATACATTCACATGTTTGATAATCATTTGTACTTCTTAACTTTTTCATTATTATTTTACCACATCATATTTTTTGCTTCTTTTTGTTATTAATTACCTTATATATATTTATTTATTTTATTAACTTTTCTCAACTTACTTAGTAAATGGAGTCATATGCTTTAGCAACCTGTTAATTTAGATTTATTTGCAATGGTGATATTGTCCCCCGTTTTGGAGTTCGTTTGTTGTATTATACTAGACCAAAAATAGAAATTTATTTTGATAATTTTGATTGATATTTTAATTGTTTCGATAAAAGTTGATTTCATATCTTAATTATTTTTGTGTTAATTATTTACCAGTTCACCTATATAAAAATCAAAAGAATTTTGTAAAATAATTTAGCCAAATCATAATATTTACGATCAAGTATATTTTTGGCCCATATTCGGTACCACTTCATCGATTGTACTCTCACAAAATTTATCCCATCAATTAGTGAAAATAGCGCTTTTGATTATTATGTGCACACTTTTACCAACTCTCAAGCTATCCGATTAAAATTTCAAGTTTATCAATCTTAGCTAGTATTTAGGTACTAATAACTCAGTCTTTTGATAATAGTAAATGGTTCAGTCTAATATTCAAGATATTGAAGAACTCAAACACTCAAATTAAAATTTCTATCATGTGGATTATCACCTATTTGCTTAAAAACAACTCAAATTGAATTGAATGTAAACTTTTTATTAAATGAATATGGAGGTTTTAAGTACAAAATTAGAGTTCATGCGGAGCTTTGAAACTCAATCAATTAACATTCTATTAAGCTTGAGATTCATAATAAAATGCAATGAAAATTTGAGGACAATGACGAAAAATGAATCTTTTATGTTGACGGGAAGCAATATTTATTGTAATCCTAGGCGACGCGTTTGGTACAAATAATACTAATATTTCGTTTATTACTTCTAATTAAAAGCCTCACAAATTCTATTGCCACAAAAATCGAACATAAGTACAGGTGACTATATTTTGGAATTATTTTTTCTTATTGTGACCCACCCGTTAACTTATCCTTTTATAAATAATTTGAATGTATTTAGAATAGTAAAGTAATTAATTAATATATTAAATGAGTAACAATGGAGCTTTTTCCAATTTCTCTCTCAATAAATATCACTACTAGAAAACAAGGCAAACACGACGCCCGATACCGTCGCTACACCGTCGCCAAGTCCACTTTTGCGACGGGTTAGCGTCGGTATCGACCTGACGCCGATTCGGCGTCGCTAAAATACATCCCAACGCAATCCCGACTCAAAGTACCTAAACACTTGACCCGGTTTTGGCCGGGTATTGACCGACGCAATACCGTATCCATATTTTTAAAAATATATTTATATTAAATTAATAATTTTAACTATTTTATTATATACCGTCGCCAATCCGACGCACAACAAATTTAATTTATTTTTATAATTTTTTTAACTCGCTGCCACATTAATGCTAAACGGAAGCCAATAATTATTATTTATGATTCCCGTCGCAAACCCGACTCCCACTAATAATAATTATATATTGAAGTCTATCGCTAACCCGATGCAGAATAATAATTATTATTTATTGAAGTCCGTCGCAAACCCGACGCGAACACTATTATTATTATTATTTGTTGAAGTCCGTCGCGACACCGATGCCAAATATTATTATTGAATGTTGTCGCATACCCGACCGAATAATATTCATCTTTCTTCACTACTTTATCTCTCCTTTTTAACAAAACATGAGAAACATGAGAGACGTATTTTATTTCGCAATCAACAATATATTTATTATGTATTTGTATAAAAGCACTTCTATTGTTATTATACTTCGCTTTTCTAATTTTATTGAATTTATTGAATTTTTAATTTTTGATTATTATCCATAAATTGATTCTAATTATTCACTTGATCGACATATGTTTGTCAAATTAGAATCATTTCAAACTTCTTCATATATCTACCTAACATTTATGTTTTTTTAAGTGAATAGTAGTTCGATTTTTAACTACAGTCGAGTTGATTTTTTCAAAAAGTTTTCTCATTCATTTTAGTTTTCTTGATTTTTGAGTTTTTCTTCTTTAGAAAATAATTAATTGGTTACTACTCACGCATTCTATATATTTGCTATTTTAAAACTATTCATGAATAGATATTTCTCATTCATTTTAGTTTAGATTTGATATCAAACAGTATTAGACATCCTAAAATTTCAGATCAATTTTTTTCTTATTTACCAAAGCATTTCAAGACTTGAAACTCTCTCATTAGTGAATGTTGGTTATTGGTTATTATTGAATGTTGTCGCATACCCGACCCAATAATATTCATCTTTCTTCACTACTTTATCTCTCCTTTTTAACAAAACATGAGAAACATGAGAGACGTATTTTATTTCGCAATCAACAATATATTTATTATGTATTTGTATAAAAGCACTTCTATTGTTATTATACTTCGCTTTTCTAATTTTATTGAATTTATTGAATTTTTAATTTTTGATTATTATCCATAAATTGATTCTAATTATTCACTTGATCGACATATGTTTGTCAAATTAGAATCATTTCAAACTTCTTCATATATCTACCTAACATTTATGTTTTTTTAAGTGAATAGTAGTTCGATTTTTAACTACAGTCGAGTTGATTTTTTCAAAAAGTTTTCTCATTCATTTTAGTTTTCTTGATTTTTGAGTTTTTCTTCTTTAGAAAATAATTAATTGGTTACTACTCACACATTCTATATATTTGCTATTTTAAAACTATTCATGAATAGATATTTCTCATTCATTTTAGTTTAGATTTGATATCAAACAGTATTAGACATCCTAAAATTTCAGATCAATTTTTTTCTTATTTACCAAAGCATTTCAAAACTTGAAACTCTCTCATTAGTGAATGTTGGTTATTGGTTATTATTGAATGTTGTCGCATACCCGACCCAATAATATTCATCTTTCTTCACTACTTTATCTCTCCTTTTTAACAAAACATGAGAAACATGAGAGATGTATTTTATTTCGCAATCAACAATATATTTATTATGTATTTGTATAAAAGCACTTCTATTGTTATTATACTTCGCTTTTCTAATTTTATTGAATTTATTGAATTTTTAATTTTTGATTATTATCCATAAATTGATTCTAATTATTCACTTGATCGACATATGTTTGTCAAATTAGAATCATTTCAAACTTCTTCATATATCTACCTAACATTTATGTTTTTTTAAAGTGAATAGTAGTTCGATTTTTAACTACAGTCGAGTTGATTTTTTCAAAAAGTTTTCTCATTCATTTTAGTTTTCTTGATTTTTGAGTTTTTCTTCTTTAGAAAATAATTAATTGGTTACTACTCACGCATTCTATATATTTGCTATTTTAAAACTATTCATGAATAGATATTTCTCATTCATTTTAGTTTAGATTTGATATCAAACAGTATTAGACATCCTAAAATTTCAGATCAATTTTTTTCTTATTTACCAAAGCATTTCAAGACTTGAAACTCTCTCATTAGCATGCAAATTTTATTTTTAGTTGCCAATAAAGATATACTATTCTAAATCTAATTAAATCGTTTGATTTTTTAGAAGTAGATATATTTCGAAAATAATTTTTTTATTTTTCTAATTATTTCTTTCATCAATTGTACTTTAATTCGATTTTAATATTTTTTTGAACAATACTCTATCTATTATATATAACTACACTCGACTTAATTTATTCAATTTTCGTGCTACATCTCTGTTTTCCAGTGTTCTATTTGTTTTTTGATATCCAGATGATTCCTCTCGATAGTTACTCAGTTTTAAATTTGAGATGATTTCTAATTTTTCTTTAATTGTTTGATTTTCCTATTAATTGATGTGAGAAGATTCCTCAAATAAGATTACACCATTTCTCATTTAGTAAAATTCTTATTTGTTGGTCAACTTTTCTATTTATTAATATGTGGTTAATCAATTTTTCTATCTCCATTTTCCATAAATGAGCTTAATATTGGTCATTCATTGCTTATTAATTGGATCGAATTTTCTGTGGTAAATTCATTTGTACATATTGGTTTTGATTTGTTTAAGTTTAACCTTATGAAATTTATCAATCATTATTTCACTGCAATCTCCTTTCTATTGTTTCTTTTGACATTGTCTCTATTATGCGTATTTGTTTTAATTTATTTATCCGTACATAATATATCAACTTTTGTGTGACAATATATTCTCACGTCTGGTTTTTCTATATTCAACCTTCTTAAATATATCCAAATATTATTTTATTATCAACTATTTTCTGTTTTTTTTTTTCCACATATTTTTTGCTTAATTTAATATCATGTTTTGTTTTTTCATTTTCTCTATTGCATTATGTTGCTTTTGCATATGGTTAGATTTTCTCTTCCTAAATTTCATGTGTGATGTAATTTTAAGTCTAAAATATATTTCTTCAATTTTTTCTCATGTATGATGGAGAGACGAAAAGGTTTCTCTACTTAATTTCTTTTTTTTTCTTTATTTAATTCGGTTCTAATTTTGGTTTTAAATTTATGTTTTTATTAGTGTAAAATATAATTTTTAAAATTAAATGTGGAAAAATTTATAAGCTTTATCACTAATATCTTTAAAAAGAAATTATTCAATTCCAAAAATTTATTTTATTTTCACCTTTTTACAGTTTTGCGCTTCAAATTACATGGATTTTATATAAATTAATGTTATAATATATAATTTGTTCATAAGATAACTTCATATAACCATATGAAAATAATTTTTCGTGCGTAGCATGGGTTACACGCTAGTTATACATTTTATTATTTGACTCTTTTACCATTAAAAAATAAATTTGTAGCGATACTTTAGGTACTTCATAAATGAAAAAAAATAACTCGTATTTTTATAATAGTATAAATATAGATATGTTTGTATTTTTTCTTTCATAAATCATAACCTACTATTTAATTCAAATATCATTCATGATTAATATTTGGAGAACCAAACTCAAACAAAAAGGAGAGTGGAAATTTTCTTCTATGATTGAATGAATACTTTCCATTGACCACCTACTATTACTACTCATAAGGAAAAAAATAAAAAAAAGGTTAAAAATATAGGAAACATGAAATTCATATATAACCTTCTCGGTTTGGACGAGCGCTCTTAGAGTTGTCGGTTTGGCCCTAAATCTACGTGCCTATGACTTCGTTTCACAAGAATTTGTGCAGCAAAAGATCTAGAATTTGAGAGTTTCTGCGCCAAAAATATTCTATTAAACGAAGATATTTTGTCGAGCGCCATTTCTTTTGAATCCCACATCGCTTGTATAGCGCCTTTTCTTTTGACCACTACATAATTATTAGAAGTCCCACATCGCTTCTATTTCAAATCGTCTTTCTTTTATTACATTTAATATATGTAACACTTCTTATAACATCTAGTACAAAATATTCAACTTGTGCATATCTGCAATTTATTATTCATTTTCTCAACAAGCGAACAATGGATGTGCAAGTGGTGAAGATTCCTGGTTTTTTCAAGGTTTACATGCCGGAACGGAATGGTGAAAAACTGGTATTCTTTATTAAACTTTCTTCTCTTTTATTTTCACTTTATTTTTCCAATTATTATTTTGTGTTTATTAGTTTGAGCATTTGTACTGTTTAACAAGTTATCCAACAAAATGGTTTTATATGTTGTCGGCCTGCTGCGAGTTGCTTTAATTGACCTTTATAAAATGTTTATGGTGGTTTTATAAATGGTATAACGTATCTCTCTTCTTTGATGTGTATGTCTGTAAATCTTTATAACAAAGTAAACATTATAAATACAGCTTTGCCGTTGTGCCATATCCATTTAGATCCCTTTATTTGTTCTCGTTTAAGGTAAAGATGTAAATTGTATTTAGAAATAGCTGAACGAGTGTTGGATAACACAACAATAATAAAAACATGTTATATAATTAATCCTCAGTTCTATGTGTTCTTCTTGTAAAGATTAAGATGGTTCTTTCACTTATCGTTTCTCTTCTCATTTAAGTATGTCACGAATATTTGTGTTTAGAGCCATTTGCGGAAAAATATTTGTCTTTGTTGGAAATAGGGTACGGGTCTGGGTCGCCCATAAGAGCTAACCCTACCCATCTTGTGTTTGAAATTGAAAAATGGAGGGAGTGTTTTTTTTTTTAAGATAAAACCTCCTAACTCCTCCCTATCCCATCCATTCCATAAATTCAGATTTTAATATAAGAAAATAAAGAAAATTCGCATGTACAGTGGGGCAAAGATCCAATTTTTGGTAAGGTTTATGTATCGAAAATGTTAAATTAGTCTGTTTATTTTTCAACTTCAGCATTTTGGTGTTTGCCCTTTGATGCAAATAATGTGATGTTCAATAGTTTCTTTGTAGTTTTCGTCAATTTTAGTTTGTAGTTTTCAAAAGGAAACACATACTGATATTGTAAGTTTTTTATATGAAAACATTGGTTAATTTTTTGTGCCTAAATTGTTTTCTCTTCTTGTATGTAAAGATTATTCCTTCTGGATTTGTTCAAGACCTTAAAGAAGCTTGTCCCAAGAGTGTGGTCCTAAAAGACCGACATGGCAACGTATGGCAGGTAAAGGTGAGAAGACGAGGCAACGTTTGGTACTTTCAAGATGGTTGGGAAAATTTTGTAGCTGAGAGTTTCCTTAGTATGGGGGATATTTTGACATTCAAGTATCTTGGCCGAGGAGTTTTTTATGTTAAAATTTTCGGTCTAAATGCTTGTGAAAAGAAACGACCCCCAAATGTTTATGAGCAAAGAGAAACACCAAATGTTAACGACAATACGAATACACAAGAGCGTCAAAAAGTAAAAGAAGAAAATGATAAGGACGAATATGATGATGAGGATGAAGATTGTGCGCATCTTAGTCAAGAAGAAGAGAATGAAAACGAAGATGATGATGAAGGAGAACAAGTGAGGAATGGTAAGTGTTACATTCTATTCTTCTTCATCTGATTTTTTATTATATTATATCACTCTTACTACTTTTGTTTACAATGACATTGTTATTAGAAAATTGAGACGACAATTATGCTCTATTGATTAAGTTATGTTTCTTTTGTAAGAATATCATAACAATGTTTTTGTTTTGTGAATCTAGTTGAAGGTACTACTCAACGTAGGCGTAGAAGGAAGAGGATTACAGACTGGTTTGACGTTGAGCTTTTTAAATCTGGATTAGCTCGTCAACCTAACAATCCATTTTTCGTTACAAGAGCTAATCTAACAAGGAAAGATGAATTCGTAAGTTTTATAAATCCATTATTTTCAATTGTAGTTTATAAATCCTGGCATTTCGGAATGCGGATGAGTTTCTCTATTACAAATCCCTTTTCTATTTTCAACTTCAACGTATTAGATTTTTGACATGTGTAACTTTATACATGCACTTATTAAGGTTTGTCTGGCATAACACATGTCAGCACATCACTACAAGAAGCACTACAAGAGTGGAACACAAAATTGAAATAAAAATTTAATGTCGTTTGAATGTGACTTTTGTTGTTCGTACATGAACTAATTATGTATTATTTAGAGAGAATTATTAAAACACCATTCAAAATTACTAAAACAACCCGACATTTTGAAATTATATAAAGTACACTCCCATGGGAATATATTCTTACTATCGAACCCCATGTGTACTTAAAGCTCTTGGAAATTCCCCTTCGTAAGCCTTAAAAATAAAGAGTCTCGTTGTAATTTACCAAAAGTTAGGGAGTGTTTACGCAATTAGCAGTAAAGTGAGGGGTGTGTATGTAATTTAACCTATTAATTGTTTATATATGATGATTCTTCGTGATTTAACTCTATTGTTGTAATGCAGCATATCCCTAGGGTTGTTGTCGAACTTTACAATATTCAACTCCCAGAAGAAATAGTGTTGGTTGACGAAAGAGGGAGAAAATTTCGCACAATTCGTAAAGTTTGGACAGACGGGAGGACATATTATATTCGAGGATGGAAAAACTTTTGCTCATTGAACTTGCTTGGGATACATGACAAGTGTATATGCGAGTTCATCCATGGACAAGACGGGAAACTATACCTCCATGTTTCTGTTATCCGTATCGATGGATGAAATTGCTAGGCTTCGAGAAACAATTTGCATTTTTATTAAAAACAATTTTGTGATATAATTTGGATGAATTTTTTTCATTTTATAATTGTTTTGTAACTTCTCAACAACAATATAATTCTGTGAATTTTGAACAATATAATGTTTGTATTTGTTTTTTACCTTAGGTTGGTCACCAAAGTTTGAATATGTATCAATTGACAAATCAATTGGTATGGTTTACTTGGACATGGTCCAAAAGTTTGGGTCTAGGTTGGATTCTAATTTTAGTTCATAGGATAGCGTGATGTTAATTTTCGCCACATACTCTGTGAGATTGGAAAAACCTTTTAATATTTCACACTAATTGTATAACAAGAGTTAATTTCATACAGTATTTTTTCATTAAATATTGATGGATTGCACAACTCAAAATTGTATTTTCACCTTGTATCTTGTACAAACATCCCATAAACACAATATTTTTCACTTACCTCTAAAAAATAATTAAAATAAAATTAAAGAAATAACAATCAATGTTCTCAACTATTTTTAAGTAAATGTTTAGAAATTTGTCAAGGGGCAAAACTCTATTTTAATAACAAAATAAAGTGTGAGACTAAGATTGTTCAGAAAATGACTAATATTGCATTTTTTTCAAATTATTTAGACTATATTTAGTATCTCCTCAATTATGAGATGGAAACTAAAATCATGATATTCTCTAAGGCTACATCTAAAATTTTACGACGTCTAGGCCTAGATCCAATAACTACGTCTAGACCAGGTTCTAATCCAATCCTTAGGTCTCAGTTTGGGCTTAGTCCCAAAATTTTGGATCTAGGTCAGAGTAACCCAATATAGTACGAATTATATTTAAAAATAATGAAAATCGTAAAACCAAAGGAATAGGAAATTAACATAATTAGAAATATGGGTAAACTATGGATGTAAATTTATGAAGTAAATACCTTCTCTTCTGTATTACTAGTAAATAATACATGTGTTGTAGCTGAATTATAGAATCTTGTAAAATGAATTTATAAATTTTATGCAGTGTGATAACTTCAAAAGTTAAATAGCATTTCACTAATATATTGTTTAAAGACTAAATATTAACTAATGTAAAATGAAGAATGAATATTTTTAGATTCTAAGTTAATAAAAATTAAAAGTTAGAGAATTTGTAACTAAATAGAGGTTAGTGTAAATTTATAATTTTCTTTTTTTTTGTTTCTTTAATTTCTAAATATGTAAAAATAGAGATTCATTGTTGAATGATATCTTCTCTACTTTAATTGTATTGGATCAAAGATTTAATTATTCTTCAATGTATTTACAATCTTTTGGTTATGCCTTGAAGACTAGATACATATGTCATCATTAATTGTATTTCATTTTTTAATACGTTTTTTCTGAAGTCCTCATAACATTGTCTTTTCTCGAGATTCTTAGATCTATCTTTCTTTTGAAGTTCAACTTCATTTTTCACTTTGAAGTTCAAAATAAATTGGTATTGATGACACTTTCTATTTAAACCATCTCCAACCCACGTTATTCTAGCGTGGGTGGAGATGGTTTTCGCACTAGGTTGTCTCCAACCCAGCGCCAAAAGCTGCGCAGATCTTCTATTTTTTTTTTTTTTTTTGCATTTTATAGGATTTTCAATTTAGCCCTTCCTTTTTTTCGTTTGTTTTCATTTTAGTTCCCTTTTAATTTATAAAAGTTTGAATTGTTTGTAATTGAACTCTTATAAGTTTAATTAGTATAATTATAGACAATTGACTATATTTTATTCAACTAATTTGAGTTTATAATTAAATTATAAATAAACATTTATACTCTAACTTATATAAAATGTAAATTTTATTATTAATTATTTTAAATTGCTTTCAAATTTGGTCCATAAAAATTTAATTTGTTATAAATAAATCATATAAGTTATAATTAATTCAACTAGAATAAATTACAAATTTTATATTTTAGTTTTAAATAAAAAACATACTAAAACTTGTCTTAATTATTCATTTTTTAATCAAATAATTAAATTCAACTTTTGTAATTTATTCATTAATTAAATAGAATATAATTGTTAATTTATTTTTGAAATATCGAAACACAATTAATAAAATATTTTAATTGTGAATTTTTCAACAAAGTATATTTTTAGGGTGAAAATGTACAAACTTAAAAATTTTGAGCTTTATTTGTGATAGATTGTAATATTATATAAAAAGATGGAAAAAATGGAATATTCTGTAAAATTTTGAATGTTTGTATTTGTTTTTTACCTTAGGTTGGTCACCAAATTTTGAATATGTATCAATTGACAAATCAATTGGTAGGGTTTACTTGGACATGGTCCAAAAGTTTGGATCATGGTTGGATTCTAATTTTAGTTGATATGATAGCGTGATTTTAATTTTCGCCTCAAACTCTATGGGTTTGAAAAAACCTTTAAATATGTCACACTAATTGCATAACAAGAGTTAGTTTCGTATGGTATTTTTTCATTGAATATTGATGGATTGCACAACTCAAAATTGTATTTACAATTTTCTAAAATTTTTAATTAATTTTTACAATTTTGTGAAAAATTTGATTTAATCTCATCCTTTTTATATGATTAGGGGTTTGAGAAGTCAATAATATTCAAGAAATGGATGGGGCATAAATGTAAATTACTTAGTAATTTAGTGGTTAATAATCACTCAAAATCGCATATGGTGAGAGTGTGCTTCACTAAATTAACAGAGGAGGTTTCGTGTAACTAAAATATTTTACAGAGATTTTTTAGGCTATATTTATTTTATAAGGTCTTTTTAGCCAATAAAATATTTCACAGGGGTTCTTTTTGTATTTTTATCATTTATTGCACTATGTGCATAAAAATATCCAAATAAATGAAATAGCATCAAAACTTAATGGTATTTATTTGATCCCAAGTACAAAGTAAACTGAAATAATTCTCTCTCAACAAGCGAACCATGGATGTGCCAGTGGTGAAGTGTCCTGGTTTTTTCAAGGTTTACATGCCCGAGCGAAATGGTGAAAAACTGGTATTGTTTATGAATTTTCTTCTCTTTATTTTTACTCTTTTTTTTCAATTAGGGCTTTGGATTTATCAGTTTGAGCATTTGTACTGTTTAACAAGTTATCCAACAAAATGGTTTCATGTGTTGCCTCGGCGAGTTGCTTTAATTGATCTATATAAAATGGTTCTATAAATGGTATAACCTATCTCTCTTCTTTGATTTGTATTTCTGTATGTCTTTATAAGAAAGTAAATATTATAAATGCAGCTTTTCTTTTGTACCATATCAATTTAGATCCCTTTATTTTTCTTGTTTAAAGTAAAGAGGTAAATTGTATTTGGAAAATTGTGAACGAATGATAGGAAACATGTTATATAATTAAATCCCCAATTCTATGTGTTCTTCTTGTAAAGATTAAGATGGTTGTTTCCCTTATCGTTTCTTGTTCCATTTAACTATCTCACGAGCAGATTTCGCTTCTAGTGAGACATCAACAGGAAGCTTTAGAGCCATTTGCGGAAAAATATTTGTCTTTGTTGGAAATAGGGTACGGGTCTGGGTCGCCAATAAGAGCTAACCCTACCCATCTTGTGTTTGAAATTGAAAAATGGAGGGAGTGATTTTTTTCGTAGGATAAAACCAACCAACTCCTCCCTATCCCATCGTTTCCGTAATTTCAGATTGTAACATAAGAAAATAAAGAAAATTCGAATGTACGGTGGGTCAAATATCCAATCTTTGGTAAGGTTCATGTATCGAAAAATGCATATTAAACGTTCAATTAGTCCGTTTAATTTTCAACTTCAGCATTTTGGTGTTTGCCCTTTGATGCAAATAATGTGACGATCAATATTTCCATTGTAGTTTTCAAAAGGAAACACATACTGATAATGTACGTTTTTATATGAATCAAACATTGGTTAATCTTCATGAGTGGAGACTCTTTTTTGTGCCTAACTTGTTTTCTCTTCTTATATATAAAGATTATTCCTTCTGGATTTGTTCAAGACCTTAATGAAGTTTGTCCCAAGAATGTGGCCCTTAGAGACCGGAATGGCAACGTATGGCAGGTGAAGGTGAGAAAACGGGGCAACATTTGGTAATTTCAAGATGGTTGGGAAAATTTTGTTGCAGCGAGTTTCCTTGACATGGGGGATATTTTGACATTCAAGTATCTTGGCCGAGGAGTTTTTTATGTTAAAATTTTCGGTCTAAATGCTTGTGAAAAGAAACGAGCCCAAAATGTTTGCGAACAAAGAGAAACCCCAAATGTTAATGAAAATACGAATAATACACAAGAGCATCAAAAAGTAAAAGAAGAAAATGAGAAGGATGAATATGATGATGAGGATGAAGATTGTGTGCTTCTTAGCCAAGAAGAAGAGAATGAAAACGATGATGATGATGGAGAACGAGTGAGGAATTGTAAGTATTATAACATTCTATTCTTCGTCTGATTTTCTATTATATCGCTATTAATTGTACTACTTTTGTTTACAACGATATTGTTATTAGAAAATCGACATGACAATTATGTTCTTCTATTGATTAAGTTATTTTTCTTTTGTCCGAATATCATAACAATTTTTATGTTTTGTGAATCTAGTTGGAGATACTACTACTCAACATAGGCATAGAAGGAAGAGGATTAACGACTGGTTTGACGTTGCGCTTTTTAAATCTGGATTGGCTCGTCAACCCAACAATCCATTTTTCGTTACAAGAGCTAATCTAAAAAGGAAAGATGAATTCGTAAGTTTTACAAATCCGTTATTTATAAACCCTAGCATTTCATAGTGTTTGAATGCGGATGAGTTTCTCTATTCCAAATCCCTATTCTATCTTCGATTTCAGCATATTAGAGGTTTGGCACGTGTAACTTTATACATGCACTTATTAAAGTTTGACTGTCATGTGTATAGATTTTAACACATGTCAACACTATAAGAGTGGAACACAAGATATAACACAAAATTAATATAAAAAATCTAATCTCGTTAGACATTTGTTTGTACATGAACTTATTATGTATTATTAAGAGAAATTATTAAAACAACCTGACATTTTGAAATTATATAAAGTACACTGCCATGGAAATATATTCTTACAATCAAATCCCACGTGTATTTAAAACTCTCGAAAATTCACCTCCGTAAATCTAAAAAATAAAAAGTCTCGTTGTAATTTACCAAAAGTTAGAGAGTGTTTATGCAATTAGCACAAAAGTGAGGGGTGTGTATGCAATTTAACATATTATTTATAGTTTCACGTGCAAGTATATGTGAAGATTCTTCGTATTTAATTCTATTGATGTAATGCAGCATATCCCCAGGGTTGTTGTCGAAGTTTACAATATTCATCTCCCGGAGGAAATAGTTTTGGTTGACGAAAAAGGGCGACAATTTCGTACAATCCGTAAAGTTTGGAAAGACGGGAGGACATTTTATACTGGAGGATGGAAAAACTTTTGCTCATTGAACTTGATTGGGATACACGACAAGTGTATATGCGAGTTCATCCATGGACAAGACGGGAAACTATACCTCCATGTTTTTGTTATCCGTATCGATGGATGAAACGGCTAGGCTTCGAGAAACAATTTGGATTTTTATTAAGAACCAATTTTGTGATATAATTTGGATGAATTTTATTCATTTTATAATCGTTTTGTACCTTCTCAACAACAATCATGTGAATTTTGAACAATATAATGTTTGTATTTGTTTTTTACCTTAGGTTGGTCACCAAATTTTGAATATGTATGTCAATTGGTAGGGTTTACTTTGACATGGTCCGAAAGTTTGGATCTAGGATGGATTCTAATTTTGGTTCATAGGATAGCGTGATTTTAATTTTCGCCGCATATTCTGTGGGACTGGAAAAACCTTTTAATATTTCACACTAATTGTATAACAAGAGTTGGTTTCGTTCGGTATTTTTACTCAAAATTGTATTTTCACCTTGTATCTTGTACCAAACATCCCATAAACATAATATTTTTCACTTACCTCTAAAAAAATAATTAAAATAAAATTAAAGAAATAAGAATCAATGCTCTCAATTATTTTTAAGTAAATGTTTAGAAAGTTGTCAAGGGGCAAAACTCTATTTTAATGACAAAATAAAATGTGAGACTATGATTGTTCAGAAAATGACTAATATTGAAACTTTTTTAAATTATGTAGACTATATTTAGAATCTCCTCAATTATGAAATGGAAAGTAAAATCATGATATTCTGTAAGGCTAAATCTAAAATTTTACGACGTCCAGGCCTAGATCCAATAACTAAATCTAGACCAGGTTCAAATCCAATCTTTGGGTCTCAGTTTGGGCTTAGTCCCAAATGTTTGGATCTAGGTCAGAGCAATCAAATATATACGAATTACTTTTAAAAATAATAAAAATCGTAAAACCAAAGAAATAGGAAATTAACATAATTAATTAGACATATGGGTACTCTATGGATGTAAATTTACGAAGTAAATACGTTCTCTTCTGTATTACTAGTAAATAATACGTGTGTTGTAGTTGAATCATAGAATCTTGTAAAATTGATTTATAAATATTATGCAGTGTGATAACTTCAAAAGTTAGATAGCATTTTACTAATATATTGTTTAAAGACTAAATATTAACTTGATGTAAAATGAAGAATGATTTTTAGATTCTAAGTTAAATAAAAATTAAAAGTTAGAGAATTTGTAACTATAGTGGTTAGTGTAAATTTATAGTTTTTCTTTTTTTGTTTCTTTAATTTCTAAATATGTAGAGATTCATGGTTGATTCATATATTCTCTTCTTTAATTGTATTAGATCAAAGATTTAATTATTCTTCAATGTGTTTACAATCTTTTGGTTATGCCTTGAGACTTGATACATATGTTATCATTGTATTTCATTTTTTGATACGTTTTTTCTGAAGTCCTCATAACATTGTTTTTTCTCGAGATTCTTAAATATATCTTCACTTTGAAGTTCAACTTCATTTTTCACTTTGAAGTTCAAAATTAATTGGTATTGATGACGCTTTCTATTTAGACCATCTCCAACCCATGCTAAAAAGAGCGTTGGTGGTGATGGTTTTGGCGCTGGGTTGGAGAGGTTTTGGCGCTGGGTTGTCTCCAACCTAGTGCCAAAAGTTGCGCCAAAAGTGGCGCATCTCTTCTATTTTATTTTTTTGGCATTTTTTAGTGTTTCAATTTAGCCCTTCATTTTTCGTTTGTTTTCATTTTAGTTCCCTTTTAATTTACAAAAGTCAGAATTGTTTGTAATTGAACCTTTATAAGTTTAATTAGTATAATTATAGTCCATTGACTATATTTTATTCAACAAATTTGAGTTTATAATTAAATTATAAATAAAAATATATACTCTAACTTATATGAAATGTATATTTTATTATTAATTATTTTTAGTTGCTTTCAATTTTTGTCCATAAAAAATTAATTTGTAATAAATAAATCATATAAGTTATAATTAATGCAACTAGAATAAAATACAAATTTTATATTTTAGTTTTAAATAAAATATAGACTAAAACTTGTCTTAATTATGCATTTTTAATCAAATAATTAAATTCAACTTTTGTAATTTATTCATTGATTAAATAGAATATAATTGTTAATTTAATTTTGAAATATCGAAACACAATTAATAAAATATTTTAATTGTGAATTTATCAACAAAGTATATTTTTAGGGTGAAAATCTACAAACTTAAAAATTTTGAGCTTTATTTGTGATAGATTGTAATATTATATAAAATGATGGAAAAAATGGAATATTCTGTAAAATTTTGAATGTTTGTATTTGTTTTTTACCTTAGGTTGGTCACCAAAGTTTGAATATGTATCAATTGACAAATCAATTGGTAGGGTTTACTTGGACATGGTCCAAAAGTTTGGATCAAGGTTGGATTCTAATTTTAGTTCATAGGATAGCGTGATTTTAATTTTTGCCGCATACTCTATGGGATTGGAAAAACCATTAAATATTTCACACAAATTGTATAACCGGAGTTAGTTTCGTACGGTATTTTTTCATTAAATATTGATGGATTGCACAACTCAAAATTGTATTTACAATTTTCCAAAATTTTTAATTAATTTTTACACTTTTGTGAAAAATTTGATTTAATCTCATCCTTTTTATATATGATTAGGGTTTGATAAGTCAATAATATTCAAGAAATGGAGAGGGCATAAAAGTAAATTACTTAGTTATTTAGTGGTTAATAATCACTCAAAATCGCATATGGTGAGAGTGTGCTTCACTAAATTAACAGAGGAGGTTTCGTGTAACTAAAATATTTCACAGAGATTTTTTAGGCTATATTTATTTCATAGAGGCTTTTTAGCTAATAAAATATTTCACAGAGGTTCTTTTTGTATTTTTCTCATTTATTGCACTATGTGCATAAAAATATCCAAATAAATGAAATAGCATCAAACTTAAGGGTATTTATTTGATCCCAAGTACAAAGTAAACTGAAATAATTCTCTCTCAACAAGCGAACCATGGATGTGGTGAAGTGTCCTGGTTATTTCAAGGTTTACACGCCCGAGCGAAATGGTGAAAAACTGGTATTGTTTATGAATTTTCTTCTCTTTTTTTAACTTTTTTTTCAATTAGGGCTTTGGATTTATCAGTTTGAGCATTTGCACTGTTTAACAAGTTATCCAACAAAATGGTTTCATGTGTTGCCTCTGCGAGTTGCTTTAATTGATCTATATAAAATGGTTCTATAAATGGTATAACCTGTCACGCATCGAGCCCCGGGACCATGACATTCGCCGCAAGTTATGAGAACATATCAATAACCTGCAAGGCTCACCTATTGATAACATTGGTATAGAGCATATATACTTAAACGATACGTACGAATAATCCCAACTATAAAAAAAATACTTCCATTGAAAGAAACTTGAGTTGTATCCCTCGTACAAACCCAAATAAACTAATACTAATCCAATGTCCAAAACGAAACAATTAATGTCCTCCTACGAAATTCAAATTAAGATAAAACTGATAATAGAGTCTAGTTAAGATATGAAATAAAGTCCATAAAGATACGCCCATCCGAGACGACGACCTTTCTCCTACTAAGCCTCGATATCTGAAAAAATCTATACTCCTATAAAAGTATGGATAATTTGAGTGTTTCTCCCCATTGTGAATTGACATTTTTATCTTTACTTATATTATATGTTGAAAATAAGTTACATAATAACTCCACCACTTTCCTACAACATTGATTGGATCTTTTAAAGGGCACCCTCACATTCCACCAAATTAATGCCCACTAAAATGTAACCAATTTTAATAAATATGTGCTATGAGACAGGTTGGTGTGATATGTGCGGCAGCTTTAGTTGCATTGGAAGAAAATGTTGGTAAGCTTGAAAGTGATCATCTCAAGGCAAAGATTTTGATTGGTAACTTTCTTCTTCATGATTTTCAATATTGTTCCAAAATTCTATACTCCTATAAAAGTATGGATAATTTGAGTGTTTCTCCCCATTGTGAATTGACATTTTTATCCTTACTTATATTATATGTTGAAAATAAGTTTCATAATAACTCCACCACTTTCCTACAACATTGATTGGATCTTTTAAAGGGCACCCTCACATTCCACCAAATTAATGCTTACTAAAATGTAACCAATTTTAATAAATATGTGCTATGAGACAGGATGGTGTGATATGTGCGGCAGCTTTAGTTGCATTGGAAGAAAATGTTGGTAAGCTTGAAAGTGATCATCTCAAGGCAAAGATTTTGATTGGTAACTTTCTTCTTCATGATTTTCAATATTGTTCCAAAATATTAATGTATCTATTTTTTTAACACATATTCTCGTTATTAGAGGGGCTTAACCAAATCAAAGGACTGAAAGTTGATCTAGCTTCTGTTGAGACCAACATAGTAAGTTTCAACATCGTTAAATCCTTCATTGGAACTACACTATTTATTGATTTTACTAATGTAACTTGATTTGATTGTGAACTTCAATAGCAAATTTTTAGACTAAAAGATCCATTTTTTTACGTTTTTCTTTCCATACTATCAAGTGTATTTTGATATTCTAGAGTTCGCTAATATCACAGAAATCGAGTATCCGAAAACCTAGAAGCACTTGGTATACTTGTGATGCCAGAAGGTCCATTCAAGTAAGTTTTCTTTCCTTTCAATTTCCTTTTGAACTTTATGTGATATTTATTCAGCCATTCATGTGTGGCAGAATTAGGATTGTGATTCACCATCAGACTCAGGAAGCGATGTTCAGTATGAAGTTGCTTGCATTCATGTAATGTTTTTGTCATTACATCTTCCTCTTTATAAAGTTTAAATAAATAATTAATTCCAAACAAGAAGCTGTCATGTTGTGATCTTACCGTTGCAGAAAGCTGTAAATGGCCAAATTTATGGCAGCTACGGTTTTTCAGTATTGTGTTATGTACTATATATATGTTGAAATCTTCAAACTAAAAAACATAGTGATAGTATCTCATCCTTTAGTTACAGTGTGGTTCATTTAGATTTTGTGGTTCATTTAGATTTTGTATCATGAGGATGTGCAAATTATAGATGTTCTGATTATGATAATGGCAACTCTTATATGTAATATCAATAATAATTGATGATATCAATACGGTGAAAGAACAAAAAGAAAAATAAAAACAATAAGTTAAGTTAGTAAGAGTACTTGTCTATTAACCAGTAAAATGCATCAATATCTATATCTATACTACTATAAAAGTATGGATCTTGGGATATGTTTCTTCCAATTGTGAAAAGACAATAAAATTCACTAATATATGTTACTATTTATTTATTTGTACTACAATTACTCTCATTCGTTTCACTAATATATATGTTATCATTAATTTATAGTATAATTTCTATCATTTATTTATATTTAATCAGAATGGTTAATAGCTTAAATTCTACTTTACATTCATCAATTTTCTAAAAGAAGTTGGAAAACCATCCATTGGTTGTTGAGTATATATTATTACACTAAGACATATAACCATTTATATCTACAACAATATATTTATCTATAAGCACTTTTAATCAAGTATAAATTGCAATATAACTTGACAAATGAAAAAGTATAATTTTATAATATATTAATCAAGTTTTTAAGTAGGGGTAATTGTGGTATTTCATTGTTTAAAATAATAATATCGTTATCATAGAAATAAGTAAATGACCGTTTGTTTTTAATAATAATAATTATTATAATTAAAGATTAATTAAGTAAGACAACAATGTTATTTAACAATAGGAAGAAATAAAAAAGTATGGATCTTGGGAGATGTTTCTTCCCATTGTGAAAAGACACTATTACCCTTACTTATTAGATTCACTAATATATGTTACTATTTATTTATTTATACTACAATTACTATCATTCACTTTACTAATATATATGTTATTATTAATTTATACTATCATTTCTATCATTGATTTACATTTATTCCATAATGGTTAATAGCTTCAATTCTATTTTACGTTCATCAATTTTCTAAAAGTGAGTTGGAAAATCATCAATTGGTTGTTGAGTATATATTATTACACTAAGACATAAAACCATTTATATCTACAACAATATATTTATCTATTAGCACTTTGTTTCAAGGCCTAAGTCAATTCTAACTTAATAAAAATATTTCTTCCCATTGAGAAATGACATTATTATCCTTACTTAATTAATCTTTAATTATGTATTAATAATTATTAAAAATAATCATGATTATTCACTTATTCTATGATAAATGATAATATTATACATATATACATATCATAAAGTCTCTTCACTTGCTATTCATCAATATAACTCTTTAATTTTGTAACAATCATCCACTAAAAAAAATAACATCTCAAATGTTCTTTAAAGACACAATTATAGTATTCAATGATAATTTTTAATTATAATAATAATAATAATAATTGTTAAAAAGAATCATCTCATTCACTTATTCTAAGATAAATGATATTATATATATATATATTATAATTAATAACAATCATGACATTCATTTATTCTATGATATATGATATTATTACACAGATATATATATATATAAAGTGTTTCTTCACTTGCTATTCATCAAATTCTAGAACTCTTTTTAATTTAAAAGTTTGGATATTTTTTTTGTTATTTCTTCCCATTGTGAAATGACATTGTTGTCTTTACTTAATTAATCTTTGATTATAATAATAATTATAATTAAAAATAATCATGGTCATTTACTTATTCTATGATAATGATATTATTATTTTAAATAATGGAATACCGCAATTACCCCTATTTAAAAACTTCATTAATATATTATCAAATTTTACTTTGTTATTTGTTAAGTTATATTGTAATTTATACCTGATTAAAATTCTGCATTAATATTAATATTCACATGAATATTTTATGATTTTTATACTTCATTTATTACTATACTTCTTCTCCTTAATTTACACATTACTATATATATAATAATAATATCATTTATAGGAAAATTTTGTAAAATTTATTTTTCTAATAAATCATCCATTAAAAAAAATCTCAAATGTTCTCTTTAATGACCCAATTATAATCTTTAGTGATAATTTTAATTATAATAATAATAATTGTTACAAACAATCATTACCATTCACTTATTCTATGATAAATTATATTATATATGTATATATTATTATTATTAATAACAAACATGAACATTAACTTATTCTACGATAAATGATATTATTATATAAATATATATATAAAGTGTCCTTTCACTTGCTATTCATCAAATTGTATAACTCTTTCTAATTTAAAATACGGATAATTTTTATTATTTCTTCCCATTGTAAAATGACATTGTAAAAAACATAACATCTCAAATGTTCTTTAATGACACAATTATAGTATTCAATGATAATTTTCAATTATAATAATAATTGTTAAAAAGAATCATCATCATTCACTTATTCTAAGATAAATGATATTATATATATATATTATAATTAATAACAATCATGACATTCATTTATTCTATGATATATGATATTATTACACAGATATATATATATATATATATATATATATATATATATATATATATATATATATATAAGTGTCTCTTCACTTGCTATTCATCAAATTCTAGAACTCTTTTTAATTTAAAAGTTTGGATATTTTTTTGTTATTTCTTCCCATTGTGAAATGACATTGTTGTCTTTACTTAATTAATCTTGAATTATAATAATAATTATAATTAGAAATAATCATGGTCATTTACTTATTCTATGATAATGATATCATAATTTTAAATAATGGAATACCGCATTTACCCCTATTTAAAAACTTCATTAATATAGTATCATATTTTACTTTGTTATTTCTCAAATTATATTGTAATTTATACTTGATTAAAATTCTACATTAATATTAATATTCACATGAATATTTTGTGATTTTTATACTTCATTTATTACTATACTTCTTCTCCCTAATTTACACATTACTATATATAATATAATAATATCATTTATAGGAAAATTTTGTAAAAATTATTTTTCTAATAAATAATCATCCATTAAAAAAAAATCTCAAATATTCTATTTAATGACCCAATTATAATCTTTAGTGATAATTTTAATTATAATTGTTACAAACAATCATTACCATTCACTTAATCTATGATAAATTATATTATATATGTATATATTATTATTTTTAATAACAATCATGAACATTAACTTATTCTACGATAAATAATAATACTATATAAATATATATATGTATATATAAAGTGTCTCTTCACTTGCTATTCATCAAATTGTATAACTCTTTCTAATTTAAAATTCAGATAATTTTTGTTATTTCTTCCCATTGTAAAATGACATTGTAAAATATATAACATCTCAAATGTTCTCTAATGACACAATTATAGTATTCAATGATAATTTTTAATTATAATAATAATAATTGTTCAAAAGAATCATCATCATTCACTTATTCTAAGATAAATGATATTATATATATATATTATAATTAATAACAATCATGACATTCATTTATTCTATTATATATGATATTATTACACACACACACACACACACACATATATATATATATATAAAGTGCCTCTTCGCTTGCTATTTATCAAATTCTAGAACTCTTTTTAATTTAAAAGTTTGGATATTTTTTGTTATTTCTTCCCATTGTGAAATGACATTGTTGTCTTTACTTAATTAATCTTTGATTATAATAATAATTATAATTAAAAACAATCATGGTCATTTACTTATTCTATGATAATGATATTATTATTTTAAATAATGGAATACCGCAATTACCCCTATTTAAAAACTTCATTAATATATTATCAAATTTTACTTTATAATTTGTCAAGTTATATTGTAATTTATACTTGATTAAAATTCTACATTAATATTAATATTTACATGAATATTTTGTGATTTTTATACTTCATTTATTACTATACTTCTTCTCCCTAATTTACACATTACCATATATATAATAATAATAATATCATTTATAGAAAAATTTTGTAAAAATTATTTTTCTAATAAATCATCCACAAAAAAAAATAAATCACAAATGTTCTCTTTAATGACCCAATTATAATCTTTAGTGATAATTTTAATTATAATAATAATAGTTACAAACAATCATTACCAATCACTTATTCTATGATAAATTATATTATATATATGTATATATTATTATTATTAATGACAATCATGAACATTAGCTTATTCTACGGTAAATGATATTATTATATATATATATATATATATATATATATATAAATTGTCTCTTCACTTGCTATTCATCAAATTGTATAACTCTTTCTAATTTAAAATACGGATAATTTTTGTTATTTATTCCCATTGTAAAATGACATTATTGTCCTTAATTAATTAATATTTGATTATTATAATAATAATTTATTTAAAAAAATCATGGTCATTTACTTATCTATG
The DNA here is from genome assembly GCA_963669365.1 of Verbascum thapsus. Lineage (NCBI taxonomy): Eukaryota > Viridiplantae > Streptophyta > Magnoliopsida > Lamiales > Scrophulariaceae > Verbascum > Verbascum thapsus. The sequence continues at coordinate 12,973,054 of OY770110.1, forward strand.
ATAAATGATATTATTATTTTAAACAATGGAATACACCAATTACCCCTACTTAAGAACTTCATTAATATATTATAAAAATCAATTTTCACGTGCGAATGCACGTGCATTTTGCTAGTTTAATAAAATGGGATGAGCTCGACGGCCCCGTAAGTAACTCCATCACTCAACTAGCCGGATCAAGCATGATAGGAAAATATAGTTTTATCTTTCGAAAGCATATATAATACAAAAATAGTGCATGAGTCTGCGAAAACAAACTATTTAAAAGAGCAGTTTATGAAAACACGTTTTAAGAAAAATACCACCAAATCTCCACATACAAAAATCACCACGTAAAACCAACACATAAGCCAACCATGATTAGGGACAGGCTTAACCCCCCTGTCTTAGGTCCTGGTGCAGGCATAATCCCCTTGCACTGGGTCCTGGTATAGGCATAACCCCCCTATATTGGGTCCTGGTATAGGCACAACCCCCCTATACTGGGTCACTAACCAACCTCACACGGTCTCGGCTCTACATTTCCTATTTCGGAATAGTAAACGATGTATTGGTCTCAACAATGGGTTTTATAAACCAACACCAAAGCAATCACGTTTTTAAAATCACGTTTTCCAAAACAACGTTTATTCCACATAACAACAAGTCATATCTCACTTTCAAACACTTTCACCAAAACAATCACACTTCCAAAATCATTTTCGTATCACTATTAAACATCATAACTCGCTTTTCAAAAACATATTTTTCAGAAAATATTGAAATGTTTAACTTTATCAAAAACCATATATATATACACTTGCACGATCCGAATTTTCAAAATCACACACCCACACCAAAATGATTACATATATATATAATTTTAATAGAAGTAGAAGAGTGAAGAATCACTTACCTCGATTTGTCCGATCCTAAGCTAAAATATGTACTCGCTATATATTCTTTGATCCGTCTCCAAACAAATCTAAATGATTCAAACATTGAATTAACTACTAAATAAATCATAAATCCTTGTTTAACTATAAATTTGTCTCCAATTCGATAACTTTCATCTCACTGTCGGTTTACACCATCCCAAGGTACAATTACTAATTAACTATAACATGATAATTTCAATAAGTGAGTCATAAGCTAACATATACGTTTACACCTACCTTTAATATTTCATAAGAGACAAAGTGGATCTATATTTATATAAGAGTTAGTGGAATTCAAATAAGATGACTGCACGCCTACTACCAATATTTGTGCTAATCTTTCAATTAATCCCATTTAAAATAAACTAATGCCTAAACATTACTCTATATATATATATATATATATATGCTAATCAGGCATTGCTTTCACTAAACCACCATTAAGAAAACTAATGTGTATGATGAAACATTATAATATATATATATATATACAAATCAAATTGCATTTATTTAACCATAAATCCCACCTCCCCAATCAATATGCTTTTGCTCACGTGTGAGTAGATAAATTTCAGAAAGTTAGATGCATAAAAATTGAAAGATGAAATTAAGATTAAAAGATTCATACAATTAGTGCTAATCATTTTCTCAACTTTTGTATTAATCTCTCAATTAGTCCAATATTCAATTCCAATTAGTTAAATTGTTTTGATCTAAAAATTCAAAGCTTTTACTTACCTCTTGTTGAACTCAAAATTTCCCAATTAGTGCTAATCATTTTCTCAACTTTTGTATTAATCTCTCAATTAGTCCAATATTCAATTCCAATTAGTTAAATTGTTTTGATCTAAAAATTCAAAGCTTTTACTTACCTCTTGTTGAACTCAAAATTTCCCAGCAGCCGTGCCTCTCTTTTCTTTTGATGTATTTATGAGATAGTTCTATTCCAACAAGGTCACTTATATAATTAGGGTTAAAAAATTCTCTTTATTTATTAATAAGACTACCTCCAATAGGTAGTAATTGAGATAGTTTTTGAGCAAAAAACTACCAAAAAACTTCCAAACCTCCAATAGCTAGTATTTGTGGTAGTTTTTGGGCAAAAAACTACCAAAAAACTTCCAATAGGTAGTTTTTGCCCAAGAAATTTTTTTTTTCACTTCCTCCTTTTCTACCTCCAAGTGACACATGGCACATTTCTATTGGACATTGAAAATAATTAATTTCATATTTTAAAATTACAATTTTATGTTTAAAATACTTTTTTTTTGTTTTTTTTTGTTTACCAAAATTCCTAACTTTTCAATATCTATAAATAGACACCAATATTGATACACTTCACCACAAAAAAAAATCTCTTATCTTTTCTTCCATATTCTAATATTTTTTCTATCTCATTTCTTAAACACTTTTTCGTAACTTTTAGCCTAATTAATGGATCCTAACCAAAATTTTAATTTCCCACCTAATTTTATGTTCTTTTACCTTTTTTTAATAAAACATTTTTTTCTTTTTATTTAAACTAATTTAAATTAATTATAACTAAACTTATTATAAAAATATTTTGAACAATTTAATTTTATAAACATTTGTAAAATTGAAAGGAGAGAGAATGAATATATAAAGTGGGATATATGTTGATGATGTGGAGGAAAGAGAAAATTGAATTATTTTCTGAAAAACTAGCTATTGGAGAGTGTGATAGTTTTTTAAGATATTTGATGATGTGGAGTATGAATTTGATGATGTGGTAGTTTTTCAAAAACTTAGGTAGTTAAGGTAGTCTCCTTTTTTTTTGTATTCCAACTCTTCACTTAAATGTTGTATAATTAAAAATACCCCACAAAATTATTCTTTAAGCTATAAGTTGAATTCATGATTGTTATTCTTTAAGCTATGTGTTGGATTCATGATTCACCCACTAATCACCAATAACATATAATACTCTAATGCATCTTATGCCTTTGCCTATATGAGATTTAATAATTCAATCCAATTAGAAATTTGGACAAGAATTAACTAAACAATTGCTAATGAACACTCCTAACATAATCATGAATTGACTAAAAGAAAATAAATCTACTAATTATCATAACTACTAAAGCGTACCAAATTTCCATCAACAAGGCTCTAATTATAACCTAATGTGAATAACCATAATGTAATACACCTAATCCTTCCACTTGATTCTATAGCTTATTATATATCTAAATAAATTAATAAGTTCTAAGCAAAGTAAGGCCACTACCACTTTCCCAAGCATAAACAATAATTTATATTTCAATACCTTAGTTTTCACATGATTATGTCTAATATGTATGTATATACATTTGCTAGATCATGATAACTCATAATTATACATAATATAATAAGTTAATTCATCTTACACCTTTGCTTATATGACATTTATATATATTCATTTTACTAAACTTATTATTACATTTTAGTATTGTGATTTAAATTAATTTACCGGGTATTACATAACCTATCTCTCTTCTTTGATTTGTATTTATTAGAAAGTAAACATTATAAATGCAGCTTTTCCTTTGTACCATATCCATTTAGATCCCTTTATTTTTCTTGTTTAAAGTAAAGAGGTAAATTGTATTTGGAAAATTCTGAACGAATGCTAGGAAACATGTTATACAATTAAATCCCCAACTCTATGTGTTCTTCTTGTAAAGATTAAGATGGTTGTTTCCCTTATCGTTTCTTGTTCCATTTAACTATCTCACGAGCAGATTTCGCTTCTAGTGAGACATCAACAGGAAGCTTTAGAGCCATTTGCGGAAAAATATTTGTCTTTGTTGGAAATAGGGTACGGGTCTGGGTCGCCAATAAGAGCTAACCCTACCCATCTTGTGTTTGAAATTGAAAAATGGAGGGAGTGATTTTTTTGGTAGGATAAAATCACCCAACTCCTCCCTATCCCATCGTTTCCGTAATTTCAGATTGTAACATAAGAAAATAAAGAAAATTCGAATGTACGGTGGGGCAAATATCCAATCTTTGGTAAGGTTCATGTATCGAAAATGCATATTAAACATTCAATTAGTCCGTTTAATTTTCAACTTCAGCATTTTGGTGTTTGCCCTTTGATGCAAATAATGTGACGATCAATATTTTCATTGTAGTTTCAAAAGGAAACACATACTGATATTGTAAGTTTTTATATGAATCAAACATTGGTTAATCTTCATGAGTGGAGACTCTTTTTTGTGCCTAACTTGTTTTCTCTTCTTATATATGAAGATTATTCCTTCTGGATTTGTTCAAGACCTTAATGAAGTTTGTCCCAAGAATGAGGCCCTTAGAGACCGGAATGGCAACGTATGGCAGGTAAAGGTGAGAAAACGGGGCAACATTTGGTACTTTCAAGATGGTTGGGAAAATTTTGTTGCAGAGAGTTTCCTTGACATGGGGGATATTTTGACATTCAAGTATCTTGGCCGAGGAGTTTTTTATGTTAAAATTTTCGGTCTAAATGCTTGTGAAAATAAACGAGCCCAAAATGTTTGCGAACAAAGAGAAACCCCAAATGTTAATGAAAATACGAATAATACACAAGAGCATCAAAGTAAAAGTAAAAGAAGAAAATGATAATGATGAATATGATGATGAAAATGAAGATTGTGTGCTTCTTAGTCAAGAAGAAGAGAATGAAAACGATGATGATGATGATGATGATGGAGAACGAGTGAGGAATTGTAAGTATTATAACATTCTATTCTTCGTCTGATTTTCTATTATATCGCTATTAATTGTACTACTTTTGTTTACAACGATATTGTTATTAGAAAATCGACATTACAATTATGTTCTATTGATTAAGTTATGTTTCTTTTGTCCGAATATCATAACACTGCTTATGTTTTGTGAATCTAGTTGGAGATACTACTACTCAACATAGGCATAGAAGGAAGAGGATTAACGACTAGTTTGACGTTGAGCTTTTTAAATCTGGATTGGCTCGTCAACCCGACAATCCATTTTTCGTTACAAGAGCTAATCTAAAAAGGAAAGACGAATTCGTAAGTTTTACAAATCCGTTATTTATAAACCCTAGCATTTCATAGTGTTTGAATGCGGATGAGTTTCTCTATTCCAAATTCCTATTCTATCTTCGATTTTAGCATATTAGATATCTGGCACGTGTAACTTTATACATGCACTTATTAAAGTTTGTTTGTCATGTGTATAGATTTTAACACATGTCAACACTATAAGAGTGGAACACAAGATAGAACACAAAATTAAAATAAAAAATCTAATCTCGTTTGAACATAGACTTTTGTTTGTACATGAACTTATTATGTATTATTTAGAGAAATTAATAAAACAACCTAACATTTTGAAATTATATAAAGTACACTCCCATGGGAATATATTCTTACAATCAAATCCCATGTGTATTTAAAACTCTAGGAAATTCACCTCCGTAAACCTAAAAAATAAAGAGTCTCATTGTAATTTACCAAACGTTAGAGAGTGTTTATGCAATTAGCACAAAAGTGAGGGGTGTGTATGCCTTATATATATTTATTTATTTTATTAACGTTTCGCAACTTACTTAGTAAATGGAGTCATATGCTTTAGCAACTTGTTAATTTAGATTTATTTGCAATGGTGATATTATCCCCCGTATTGGAGTTCGTTTGTTGTATTATACTAGACCAAAAATAGAAATTTATTTTGATAATTTTGATTGATAATTTAATTGTTTCGATAAAAGTGGATTTCATATCTTAATTATTTTCGTGTTAATTATTTACCAATTCACCTATATGAAAATCGAAAGAATTTTGTAAAATAATTCAGCCAAACCATAATATTTACGATCAAGTAAATAGAAATTTATTTTGATAATTTTGATTGATAATTTAATTGTTTCGATAAAAGTTGATTTCATATCTTAATTATTTTCGTGTTAATTATTTACCAGTTCACCTATATGAAAATCTAAAGAATTTTGTAAAATAATTCAGCCAAACCATAATATTTACGATCAAGTATATTTTTGGCCCATATTCGATACCACTTCATCGATTGTACTCTCATAAAATTTATCCCATCAATTAGTGAAAATAGCGCTTTTGATTATTATGTGCACACTTTTACCAACTCCCAAGCTATCTGATTAAAATTTCAAGTTTCTCAATCTTAGCTAGTATTTAGGTACTAATAACTCAGTCTTTTGATAATAGTAAATGGTTCAGTCTAATGTTCAAGATATTGAAGAACTCAAACACTCAAATTACAATTTCTATCATGTGGATTATCACCTATTCGCTTAAAAACAACTCAAATTGAATTGAGTTCGTGCGGAGCTTTGAAACCCAATCAATTAACATTCTATCAAGCATGAGATTCATAATAAAATGCAATGAAAATTTGAGGACAATGACAAAAAATGAATCTTTTATGTTGACGGGAAGCAATATTTATTGTAATCCTAGGCGACGCGTTTGGTACAAATAATACTAATATTTCGTTTATTACTTCTAATTAAAAGCCTCACAAATTCTATTGCCACAAAAATCTAACATAAGTACAGGTCACTATATTTTGGAATTATTTTTTCTTATTGTGACCCACCCGTTAACTTCTCCTTTTATAAACAATTTGAATGTATTTAGAATAGTAAAGTAATTAATTAATATATTAAATAAGTAATAATGGAGCTCTCCAATTTCTCTCTCAATAAATATCATCTTTCTTCACTACTTTATCTCTCCTTTTTAACAAAACATGAGAGACGTATTTTATTTCCCAATCAACAATATATTTATTATGTATTTGTATAAAAGCCTACTATTGGTATTATACTTCGCTTTTCTAATTTTATTTTATTACAAAATTAACTTTTTAAGTATTACGAACATTTCCACTATTCTGAAACAATTAGTTCGATGTTATTTGAAAGCCAATGTCTTGGAAGATTGTAATTCTAAATGTGTTTGTTTTTTCGCCTAATTTATTTATTTAACAAATAATAAAAGATACAAATGTATTTTATATTTTAATAATTCACATTTAGAGTCCCAATCAAATGTATTATCTATTATCTATTATATATATTATAGCAAAGCGGTGTGGGACCCACTTTGCGTCTATCTTTTTTTTGATAATTTTGAATTTTTTTAATGGTCAAATTATTTTTATTGATTATTTGATTGACTATTTTAGTTGGTATCACGCCCTACCTCCCTATCTGCTGGACGATACTCTAAAAATTCTAATAATCCAATCATGTGGTTCAGAGCTCTACAAAACAAAGCTATAAAATTATTAGTGAAATAGGACATGAAATTTTACTAAACATGTACAATTGAATGTAATCCAAAATTATCGATACCTCTATTTTTCTTAAGTTAATCCTTAACCGTAAGCAAGTCCCATTTGTTCCTCAACCTTTATATCTTTGTCCTGGAGGGGAAGACACGAGTGATGAGCTACTAAGCCCAGTGAGTGCAGTGTGTAATTGCGGGGTTATGCATGAATATCATTATATATAAACAGCGATGTATGATCGTGATAATATGATAATCAATGAACTGATCAACAATGAAAGAAAAGCTGATAACACATAACACTCAATTGTCAGTGAAGGATTATAAAGATGGCTACTCCCGGATTTGCCGCAGTACAACACTAGAGTTACTCATAGTGCCCTGAGATTGTGTCACGGTGCAGCACTTGGTCCATCACATTCAATCAAGCTTTATCAAATAATAAAGGATACGATTTGTTGACGACCTCCTTATGACTCCCACTGCAAATCAACTACCTTATTCTCCAAATGCAAGGAGCGACCTTGCTAACAAACTGACATGCCCGGGAACATGTCTAAATCTACGACCCCATCGCCATGATACGCTCCGTCCATGCGCGGGAGGGGAATCGGTAACCATGGAACTGTGACCAACCAATACGGCAAGCCCAATGCTGCCCGTAAGGGCCACAACCTCCATGCCGCAAATGGGCCCAGATATCAATCAAAATCCACATAAGGGAATCATATAATCAATATAATGTCACATTTCGGCGAAGGCGAGATCAAGTACTACGCCAATCCGATATTAACTATGTCATAATAATTCCCATATCCCAAGGTGCAACAAATTACGATTCTTTGGTTATATAAATAAACATGTTTCGATAATGTCGATCAAATACCATTATGATATGTTTTTAACTAAATGGATGTCAATGACAATAAAATGCGAAATTAAATAAACTAATAAATAAAGCACTCACATGATATGGATAATGGATAGTTGTGTCGTAAGCTTGCTTAATGTTCACATGTCCTCTTAAACCTTTTAGTATACTCGCTCTATGGGTCTATGTTGTACACTTGTTTGTCCAGTACATGTGAATGAAATGGTACTAGTGAGTGAACTTATATAAGAACCATGATAGCTAAGTGTCTCTAACCCATTTAACAAGTAATAGTTCCTAAGGAATATTAATTAACGTATTACTAGATAAATACAATTAGTTCAAAATAACGAATTTGTCGAACAATTGAAAAAGTCCCTGACAACACACTTCTTAGAGAAGATTTATAGAATATGTACCAATTATCAACCAACTAAACAATTATCTTTTATTATGTGAAAAGAATAAATAAAGAAAATCAAATGATTAAATAACCAAATAACCAAACAATTAACATTGATTAACTGAGTACTAAGTTGTATTTGTGCTTTCATTAATCAATTTCTCCCTCATAAATCTAATCAAGAAATTACACAATCAAATAAATTAATCTACCAACCCATCTTTCTCAAGTTTTATATCTAAACCATAATAAAATTAATAATTCAAAAGAGAAATTAAATTTACAGTATTTGCAAACTAATTAACTACTGCACGTATTCATTATATATATATATATATTAGATAAGAGATTATAAAATAATCTAATCAATTAAAACCTTCAAAAAAATAAAACTCAAAGAACAAGGAAAGAGATGCGTACCTGAAAAGTGAAGAAAATGAAAATAACACATGTATACCTATTTATGTTGTATGAAATCAAGTACAAGCAACAAATAGGTGGCACTAGTTGACACCTAACAAAAGAAATGGGGTGGCACGTGTCTAACCCTTTCTTATGTCTAATTTCTTTCCAATTAATATATTTACTATCAATATAATTTAGTATTATTGTCCCTAACATTAATTTACTATTTTTGTCCTAAACATTTTACATTTTATATTTTTGGTATAACTCCAAGTCTACCTCTAACAATTCATAGAATAGACACATAATACATAATCGCCTACATTCTAGTTCAAATATTCTCACCGTCTCCACAAAATTTTAGTAAACAATTATTTAAATTAAAAATAATGAAACCTATAAATGATTAAGCTTACCTCTCGTAAATAAGGGGCGTCACAGTTGGAAACTTTGAATTTAAACTTATATAACGTTTATGGTATGTTTTTAATTTTTTAAATCTAGAATCCAACATTCAAGCCCTAATTGGTAGTATCCTTTTATTGAACCCCTTAATTGTGGTAATTGTTTGATTTTCAATTTTTGAATATTATATTAATATATTATTTACTTCATCTTCTTCATCGTATCTTCTCATTCAAATAAAATGAAAATAAAATAAAACCTAATATCATTTAGTTTTGTGCTCTTAATATATCGAGGAAGGATCATCCTCAAGCTATTGGGTTACAGGTTGAAGTAGTTCAAAATCATATTGTAAAAGGTGATCTATAATTTATATTATCTCTATATAAATAGAGTGTTTTGCTTAGCTTGAAATTTATTGAATTTTTAATTTTTGATTATTATCCATAAATTGATTCTAATTATTCACTTGATCGACATATGTTTTTCTAATTAGAATCATTTCAAAATTCTACATATATCTACCTAACATTTATGTTTTTTTTAAGTAAATAGTAGTTCGATTTTTAACTACAGTCGAGTCGATTTTTTCAAAATGTTTTTTCATTCATTTTAGTTTTCTTGATTTTTGAGTTTTTCTTCTTTAGAAAATAATTAATTGGTTACTACTCACGCATTCTATATATTTGCTATTTTAAAACTATTCATGAATAGATATTTCTCATTTATTTTAGTTTAGATTTGATATCAAACAGTATTAGACATCCTAAAATTTCAGATCAATTTTTTTCTTATTTACCAAAGCATTTCAAAACTTGAAACTCTCTCATTAGCATGCAAATTTTATTTTTAGTTGCCAATAAAGATATACTATTCTAAATCTAATGAAATCGTTTGATTTTTCAGAAGTAGATATATTTTGAAAATAATTTTTTTATTTTTCTAATTATTTCTTTCATCAATTGAACTTTAATTCGATTTTAATAATTTTTTGAACAATACTCTATCTATTATATATAACTACACTCGACTTAATTTATTCAATTTTCGTGCTACATCTCTGTTTTCCAGTGTTCTATTTGGTTTTTTGACTCCAGATGTTTCCTCTCGATAGTTACTCAGTTTTAACTTTGAGATGATTTCTAATTTTTCTTTAATTGTTTGATTTTCCTATTAATTGATGTGAGAAGATTCCTCAAATAAGATTACACCAATTCCCATTTAGTAAAATTCTTATTTGTTGGTCAACTTTTTTATTTATTAGTACGAGGTTAATCAATTTTTCTAACTCCATTTTCCATAAATGAGCTTAATATTGGTCATTCATTGCTTATTAATTGGATCTAATTTTCTGTGGTAAATTGATTTGTACATATTGGTTTTGATTTGTTTAAGTTTAACATTATGAAATTTGTCAATCATTATTTCATTGCAATCTCCTTTCTATTGTTTCCTTTGCCATTGTCTCTATTATGCGTATTTGTTTTAATTTATGTATCCGTACATAATATATCAACTTTTGTGTGACAATATATTTTCACGTCTTGGTTTTGCTATATTCAACCTTCTGAAATATATCCAAATATTATTTTATTATCGATTGTTTTCTGTTTTTTTTTCACATATTTTTTGCTTAATTTAATATCATGTTTTGTTTTTTCATTTTCTTTATTGCATTATGTTGCTTTTGCATATGGTTAGATTTTCTCTTCCTAAATTTCATGTGTGATGTAGTTTTAAGTCTAAAATATATTTCTTCAATTTTTTCTCATGCATGATGCAGAGACGAAAAAGTTTCTCTACTTAATATCTTTTTTTTTTCTTTATCTAATTCGGTTATAATTTTGGTTTTAAATTTATGTTTTTATTGGTGTAAAATATAATTTTTAAAATTAAATGTGGAAAAATTTATAAGCTTTATCACTAATATCTTTAAAAAGAAATTATTCAATTCCAAAAATTTATTTTATTTTCACCTTTTTACAGTTTTAAGCTTCAAATTACATGGATTTTATATAACATAATGTTATAATATATAATTTGTTCATAAGTTAACTTCATATAACCATATGAAAATAATTTTGTCGAGCGCCATTTCTTTTGAATCCCACATCGCTTGTATAGCGCCTTTTCTTTTGACCACTACATAATTATTAGAAGTCCCACATCGCTTCTATTTCAAATCGTCTTTCTTTTATTACATTTAATATATGTAACACTTCTTATAACATCTAGTACAAAATATTCAACTTGTGCATATCTGCAATTTATTATTCATTTTCTCAACAAGCGAACAATGGATGTGCAAGTGGTGAAGATTCCTGGTTTTTTCAAGGTTTACATGCCGGAACGGAATGGTGAAAAACTGGTATTCTTTATTAAACTTTCTTCTCTTTATTTTCACTTTATTTTTCCAATTATTATTTTGTGTTTATTAGTTTGAGCATTTGTACTGTTTAACAAGTTATCCAACAAAATGGTTTTATATGTTGTCGGCCTGCTGCGAGTTGCTTTAATTGACCTATGTAAAATGTTTATGGTGGTTTTATAAATGGTATAACGTATCTCTCTTCTTTGATGTGTATGTCTGTAAATCTTTATAACAAAGTAAACATTATAAATACAGCTTTGCCGTTGTGCCATATCCATTTAGATCCCTTTATTTTTTCTCGTTTAAGGTAAAGATGTAAATTGTATTTAGAAATATTTGAACGAATGTTGGATAACACAACAATAATAAAAACATGTTACATAATTAATCCTCAGTTCTGTGTGCTCTTCTTGTAAAGATTAAGATGGTTCTTTTACTTATCGTTTCTCTTCTCATTTAAGTATGTCACGAATATTTGTCTTTAGAGCCATTTGCGGAAAAATATTTGTCTTTGTTAGAAATAGGGTACGGGTCTGGGTCGCCCATAAGAGCTAACCCTACCCATCTTGTGTTTGAAATTGAAAAATGGAGGGAGTGTTTTTTTGTAAGATAAAACCACCTAACTCCTCCCTATCCCATCCATTCCATAATTTCAGATTTTAATATAAGAAAATAAAGAAAATTCGGATGTACAGTGGGGCAAAGATCCAATTTTTGGTAAGGTTTATGTATCGAAAATGTTCAATTAGTCTGTTTATTTTTCAACTTCAGCATTTTGGTGTTTGCCCTTTGATGCAAATAATGTGATGTTCAATATTTTCTTTGTAGTTTTCGTCAATTTTAGTTTGTAGTTTTCAAAAGGAAACACATATTGATATTGTAAGTTTTTATATGAAAACATTGGTTAATTTTTTGTGCCTAAATTGTTTTCTCTTCTTGTATGTAAAGATTATTCCTTCTGGATTTGTTCAAGACCTTAAAGAAGCTTGTCCCAAGAGTGTGGTCCTAAAAGACCGACATGGCAACGTATGGCAGGTAAAGGTGAGAAGACGAGGCAACATTTGGTACTTTCAAGATGGTTGGGAAAATTTTGTAGCTGAGAGTTTCCTTAGTATGGGGGATATTTTGACATTCAAGTATCTTGGCCGAGGAGTTTTTTATGTTAAAATTTTCGGTCTAAATGCTTGTGAAAAGAAACGACCCCCAAATGTTTATGAGCAAAGAGAAACCCCAACTGTTAACGACAATACGAATACACAAGAGCATCAAAAAGTAAAAGAAGAAAATGATAAGGACGAATATGATGATGAGGATGAAGATTGTGCGCATCTTAGTCAAGAAGAAGAGAATGAAAACGAAGATGATGATGAAGGAGAACAAGTGAGGAATGGTAAGTGTTACATTCTATTCTTCTTCATCTGATTTTCTATTAAATTTTATCACTCTTACTACTTTTGTTTACGACGATATTGTTATTAAAAAATTGAGACGACAATTATGTTCTATTGATTAAGTTATGTTTCTTTGGTAAGAATATCATAACAATGTTATTGTTTTGTGAATCTAGTTGAAGGTACTACTCAACGTAGGCGTAGAAGGAAGAGGATTACAGACTGGTTTGACGTTGAGCTTTTTAAATCTGGATTAGCTCGTCAACCCCAAAATCCATTTTTCGTTACAAGAGCTAATCTAACAAGGAAAGATGAATTCGTAAGTTTTATAAATCCATTATTTTCAATTGTAGTTTACAAATCCTGGCATTTCGGAATGTGGATGAGTTTCTCTATTACAAATCCCTTTTCTATTTTCAACTTCAACGTATTAGATTTTTGACATGTGTAACTTTATACATGTACTTATTAAGGTTTGTCTGACATGTGTTAATAACACATGTTAGCATAGAACTACAAGAAGCACTATAAGAGTGGAACACAAAATTGAAATAAAAATTTAATGTCGTTTGAATGTGGACTTCTGGTGTTCGTACATGAACTAATTATGTATTATTTAGAGAAAATTATTAAAACACCATTCAAAATTACTAAGACAACCCGACATTTTGAAATTATATAAAGTACACTCCCATGGGAATATATTCTTACTATCGAACCCCATGTGTACTTAAAGCTCTCGGAAATTCCCCTTCGTAAGCTTTAACTCTATTGTTGTAATGCAGCATATCCCTAGGGTTGTTGTCGAACATTACAATATTCAACTCCCGGAAGAAATAGTGTTGGTTGACGAAAAAGGAAGAAAATTTCGCACAATTCGTAAAGTTTGGACAGACGGGAGGACATATTATATTCGAGGATGGAAAAGCTTTTGCTCATTGAACTTGCTTGGGATACATGACAAGTGTATATGCGAGTTCATCCATGGACAAGACGGGAAACTATACCTCCATGTTTCTGTTATCCGTATCGATGGATGAAATTGCTAGGCTTCGAGAAACAATTTGCATTTTTATTAAAAACAATTTTGTGATATAATTTGGATGAATTTTTTTCGTTTTATAATTGTTTTGTAACTTCTCAACAACAATATAATTATGTGAATTTTGAACAATATAATGTTTGTATTTGTTTTTTACCTTAGGTTCGTCACCAAATTTTGAATATGTATCAATTGACAAATCAATTGGTATGGTTTACTTGGACATGGTCCAAAAGTTTGGGTCTAGGTTGGATTCTAATTTTAGTTCATAGGATAGCGTGATTTTAATTTTCACCACATACTCTGTGAGATTGGAAAAACCTTTTAATATTTCATACTAATTGTATAACAAGAGTTAGCTTCGTACGGTATTTTTTCAATAAATGTTGATGGATTGCACAACTCAAAATTGTATTTTCACCATGTATCTTGTACCAAACATCCCATAAACCCATTATTTTTCACTTACCTCTAAAAAATAATTAAAATAAAATTAAAAAAATAAGAATCAGTGTTCTCAACTATTTTTAAGTAATTGTTTAGAAAGTTGTCAAGGGGAAAAACTCTATTTTAATAACAAAATAAAGTGTGAGACTAATTAAGATTGTTCAGAAAATGACTAATATTGAAACTTTTTTAAATTATGTAGACTATATTTAGAATCTCCTCAATTATGAGATGGAAACTAAAATCATGATATTCTGTAAGGCTAAATCTAAAATTTTACAACGTCCAGGCCTAGATTCAATAACTACGTCTAGACCAGGTTCAAATCCAATCTTTAGGTCTCAATTTGGGCTTAGTCCCAAATGTTTGGATATAGGTTAGAGCAATCAAATATATTACGAATTACTTTTAAAAATAATGAAAATCGTAAAACCAAAGGAATAGGAAATTAACATAATTAGACATATGGGTAATCTATGGATGTAAATTTACGAAGTAAATACGTTCTCTTCTGTATTACTAGTAAATAATACGTGTGTTGTAGTTGAATTATAGAATCTTGTAAAATTGATTTATAAATATTATGCAGTGTGATAACTTCAAAAGTTAGATAGCATTTCACTAATATATTGTTTATAGACTAAATATTAACTTGATGTAAAATGAAGAATGAATATTTTTAGATTCTAAGTTAATAAAAATTAAAAGTTAGAGAATTTGTAACTAAATAGTGGTTAGTGTAAATTTATAGTTTTTCTTGTTTGTTTCTTTAATTTCTAAATATGTAGAGATTCATGGTTGATTCATATATTCTCTTCTTTAATTGTATTAGATCAAAGATTTAATTATTCTTCAATGTATTTACAATCTTTTGGACTTGATACATATGTTATCATTGTATTTCATTTTTTGATACGTTTTTTCCTAAGTCCTCATAACATTGTTTTTTCTCGAGGTTCTTAAATCTATCTTCACTTTGAAGTTCAACTTCGTTTTTCACTTTGAAGTTCAAAATTAATTGGTATTGATGACGCTTTCTATTTAGACCATCTCCAACCCACGCTATTTTAGCGTCGGTGGTGATGGTTTTGGCGCTGGGTTGGAGAGATTTTGGCATTGGGTTGTCTCCAACCCAGCGCCAAAAGTTGCACCAAAAGTGGCGCATCTCTTCTATTTTATTTTTTTGGCATTTTTTAGGGTTTCAATTTAGCCCTTCATTTTTTGTTTGTTTTCATTTTAGTTCCCTTTTAATTTACAAAAGTCAGAATTGTTTGTAATTGAACCCTTATAAGTTTATTTAGTATAATTATAGTCCATTGACTACATTTTATTCAACTAATTTGAGTTTATAATTAAATTATAAATAAAAATTTACACTCTAACTTATATGAAATGTATATTTTATTATTAATTATTTTTAGTTGCTTTCAATTTTTGTCCATAAAAAATTAATTTGTAATAAATAAATCATATAAGTTATAATTAATTCAACTAGAATAAAATACAAATTTTATATTTTAGTTTTAAATAAAAAATATACTAAAACTTGTCTTAATTATGCATTTTTTAATCAAATAATTAAATTCAACTTTTGTAATTTATTCATTGATTAAATAGAATATAATTGTTAATTTATTTTTGAAATATCGAAACACAATTAATAAAATATTTTAATTGTGAATTTATCAACAAAGTATATTTTTAGGGTGAAAATCTGCAAACTTAAAAATTTTGAGCTTTATTTGTGATAGATTGTAATATTATATAATAAGATGGAAAAAATGGAATATTCTGTAAAATTTTGAATGTTTGATTTGTTTTTTTACCTTAGGTTGGTCACCAAAGTTTGAATATGTATCAATTGACAA
Source organism: Verbascum thapsus (assembly GCA_963669365.1). Lineage (NCBI taxonomy): Eukaryota > Viridiplantae > Streptophyta > Magnoliopsida > Lamiales > Scrophulariaceae > Verbascum > Verbascum thapsus. The sequence goes on from OY770110.1 coordinate 12,989,464, forward strand.
ATCAATTGGTAGGGTTTACTTGGACATGGTCCAAAAGTTTGGATCAAGGTTGGATTCTAATTTTAGTTGATAGGATAGCGTGATTTTAATTTTCGCCGCATAGGATTGGAAAAACCATTAAATATTTCACACAAATTGTATAACCAGAGTTAGTTTCGTACGGTATTTTTTCATTAAATATTGATGGATTGCACAACTCAAAATTGTATTTAAAATTTTCTAAAATTTTTAATTAATTTTTACAATTTTGTGAAAAATTTGATTTAATCTCATCCTTTTTATATGATTAGGGTTTGATAAGTCAATAATATTCAAGAAATGGAGGGGGCATAAAAGTAAATTACTTAGTAATTTAGTGGTTAATAATCACTCAAAATCGCATATGGTGAGAGTGTGCTTCACTAAATTAACAGAGGAGGTTTCGTGTAACTAAAATATTTCACAGAGATTTTTTAGGCTATATTTATTTCATAGGGGCTTTTTAGCTAATAAAATATTTCACTGGGGTTCTTTTTGTATATTTCTCATTTATTGCACTATGTGCATAAAAATATCCAAATAAATGAAATAGCATCAAAACTTAAGGGTATTTATTTGATCCCAAGTACAAAGTAAACTGAAATAATTCTCTCTCAACAAGCGAACCATGGATGTGCCAGTGGTGAAGTGTCCTGGTTTTTTCAAGGTTTACACGCCCGAGCGAAATGGTGAAAAACTGGTAATGTTTATGAATTTTCTTCTCTCTTTTTTTTACTTTTTTTTTTAATTAGGGCTTTGGATTTATCAGTTTGAGCATTTGCACTGTTTAACAAGTTATCCAACAAAATGGTTTCATGTGTTGCCTCTGCGAGTTGCTTTAATTGATCTATATAAAATGGTTCTACAAATGGTATAACCTATCTCACTTCTTTGATTTGTATTTCTGTAAATCTTTATTAGAAAGTAAACATTATAAATGCAGCTTTTCCTTTGTACCATATCCATTTAGATCCCTTTATTTTTCTTGTTTAAAGTAAAGAGGTAAATTGTATTTGGAAAATTCTGAACGAATGCTAGGAAACATGTTATACAATTAAATCCCCAATTCAATGTGTTCTTATAAAGATTAAGATGGTTGTTTCCCTTATCGTTTCTTGTTCCATTTAACTATCTCATGAGCAGATTTCGCTTCTAGTGAGACATCAACAGGAAGCTTTAGAGCCATTTGCGGAAAAATATTTGTCTTTGTTGGAAATAGGGTACGGGTCTGGGTCGCCAATAAGAGCTAACCCTACCCATCTTGTGTTTGAAATTGAAAAATGGAGGGAGTGATTTTTTTGGTAGGATAAAACCACCCAACTCCTCCCTATCCCATCGTTTCCGTAATTTCAGATTGTAACATAAGAAAATAAAGAAAATTCGAATGTACGGTAGGGCAAATATCCAATCTTTGGTAAGGTTCATGTATCGAAAAATGCATATTAAACGTTCAATTAGTCCGTTTAATCTTCAACTTCAGCATTTTGGTGTTTGCCCTTTGATGCAAATAATGTGACGATCAATATTTCCATTGTAGTTTTCAAAAGGAAACACATACTGATAATGTACGTTTTTATATGAATCGAACATTGGTTAATCTTCATGAGTGGAGACTCTTTTTTGTGCCTAACTTGTTTTCTCTTCTTATATATGAAGATTATTCCTTCTGGATTTGTTCAAGATCTTAATGATTGTCCCAAGAATGGCAACGTATGGCAGGTAAAGGTGAGAAAACGGGTCAACATTTGGTATTTTCAAGATGGTTGGGAAAATTGTGTTGCAGAGAGTTTCCTTGACATGGGGGATATTTTGACATTCAAGTATCTTGGCCGAGGAGTTTTTTATGTTAAAAGTTTCGGTCTAAATGCTTGTGAAAAGAAACGAGCCCAAAATGTTTGCGAACAAAGAGAAACCCCAAATGTTAATAAAAATACGAATACACAAGAGCATCAAAAAGTAAAAGTAAAAGAAGAAAATGATAATGATGAATATGATGATGAGGATGAAGATTGTGTGCTTCTTAGTCAAGAAGAAGAGAATGAAAACCATGATGATGATGATGGAGAACGAGTGAGGAATTGTAAGTATTATAACATTCTATTCTTCGTCTGATTTTCTATTATATCGCTATTAATTGTACTACTTTTGTTTACAACGATATTGTTATTAGAAAATCGACATGACAATTATGTTCTATTGATTAAGTTTTTTTTTTTTTGTCCGAATATCATAACAATTTTTATGTTTTGTGAATCTAGTTGGAGATACTACTACTCAACATAGGCATAGAAGGAAGAGGATTAACGACTGGTTTGACGTTGAGCTTTTTAAATCTGGATTAGCTCGTCAACCCAACAATCCATTTTTCGTTACAAGAGCTAATCTAAAAAGGAAAGATGAATTCGTAAGTTGTACAAATCCGTTATTTATAAACCCTAGCATTTCATAGTGTTTGAATGCGGATGAGTTTCTCTATTCAAAATTCCTATTCTATCTTCGATTTTAGGTTATTAGATGTCTGGCACGTGTAACTTTATACATGCACTTATTAAAGTTTGTCTGTCATGTGTATAGATTTTAACACATGTCAACACTATAAGAGTGGAACACAAGATAGAACACAAAATTAAAATAAAAAATCTAATCTCATTTGAACATAGACTTTTGTTTGTACATGAACTTATTATGTATTATTTAGAGAAATTAATAAAACAACCTAACATTTTGAAATTATATTAAGTACACTCCCATGGGAATATATTCTTACAATCAAATCCCATGTGTATTTAAAACTCTAGGAAATTCACCTCCGTAAACCTAAAAAATAAGTCTCGTTGTAATTTACCAAACGTTAGAGAGTTTTTATGCAATTAGCACAAGAATGAGGGGTGTATATGCCTTATATATATTTATTTATTTTATTAACTTTTCGCAACTTACTTAGTAAATGGAGTCATATGCTTTAGCAACTTGTTAATTTAGATTTATTTGCAATGGTGATATTATCCCCCGTATTGGAGTTTGTTTGTTGTATTATACTAGACCAAAAATAGAAATTTATTTTGATAATTTTGATTGATAATTTAATTGTTTCGATAAAAGTTGATTTCATATCTTAATTATTTTTGTGTTAATTATTTACCAGTTCACCTATATGAAAATCGATAGAATTTTGTAAAATAATTATACTTCGCTTTTCTAATTTTATTTTATTACAAAATTAACTTTTTAAGTATTACGAACATTTCCACTATTCTGAAATAATTAATTCGATGTTATTTGAAAGCCAATGTCTTGGAAGATTGTAATTCTAAATGTGATTGTTTTTTCCGCCTAATTTATTTATTTAACAAATAATAAAAGATACAAATGTATTTAATATCTATTAATAATTCCCATTTAAAGTCCCAATCAAATCTATTATCTATTATATATATTATAGCAAAGCGGTGTGGGGCCCACTTTGCTTCTATCTTTTTTTTGATAATTTTGAATTTTTTTAATGGTCAAGTTATTTTTATTGATTATTTGATTGACTATTTTAGTTGGAAACTTTGAATTTAAACTTATATAACGTTTATGGTATTTTTTAATTTTTTAAATCTAGAATCCAACATTCAAACCCCTAATTGGTAGTATCCTTTTATTGAACCCCTTAATTGTGGTAATTGTTTGATTTTCAATTTTTGAATATTATATTAATAAATTATTTACTTCATCTTCTTCATCGTATCTTCTCATTCAAATAAAATGAAAATAAAATAAAACCTAATATCATTTAGTTTTGTGCTCTTAATAGATCGAGGAAGGATCATCCTCAAGCTATTGGGCTACATGTTTAAGTAGTCCAAATTCATATTGTAAAAGGTGATCTATAATTTATATTATCTCTATATAAATAGAGTGTTTTGCTTAGCTTGAAATTTATTGAATTTTTAATTTTTGATTATTATCTATAAATTGATTCTAATTATTCACTTGATCGACATATGTTTGTCTAATTAGAATCATTTCAAAATTCTACATATATCTACCTAACATTTATGTTTTTTTTAAGTAAATAGTAGTTCGATTTTTAACTACAGTCGAGTCGATTTTTTCAAAATGTTTTTTCATTCATTTTAGTTTTCTTGATTTTTGAGTTTTTCTTCTTTAGAAAATAATTAATTGGTTACTACTCACGCATTCTATATATTTGCTATTTTAAAACTATTCATGAATAGATATTTCTCATTTATTTTAGTTTAGATTTGATATCAAACAGTATTAGACATCCTAAAATTTCAAATCAATTTTTGTCTTATTTACCAAAGCATTTCAAAACTTGAAACTCTCTCATTAGAATGCAAATTTTATTTTTAGTTGCCAATAAAGATATACTATTCTAAATCTAATGAAATCGTTTGATTTTTCAGAAGTAGATATATTTTGAAAATAATTTTTTTATTTTTCTAATTATTTCTTTCATCAATTGTACTTTAATTCGATTTTAATAATTTTTTGAACAGTACTCTATCTATTATATATAACTACACTCGACTTAATTTATTCAATTTTCGTGCTACATCTCTGTTTTCCAGTGTTCTATTTGGTTTTTTGACTCCAGATGTTTCCTCTCGATAGTTACTCAGTTTTAACTTTGAGATGATTTCTAATTTTTCTTTAATTGTTTGATTTTCCTATTAATTGATGTGAGAAGATTCCTCAAATAAGATTACACCAATTCCCATTTAGTTAAAAACAATTTTGTGAGATAATTTGGATGAATTTTTTTCGTTTTATAAGTGTTTTGTTACTTCTCAACAACAATATAATTATGTGAATTTTGAACAATATAATGTTTGTATTTGTTTTTTACCTTAGGTTGGTCACCAAATTTTGAATATGTATCAATTGACAAATCAATTGGTATGGTTTACTTAGACATGGTCCAAAAGTTTGGGTCTAGGTTGGATTCTAATTTTAGTTCATAGGATAGCGTGATTTTAATTTTCGCCACATACTCTGTGAGATTGGAAAAACTTTTTAATATTTCGTACTAATTGTGTAACAAGAGTTAGCTTCGTACGGTATTTTGTCATTAAATGTTGATGGATTGCACAACTCAAAATTGTATTTTCACCATGTATCTTGTACCAAACATCCCATAAACCCATTATTTTTCACTTAGCTCTAAAAAAATAATTAAATTAAAATTAAAGAAATAAGAATCATTGTTCTCAACTATTTTTAAGTAAATGTTTAGAAAGTTGTCAAGGGGAAAAACTCTATTTTAATAACAAAATAAAGTGTGAGACTAATTAAGATTGTTAAGAAAATGACTAATATTGCAACCTTTTCAAATTATTTAGACTATATTTAGTATCTCCTCAATTATGAGATGGAAACTAAAATCATGATATTCTGTAAGGCTAAATCTAAAATTTTATGACGTCCAGGCCTAGATCCAATAACTACGTCTAGACCAGGTTCTAATCCAATCTTTATGTCTCAGTTTGGGCTCAATCCCAAATTTTTGGATCTAGGTCAGAGTAACCCAATATAGTACGAATTATTTTTAAAAATAGTGAAAATAGTAAAAGAATAGAAAATTAACATAATTAGAAATATGGGTAAACTATGGATGTAAATTTATGAAGTAAATACCTTCTCTTCTGTATTACTAGTAAATAATACATGTGTTGTAGTTGAATTATAGAGTCTGGTAATATTAATTAAGAAATATTATGCAGTGTGATAACTTCAAAAGTTAAATAGCATTTCACTAATATACTGTTTAAAGACTAGATATTAACTGATGTAAAATGAAGAATGAATATTTTTAGATTCTAAGCTAATAAAAATTAAAAGTTAGAGAATTTGTAACTAAATAGAGGTTAGTGTAAATTTATAGATTTTCCTTTTTTGTTTCTTTTTAAGTTCTAAATATGTAAAAATTCAAGACTTGATACATATGTTATCATTGTATTTCATTTTTTGATACCTTTTTTCTGAAGTCCTCATAACATTGTTTTTTCTTGAGATTCCTAAATCTATCTTCACTTTAAAGTTCAACTTCATTTTTCACTTTTAAGTTCAAAATAAATTGATATTGATGACGCTTTTTATTTAGACCATTTCCAACCCACGCTATTCTAGCGTGGGTGAAGATGGTTTTGGCACTGGGTTGTCTCCAACCCAGCGCCAGGCGCCAGAGCTGCGCCAAAGTGGCGCAACTCTTCTATTATTAATATTATTATTTTTTTGGCATTTTTTAGGATTTTCAATTTAGCCCTTCCTTTTTTGTTTGTTTTCATTTTAGTTCCCTTTTAAAATGTAATTTCAAAAAGCAATAATTACTCTCATAAACACAATATTCTAGTTTATTAAGAGTAAGCTAAAAAATAGCCAATGTAATACTCTTTCGTTCTTTGTTGAAGTATGTCTTAATTGAAAAATAAAACACCCATGAATTATTCATTATGAATGTAAAATTTACACTAACTAAAATATAAAACAAGTATAAAGGAAAATTAAAACTTTTTGATGTAGATGATTGCCATAATATAATAAAATAGCTAGTGTAACAAAATAAACACGATCAAAACAATAGCACATTTTAAAGTAATTTTTGTGATAAAATGATTCATATATAAAAAGTTTATTTTTTATTATTTTGAAAAGAAAAAATTTTAATTGTGAAAGTTTTATTTTGTCATTTAATAATTGTTTAATATTTCTTCTTTCTCAAACACATTATAAGTGATAGATAACTTTCAAAATTAGAATGTGAGGGTACTGTACTAAGGGCAGGTCGATGTATTCTTTTCTTTAATTAAATATTTAAATGTAAACAACGACGTGAACATTCTGTGTGTATTCGTATTTTTTATTGGTCTTTCCAAGTTAAAAGAAGAATACACATTCTATCCTTTTCTCTTTTTTTATAAATTTATTGCCTGTAAAATCTTAAAAACCCACCTGTAAAATATTTTATTAGCTGAAAAATCCTATGAAAAAAAATACCCTAAAATCCTTGTGCAATTTTGAAATTGCACACTTTCCATTTCTTTTTATTTACTTTAATTATATTATTTTTTTCTCAATATACCCTTCATACTTAATTAAGTAAAAATATTATATTTTATTTCTTTGACTTCCATATGAAGCAATAAGATAGTTTAGGGTTTTGATTATTCTTTCAAATTTTGGAAGTAAATAGCATATTAAAATGCATTTTGTTCAAAATAATAGAAAGTGCTTTCATATTTTTCTTTTTTTTTTTATTGCAAAATCATGTTTCTCACTTGAAGACAAAGAAAAAAATAAAATGTTATTATTTTTGTGCAAACTAATAAATTTTTTATTATATTTACAATTTTCTAAAATTTTTAATTAATATTTTACAATTTTGTGAGAAATTTGATTTAATCTCTTCCTTTTTATATGATTAGGGTTTGATAAGTCAATAATTAAGACATGAAGAGGGCATAAAAGTAAATAATTTAGTAATTTAGTGGTTAATAATCACTCAAAATCCTATATGGTGAGAGTGTGCTTCACTAAATTAACATAGGGGGTTTCGTGCAACTAAAATATTTTACAAGGGTTTTTTAGGCTATAGTTATTTTATAAGGACTTTTTAGCCAATAAAATATTTCACAGTGCTGTTTTTGCATTTTTCCCATTTATTGCTCTTTGTGCATAAAAATATCCAAATAAATGAAATATTATCAAAATTTAAAGGTATTTATTTGATCCCAAGTGCAAAGTAAAATAAAATAATTCTCTCTCAACAAGCGAACCATGGATGTGCCAGTGGTGAATTGTCCTGGTTTTTTCAAGGTTTACATGCCCGAGCGAAATGGTGAAAAACTGGTATTGTTTATTAAATTTTCTTCTCTTTATTTTTAGTTTTTTTTTTCAATTAGGGTTTTGGATTTATCAGTTTGAACATTTGTACTGTTTAAAAAGTTATCCAACAAAATGGTTTCATGGGTTGCCTCTGCGAGTTGCTTTAGCTTTAATTGATCTATATAAAATGGTTCCATAATGGGTATAACCTATTACCTATCTCTCTTCTTTGATTTGTATTTCTGTAAATCTTTATAAGAAAGTAAACATTATAAATGCAGCTTTTCCTTTGTACCATATCCAGTTAGATCCATTTATTTTTCTTGTTTAAAATGAAGAGGTAAATTGTATTTAGAAAATTCTGAACAAATGATAGGAAACATGTTATATAATTAAATCCTCAATTCTATGTGTTCTTCTTGTAAAGATTAAGATGGTTGTTTCACTTATCGTTTCTGGTTCCATTTAACTATCTCACGAGCAGATTTCGAGTGAGACATCAACAGGAAGCTTTAGAGCCATTTGCGGAAAAATATTTGTCTTTGTTGGAAATAGGGTACGGGTCTGGGTCGCCCATAAAAGCTAACCCTACCCATCTTGTGTTTGAATTTGAAAAATGGAGGGAGTGATTGTTTTCGTAGGATAAAACCACCCAACTCCTCCCTATCCCATCGTTTCCGTAATTTCAGATTGTAACATAAGAAAATAAAGAAAATTCGAATGTATGATGGGGCAAATATCCAAACTTTGGTAAGGTTCATGTATCGAAAAATGCATATTAAACGTTCAATTAGTCCGTTTAATTTTCAACTTCAGCATTTTGGGGTTTGCCCTTTGATGCAAATAATGTGACGATCAATATTTCCATTTTACTTTTCAAAAGGAAACACATACTGATAATGTACGTTTTTATATGAATCAAACATTGGTTAATCTTCATGAGTGGAGACTCTTTTTTGTGCCTAACTTGTTTTCTCTTCTTATATATAAAGATTATTCCTTCAGGATTTGTTCAAGACCTTAATGAAGTTTGTCCCAAGAATGTGGCCCTTAGAGACCGGAATGGCAACGTATGGCAGGTGAAGGTGAGAAAATGGGGCAACATTTGGTACTTTCAAGATGGTTGGGAAAATTTTGTTGCAGAGAGTTTCCTTGACATGGGGGATATTTTGACATTCAAGTATCTTGGCCGAGGAGTTTTTTATGTTAAAATTTTCGGTCTAAATGCTTGTGAAAAGAAACGAGCCCAAACTGTTTGCGAACAAAGAGAAACCCCAAATGTTAATGAAAATATGAATACACCAGAGCATCAAAAAGTAAAAGAAGAAAATGAGAAGGATGAATATGATGATGAGGATGAAGATTGTGTGCTTCTTAGTCAAGAAGAAGAGAATGAAAACGATGATGATGATGGAGAACGAGTGAGAAATTGTAAGTATTATAACATTCTATTCTTCGTCTGATTTTCTATTATATCGCTGTTAATTGTACTACTTTTGTTTACAACGATATTGTTATTAGAAAATCGACATGACAATTATCTTCTATTGATTAAGTTATTTTTCTTTTGTCCGAATATCATAACAATTTTTATGTTTTGTGCATCTAGTTGGAGATACTACTACTCAACATAGGCATAGAAGGAAGAGGATTAACGACTGGTTTGACGTTGAGCTTTTTAACTCTGGATTGGCTCGTCAACCCAACAATCCATTTTTCGTTACAAGAGCTAACTTAAAAAGGAAGGATGAATTCGTAAGTTTTACAAATCCGTTATTTATAAACCCTAGCATTTCATAGTGTTTGAATGCGGATGAGTTTCTCTATTCCAAGTCTCTATTCTATCTTCGATTTCAGCATATTAGAGGTTGGGCACGTGTAACTTTATACATGCACTTATTAAAGTTTGTCTGTCATGTGTATAGATTTTAACACATGTCAACAGTATAAGAGTGGAACACAAGATAGAACACAAAATTAATATAAAAAATCTAATCTCGTTAGACAATTGTTTGTTCATGAACTTATTATGTATTATTTAGAGAAATTATTAAAACAACCTGACATTTTGAAATTATATAAATTACACTGCCATGGGAATATATTCTTACAATCAAATCCCATGTGTATTTAAAACTCTCGAAAATTCACCTCCGTAAATCTAAAAAATAAAAAGTCTCATTGTAATTTACCAAAAGTTAGAGAGTGTTTATGCAATTAGCACAAAAGTGAGGGGTGTGTATGCAATTTAACATATTATTTATAGTTTCACGTGCAAGTATATGTGAAGATTCTTCGTATTTAATTCTATTGTTGTAATGCAGCATATCCCTAGGGTTGTTGTCGAAGTTTACAATATTCAACTCTCGGAGGAAAAAGTTTTGGTTGACGAAAAAGGGCGACAGTTTCGCACAATCCGTAAAGTTTGGAAAGACGGGAGGACATTTTATACTGGAGGATGGAAAAACTTTTGCTCATTGAACTTGATTGGGATACACGACAAGTGTATATGCGAGTTCATCCATGGACAAGACGGGAAACTATACCTCCATGTTTCTGTTATCCGTATTGATGGATGAAATTGCTAGGCTTCGAGAAACAATTTGCATTTTTATTAAAAACAATTTTGTGATATAATTTGGATGAATTTTTTTCGTTTTGTAATGGTTTTGTAACTTCTCAACAACAGTCATGTGAGTTTTGAACAATATAATGTTTGTATTTGTTTTTTACCTTAGGTCGGTCACCAAATTTTGAATATGTATTAATTGACAAATCAATTGGTAGGGTTTACTTGGACATGGTCCAAATTAAAGTTTGGATCTAGGTTGGATTCTAATTTTAGTTCATAGGATAGCGTGATTTTAATTTTCACCGCATACTCTGCGGGATTGGAAAAACCTTTTAATATTTCACACTAATTGTATAACAAGAGTTGGTTTTGTTCGGTATTTTTTCATGAAATATTGATGGATTGCACAACTCAAAATTGTATTTTCACCTTGTATCTTGTACCAAACATCCCAAAAACATAATATTTTTCACTTACCTCTAAAAAATAATTAAAATAAAATTAAAGAAATAAGAATCAATGTTCTCAACTATTTTTAAGTAAATGTTTAGAAAGTTGTCAAGTGGCAAAACTCTATTTTAATAACAATATAAAGTGCGAGACTATGATTGTTCAGAAAATGACTAATATTGAAACTTTTTAAAATTATTTAGACTATATTTAGTATCTCCTCAATTATGAGTGGAAACTAAAATTATGATATTCTGTAAGGCTAAATCTAAAATTTTATGACGTCCAGGCCTAGGTCCAATAAATACGTCTAGACCAGGTTCAAATCCAATCTTTAGGTCTTAGTTTGGGCTTAGTCCCAAATGTTTGGATCTAGGTCAGAGCAACCAAATATATTACGAATTACTTTGAAAAATAATGAAAATCGTAAAACCAAAGGAATAGGAAATTAACATAATTAGACATATGGGTAAACTATGGATGTAAATTTATGAAGTAAATACGTTCTCTTCTGTATTACTAGGAAATAATACGTGTGTTTTAGTTGAATTGTAAGATTAATTTATAAATATTATGCAGTGTGATGACTTCAAAAGTTAGATAGCATTTCACTAATATATTGTTTAAAGACTAAATATTAACTGAAGTAAAATGAAGAATGAATATTTTTAGATTCTAAGTTAAATAAAAATTAAAAGTTAGAGAATTTGTAACTAAATAGTGGTTAGTGTAAATTTATAGGTTTTCTTTTTTTGGTTCATTAATTTCTAAATATGTAGAGATTCATGGTTGATTCATATCTTTTCTTCTTTGATTGTATTGGATCAAAGATTTAATTATTCTTCAATTTACTTACAATCTTTTGGTTATGCCTTGAAGACTAATACATATGTTATCATTGTATTTCACTTTTTTATGCGTTTTTTCTAAAGTCCTTATTATATTGTTGTTTCTCGAGATTCTTAAATCTATCTTCACTTTGAAGTTCAAAATAAATTGGTATTGATGACGCTTTCTATTTAGACCATCTCCAACTCACGCTATTCTACCGTCGGTGGAGATGATTTTGGCGCTGGGTTGGAGAGGTTTTGGCTCTGGGTTGTCTCCAACCCAGCGCCAAAAGTGGTGCAGCTCTTCTATTTTTATTTTTATTTTTTGCATTTTTTAGGGTTTTCAATTTAGCGTTTTATTTTTTGTTTGTTTTCATTTTAGTTCCCTTTTAATTTATAAAAGTCTGAATTGTTTGTAATTGAATCCTTATAAGTTTAACTAGTATAATTATAGCCCGTTGACTATATTTTATTCAACTAATTTGAGTTTATATTTAAATTATAAATAAATATTTATACTCTAACTTATATGAAATGTATATTTTATTATTAATTAGTTTTAATTGCTTTCAATTTTAGTCCATAAAAAATTAATTGGTAATAAATAAATTGTATAAGTTATAATTAGTTCAACTAGAATAAAATACAAATTTTATATTTTAGTTTTAAATAAAAAATATACTAAAACTTGTCTTAGTTATGCATTTTTTAATCAAATAATTAAATTCAACTTTTGTAATTTATTCATTAATTAAATAATATATAATTGTTAATTTATTTTTAAAATATCAAAACTCAATTAATAAAATATTTTTATTGTGAATTTATAAACAAAGTATATTTTTAGGGTGAAAATGTACAAACGTAAAAATTTTGAGCTTTATTTGTGATAGATTGAAATATTATAAAAAAAGATGGATAAATGGAATATTCTGTAAGATTGTTTTTAGTGCAGTGAATAATGTTATGGGTTGGAGTGAATTTACTGTAGATGTATCAAATTGGGGCAATTTTTGGTGCAAAATAGCAAAATGGGCTGGAGATGTTCTTAGTTTAGATTTAGTACAATGGAATGCGTTCTTTTCATTCATTAATTTAAGTTTTATTTATCAAAATATAGATGATATAAAGAAATTGTTGTACTCAAGCTTAGCATAAATAACATAGGAAATTATTAATACAAAAAGAGGAATATTTTTGACTTACTACATGTTTACTAAATAACTAAATTCATGATCTTGTCAAAATAAGTCCCGCATAAAGAAAAATATTTTTCACTTTCAAAACATAAATATTAGTTTAACTAAATAATAGTTTATGCAATTAGCACTAAAGTGAGGGGTGTGTATGTAATTTAACCTATTATTTATAGTTTCACGTGCAAGTATATGTTAAGATTCTTCATATTTAATTCTATTGTTGTAATGCAGCATATCCCTAGGGTTGTTGTCGAAGTTTACAATATTGAACTCCCGTAGAAAATAGTTTTGGTTGACGAAAAAGGGAGAAAATTTTGCACAATCCGTAAAGTTTGGATAGACGGGAGGACATATTATATTTGAGGATGGAAAAGCTTTTGCTCATTGAACTTGAATGGGATACACGACAAGTGTATATGCGAGTTCATCCATGGAAAAGACGGGAAACTATACCTCCATGTTTCTGTTATCCGTATCGATGGACGAAACGGCTAGTTTTCGAGAAACAATTTGCATTTTTATTATGAAAATTTTTGTGATATAATTTGGATGAATTTTATTCATTTTGTAATTGTTTTGTACCTTCTCAACAACAATCATGTGAATTTTCGTCACCAAATTTTGAATATGTATCAATTGACAAATCAATTGGTAGGGTTTACTTGGACATGGTCCAAAAGTTTGGGTCTAGGTTGGATTCTAATTTTAGTTCATAGGATAGCGTGATTTTAATTTTCGCCGCATACTCTGTGGGATTGAAAAAAACCTTTTAATATTTCACACTAATTATATGACAAGAGTTAGTTTCCTTACAGTATTTTTTCATTAAATATTGATGGATTGCCCAACTCAAAATTGTATTTACAATTTTCTAAAATTTTTAATTAATATGTTACAAGTTTTTGAGAAATTTGATTTAATCCTCCTTTTTATGTGATTGAGGTTTGATAAGTCAATAATCAAGAAATGAAGGGGGCATAAAAGTAAATTACTTAGTAATTTAGTGGTTAATAATCACTCAAAATTGCATATAGTGAGAGTGTGCTTCACTAAATTAACAGAGGGGGTTTCGTGTAACTAAAATATTTCACAGAGAATTTTTAGGCTATATTTATATCATAGGGGCTTTTTAGCCAATAAAATATTTCACATGGGTTCTTTTTGTATTTTTCTCATTTTTTACACTGTGCATAATTTAATGGTATTTATTTGATCCCAAGTACTAAGTAAAATGAAATAATTCTCTCTCAACAAGCGAACCATGGATGTGCCAGTGGCGAAGTGTCCTGGTTTTTTCAAGGTTTACATGCCCGAGCGAAATGGTGAAAAACTGGTATTGTTTATGAATTTTCTTCTCTTTATTTTTACTTTTTTTTTTTCAATTAGGGTTTTGAATTTATCAGTTTGAGCATTTGTACTGTTTAACAAGTTATCCAACAAAATGGTTTCATGTGTTGCCTCTGCGAGTTGCTTTATCTTTAATTGATCTATATAAAATGGTTCTATAAATGGTATAACCTATCTCTCTTCTTTGATTTGTATATCTGTAAATCTTTATAAAAAAGTAAACATTATAAATGCAGCTTTTCCTTTGTACCATATCCAGTTAGATCCCTTTATTTTTCTTGTTTAAAGTAAAGAGGTAAATTGTATTTAGAAAATGCTGAACGAATGATAGGAAACATGTTATATAATTAAATCCCCAATTCTATGTGTTCTTCTTGTAAAGATTAAGATGGTTGTTTCCCTTATCGTTTCTTGTTCCATTTAACTTTCTCACGAGCAGATTTCGCTTCAAGTGAGACATCAACAGGAAGCTTTAGAGCATTTGCGGAAAAATATTTGTCGTTGTTGGAAATAGGGTACGGGTCTGGGTCGCCTATTAGAGCTAACCCTACCCATCTTGTGTTTGAAATTGAAAAATGGAGGGAGTGGTTTTTTTCGTAGGATAAAACCACCCAACTCCGCCCTATCCCATCCTTTCCATAATTTCAGATTGTAACATAAGAAAATAAAGAAAATTCGAATGTACGGTGGGGCAAATATCCAATCTTTGGTAAGGTTTATGTATCGAAAATTCATATTAAATGTTCAATTAGTCCGTTTAATTTTCAACTTCAGCATTTTGGTGTTTGCCCATTGAAATAATGTGACTATTAATATCTTCATTGTAGTTTTCAAAAGGAAACACATACTGACACCACTAGAAAACAAAGCAAACGCGACGGGCGTTTCGCCCGTCGTCATTTTTTTTAAGTTTCGCGACGGTATGGCGACGGTATGGCGTCGGTGAAATTCCAACCCGTTTTCTTTTATTTAAAATTTTATTTTTAAACCATTGGCGACGAGATGGCGACGGTATATACTAAAATATTTTTAAACAATTATTAATTTAATATAAATATATTTTAAAAATATGGCATCGGGTTTGCGACGGGCTTCAAGAAATAATTATTATTATTTGGCGACGGGATGGCGACGGTATATAATAAAATATATACAATTATTAATTTAATATAAATATATTTTAAAAATATGGCGTCGGGTTTGCGACGGGCTTCAAGAAATAATTATTATTATTTGGCGACGGGATGGCGACGGTATATAATAAAATATATACAATTATTAATTTAATATAAATATATTTTAAAAATATGGCGTCGGGTTTGCGACGGGCTTCAAGAAATAATTATTATTATTTGGCGACGGGATGGCGACGGTATATAATAAAATATATATAATTATTAATTTAATATAAATATATTTTTAAAAATATGGCGACGGTATTGCGTCGGGATGGCGTCGGTATGGCGACGGTACGATAAATAAATAATTTAAAATTTTATTTTTAAACCATTTCATTGACTTACCGACGCCATACCGACGCTATTTTTATTTTTAAAATAAATAAAATATTATTATTAATATATTTTAGGATAAAATATAAATATATATTATTAGTTATTTTATACCGACGCTACCTACTATTTAATTTTTAAATTTTTTTATTATTAAGAATTCTAGAAAATATATTTAAACGTTTGCGTCGGTATGGCGACGGTACGATAAATAAATAATTTAAAATTTTATTTTTAAACCATTTCATTGACTTACCGACGCCATACCGACGCTATTTTTATTTTTAAAATAAATAAAATATTATTATTAATATATTTTAGAATAAAATTTATTATATATTATTGGTTATTTTATACCGCCGCTATACCGACGCTAATTACTATTTAATTTTTACACCGTAAGGATTAACAACTATCAAATTGTCAATCATAGCCGATAATTGAACTATAAGTCGACACTCGATATACATATTATATATATATCACGAGTCCGTACTATAATACGTAGTTCGTAAATACTATGCGTTGTAACGATTTCTCTAGTTAACTTAAAGTAATAATCACTAACAAATTTTTCTTTTTTTTTTTTTATATTTTGCATAATTAAATGATTAGTCACAACGACTAGTAGTTCACTAAATAATATTTTATTTTTGTGTCACATCTTACAACTACCAATTACAATATATAAGTTCAAATTTATTTAGGAGGTGATGAATTAAGTTTTAAACAATTTTTGAGTGAATATGAAATGAAAATGAAACGAACAAGTACCTAAAAATAAATTGAAAATTACTTTTATTTTGAAAAGCTTGAAATTATTAATTTTAGAGCAAGTTTGGGAAGAAACATGGAATAGAGAATCAGTAAATATTTGTGAAATCCTAATCACCATGAGACCAAAATATTAAGTGGGTGTGCAAGATCATTTGTGGAGCCGTCTGATGAAGAATGGGCAATTATTGGTGAGATAACTATGTAATAAAGAATAATTTATATACTTAAAAATTTAAATATAAAAATATATAATAAGTAATTATTGTGAAAAGTTGTCAACCATAATAGGAATTTTATATCCCTAATACACTTGACATTTTATACCAATTCTTACAAGCTAAAAAAATATAAAAAATGATAAATAAACAATGAATTGTTTTAAATGATTGGTGAAATAAGTGAAGAACTCACTCATAAACGAATATTAATTATGTTAAGAGAATATTACTTTTAAATGAATATATATATATATATATATATATGTAAGAAAGGTGTGATTAGAAATTTATATAAGATATTTGACTGATATAAACTCAGGATCATACAATCACTTTGAGAATTTTCACACTCCCGCTAAATAGTGGCGACGGGATAGCGTCGGGATGGCGACGGGATTTAAATTTTTGAAAATTTTCACACTCCCGCTAAAAAGTGGCGACGGGATAGCGTCGGGATGGCGACGGGATTTAAATTTTTGAAAATTTTCACACTCCCGCTAAATCTTATTAGGCGCCATATTCAATTTTTTTCACAAATAGTGGCGACGGGATAGCGTCGGGTTGGCGACGGGTTTTAAATTTTCGAAAATTTTCACTCCCGCTAAATTTTCGAAAATTTTACAAATTGTTACTCTATATAAAGCCTCATATTCACAACTTCCTAATCCAAATCTTCAATCTCTTCTTCCATTTTTCATTACATGTATCATCTAATATTTTTATTTATATTTTGTTATATTTTGATTTTAATGTGCACTAATATCTTGTTGTTTTGTTTAATTGTGTAGGACAATTAAAAAGGGTAATTACGAATCAATCCCTTACAATTCAATTTTGTTTTTTAATTATTCATTATGATATGAATTCTATGTATTAATATTCTTACACTTTCTATTATGAATCCTAATTTTTTTATATTTCTTATAGGAAAAATTGTTAAATACAAATAAAGAGAAAAGAAAAGGTATGTATTATATTTTTTAATTCGTTTTTAAGGCTTAATGTTTATTATCAATTCCAATTCTTTTTATTCTTGATGTATTTTGCTATATTCTTGATATTTATGTTGAAGTAGATAAATTATTAGTGTTTATGTTGATTTATTATTTTTGATGTTTAATCTTTTAATGTTTGATACATTTGAATCAGTGCAAGAGGTTGATATCTCCAATTATTGATGAAATTCTGAAATTGCAGCCGGTTGCTCGATATGTTGCAGCAACCCGGCTGCATATTTTTTTACAAAATTTACCAGAAACACGACGGGATTGCGACGGTCTTCAAATGTTTGAAGACCGTCGCCAAACCGACGCCAAATTATTATTATTTGGCGACGGCATGGCGACGGTATATAATAAAATATATACAATTATTAATTTAATATAAATATATTTTAAAAATATGGCGTCGGGTTTGCGACGGGCTTCAAGAAATAATTATTATTATTTGGCGACGGGATGGCGACGGTATATAATAAAATATATACAATTATTAATTTAATATAAATATATTTTAAAAATATGGCGTCGGGTTTGCGACGGGTTTCAAGAAATAATTATTATTATTTGGCGACGGGATGGCGACGGTATATAATAATATATATAATTATTAATTTAATATAAATATATTTTAAAAATATGGCGACGGTATTGCGTCGGTCAATACCCGGCCAAAACCGGGTCAAGTGTTTAGGTAGTTGGCGTCGGGATGGCGACGGGATGTATTTTAGCGACGCCGAAATTGCGATGGGTCGATACCGACGCGAACCCGTCGCAATTTCGGCTTTGGCGACGGTTTAGCGACGGTATCGGGCGTCACGTTTGCTTTGTTTTCTAGTAGTGTGATATTACAAGTTTTTATATGAATCAAGCATTGGTCAATCTTCATGAGTGGAGACTCTTTTTTGTGCCTAACTTGTTTTCTCTTCTTATATATAAAGATTATTCCTTCTGGATTTGTTCAAGACCTTAATGAAGCTTGTCCCAAGAATGTGGCCCTTAGAGACCGGAATGGCAACGTATGGCCGGTAAAGGTGAGAAAACGGGGGCAACACTATAATTTGGTACTTTCAAGATGGTTGGGAAAATTTTGTTGCAGAGAATTTCCTTGGCATGGGGGATATTTTGACATTCAAGTATCTTGGCCGAGGAGTTTTTTATGTTAAAATTTTCGGTCTAAATGCTTGTGAAAAGAAACGAGCCCAACATGTTTGCGAAAAAAGAGAAACCCCAAATGTTAATGAAAATACGAATACACAAGAGCATCAAAAAGTAAAAGAAGAAAATGATAAGGATGAATATGATGATGAGGATGAAGATCGTGTGCTTCTTAGTCAAGAAGAAGAGAATGAAAACGATGATGATGGAGAACGAGTGAGGAATGGTAAGTTGTAATACCAGGGTAAATTAATTTGAATAATAATAAAAAGTAATAATAGATCTACTAAAGTGGATATATGTGTAAATAGTTAAAATAAAATTAAAGAATAACTTTGTGGGTTATTTGTAAGTATACAATATTTAGGTCAAGAGTTGGAATATAAGGACTCCTGCTTATTAATAAATAAAAGGTTAAATACTAAACCCTACTAATACAATATAGTAATCAGCTTTGGTTAGGGAAATAAGTTCTTTTTTGATATAACCCCCCGAGGTATGCAGCTTTGGCAAACAACCCCCCGAGGTATGAAATTTTGGTAAACAACCCTTTCTGTTTAGTTGACTGTTAGTCAACAGTTAAGGTCACGGGCAAAATTGTAATTTAATAATTTCAAACAAATATATTAATTTTAGAATCCCAAAAACCCCAACCACCTCCCTTCTTTTCCCCCAATTTTTCATCTATAATTTACAAGTCTTCCTCCCCCCCCCCCAAATTTTTCATCTCTTATTTATAAATCTCCCTTTTCTCACAAAGATGTACCCTAAATAATTTTAAATGTAAAAACATAAATTATTTACATAAATAATTTTATTAACATTTGAAAACATTTGAAATAATTCACAAAGATGTACCCTAAATAATTTTAAATGTAAAAAATAATTTCAAATGTAAATAATTTATGTACACAAAGAATTAAAACATTATTTGATTAGATCAAAATATATTTAATAGCGTAAGATATTTTTCGATGGGCATATATCTCATCACGTACGTCAACCATTTGGAGACCAAATACATTTTATATTCTCCACACTTTTCACCCGAAAGAGGACTCTAACCATAGCCGAAAGGTCTTAACTAATAATAGTACTATATATAGCCCAATCATTTCTTAATTTAGGGAACACTAACCAAATAAAATCAATTATTTACATAAATAATTTTATTAACATTTGAAATAATTCACAAAGATGTACCCTAAATAATTTCAAATCTAAAAAATAATTTCAAATGTAAATAATTTATGTACACAAAGAATTAAAACATTTGAAATTGTTTAGGGTACATCTTTGTGAGAAAAAGGAGACTGATAAATTAGAGATGAAAAATTGGGGGGGGGGGGAAGGGAGACTTGTAAATTAGAGATGAAAAATTGGGGGAAAAAAAAGGAGGTGGTTGGGGTTTTTGGGATTCTAAAATTAATATATTTGTTTGGAATCATTAGATTACAATTTTGCCCATGACCTTAACTGTTGACTAACGGTCAACTAAACAGAAAGGGTTGTTTACCAAAATTTCAAATCTCGGGGGGTTGTTTGCCAAAGCTGCATATCTCGGGGGGTTATATCAAAAAAGCCCGGGAAAGAAATAAGAGTTACGGCTGCTGAAAATTTAGGGTTCATCATGAGGTAAACAAATTCTTCTTCCCTTCTTTTAGATTATCAATTTATGAGTGGGTTTTGGTGTTTCACAAACGTATTAAATATGATAATTAAATCACTTTTGGTCAATTATGGGTAGATACGTACAACAGATTCAAAGCTTGGAAGAATTTTTTCAAAGGTTGATGAAGGGTTGCATGTAATCATTGATTAGTTAGGGAGATACACATGGAAATCATAAAAGTTAGTTGTTTAATTCTTTTTATATAATAGAATAATGTTACACAATTATGGTTAATAGACTGAAATTATAATAATCTTCTTTCAATCTCACGTACCTGTAGCTTAAGTTTGGTGGGCCAGGTGGATTAGATGAGAAGTTAATTACACAGGATTATAGGATTTCAGTCACATAATTTTCTTAAAGAAGATATAGCATCTTAGTTAATCTACTGGAGGAATGGTTTCTGCGGATTCTTAATTATATAGATTAGCTTATAGTGAAATTAATTAATAAATTGTTTACATTATAGATTGAGTTCATCACATAAAAAGAACACGAGATGTTGTGAATTTTGGAATCGAGGTAAGTGACTCTTCATTCTTCTAGTTATATAAAAATTATATATATGCAATCGTTTTAGCGTGGGTGCGTGATTTTGAAAACTTGGATCGTGCAAGTTTATATATATATGGTTTTCGGAGAAAAGTGCAACGTTTATATGTTTTCTGAAAAATATGTGTTTGAAAAGCGAGTTATGATTTTTTAATTGTGATAAGAACGTGGTTTTGGAAACGTGATTGCTTTGGTAAAAGTGTTTGAAAGTGAGATATGGTTTATGGTTATGTGATACGTTCGTGGTTTTAGAAATGTGATTGCTTTGGTGGTAGTTTTAAAACCCATTGTTGAGACCATTACATCGTTTACTATTCCGGAATAGGAAATGTAGAGCCGAGACCAATAAGGTTGGTTAGCGACCCAGTATAGGGGGGTTATGCCTATACCAGGACCTAGTATAGGGGGGCTTAAGCCTATACCAAGACCCAGTACAGGGGAGTTAAGCCTGTATCAGGACCCAGTTCAGGGGGGTTAAGCCTGCACCAGAACCTAAGACAGGGGGGTTAAGCCTGTCCCTAACCATGGTTGGCTTATGTGTTGGTTTTACGTGTTGATTTTGGTACATGGAGATTTGATGGTATTTTAAAACGTGTTTTTCATAAAATTCTTTTAAATGGTTTACTTTTTTAAACTCATGTGCGAAAAGTTATTATATATGCTTTCGAAAGTTCAAACTATAATTTTTCTTGTTTGCTTGATCTGACTGATTGAGTGATGGAGTTACTTACTGGGCGTCGAGCTCATCCTATTTTATTAAACTTTTTCCAAATATTGAGGCTTAGTAGGAGAAAAGTCGGTGGTCTGGATGGCGTTTGTTGAAAAACCTATTTCACAATTTAGCGAGATTGTATTATAGATTTCCCTAAATAGCGATTTGGAACATTTTTAATCGTTTTGTTTTGGAGGTTAGATTAGTATTGAATTTATTGGCTTGTATGGAGATTAAGAATTGAGCTCTTTAATAGATTTATTCTTTTCGAGAATTGGGAATTTATATTGTTTAGATATAGATGCTCTATACCGCTATTATCGTTAGGTGAGCCTTGCGGGTTATTGAGATGTTCTCATAAACTCGCGGCGATTATCATGGTCCTAGGGCTCGCGGCGTGACGTAAGTATTATTACATTCTATTCTTTGTGTGATATTCTATTATATCGCTATTAATTGTACTACTTTTGTTTACAACGATATTGTTATTAGAAAATTGACACGACAATTATGTTCTATTGATTAAGTTATGTTTCTTTTGGCGTTGAGCTTTTTAAATCTGGATTGGCTCGTCAAGCCAACAATCCATTTTTCTTTACAAGAGCTAATCTAAAAAGGAAAGATGAATTTGCAGGTTTTACAGATCCGTTATTTATAAACCCTAGCATTTCATAGTGTTTGAATGTGGATGAAGTTCTCTATTCCAAATCCCTATTCTATCTTCGATTTCAGCGTATTAGATGTTTGGCACGTGTAACTTTATACATGCACTTATTAAAGTTTGTCTGACATGTGTATAGACTTTAACACATGTCAACACTATAAGAGTGGAACACAAGATAGAACAAAAAATTGAAATAAAAAATCTAATCTCGCTTGAACGTATACTTTTGTTTGTACATGAACTTATTATGTATTATTTAGAGAAATTACTAAAACAACCTAACATTTTGAAATTATATAAAGTACACTCCCATGGGAAATATTCTTATAATCAAACCCCATGTGTATTTAAAAATCTCAGAAATTCACCTCCGTAAACCTAAAAAGTAAAGACTCTCGTTGTAATTTACCAAAAGTTAGAGAGTGTTTATGCAATTCACACAAAAGGGAGGGGTGTGTATGCAATTTAACCTATTATTTATAGTTTCACGTGCAAGTATATGTGAAGATTCTTCATATTTAATTCTTTTGTTGTAATGCAGTACATCCCTAGGGTTGTTGTCGAAGTTTACAATATGCAACTCCCGGAGGAAATAGTTTTGGTTGACGAAAAAGGGCAAAAATTTCGCACAATCCGTAAAGTTTGGAAAGACGGGAGGACATTTATAGTGGAGGATGGAAAAGCTTTTGCTCATTGAACTTGATTGGGATAGACGACAAGTGTATATCCGAGTTCATCCATGGACAAGATGGTAAACTATACCTCCATGTTTCTGTTATCCGTATCGATGGACGAAACTGCTAGGCTTCGAGAAACAATTTGCATTTTATTAAGAACAATTTTGTGATATAATTTGGATGAATTTTATTCATTTTGTAATCGTTTTGTACTTCTAAACAACAATCATGTGAATTTTGAACAATATAATGTTTGTATTTGTTGTTTACCTTAGGTAGGTCACCAAATTTTGAATATGTATCAATTGACAAATCAATTGGTAGGGTTTACTTGGACATGGTCCAAAAGTTTGGATCTAGGTTGGATTCTAATTTTAGTTCATAGGGTAGCGTGATTTTAATTTTCGCCGCATACTCTGTGGGATTGGAAAAACCTTTTAATATTTCACACTAATTGTATAACAAGAGTTGGTTTCGTACGGTATTTTCTCATTAAATATTGATGGATTGCACAACTCAAAATTGTATTTTCACCTTGTATCTTATACCAAACATCCCATAAACATAATATTTTTCACTTACCTCAAAAACATAATTAAAATAAAATTAAAGAAATAAGAATCAATGTTCTCAACTATTTTTAAGTAAATGTTTACAAAGTTGTCATGGGGCAAAACTCTATTTTAATAACAAAATAAAGTGTGAGACTATGGTTGTTCAGAAAATGACTAATATTGAAACTTTTTTAAATTATTTAAACTATATTTAGTATCACCTCAATTATGAGATGGAAACTAAAATCATGATATTCTGTAAGGTTTAATCTAAAATTTTACGACGTCCAGGCCTAGATCCAATAACTACGTCTAGACCCGGTTCAAATCCAATCTTTAGGTCTCAGTTTGGGCTTAGTCCAAAATTTTTGGATCTAGGTCAGAGCAACAAATTATATTACGAATTGTTTTTAAAAATAATGAAAATCGTAAAACCAAAGGAATAGGAAATTAACATAATTTGACATGTGGGTAAACTATGGATGTAAATTTATGAAGTAAATACGTTCGCTTCTATATTACTAATAAATAATACGTGAGTTGTAGTTAAATTATAGAATGTTTTAAAATTAATTTATAAATTTTATTCTGTGTGATGACTTCAAAAGTTAGATAGCATTTCACTAATATATTGTTTAAAGACTAAATATTTTCCTATGTAATATGAAGAACGAATATTTTTAGATTCTAAGTTAAATAAAAATTAAAAGTTAGAGATTTGTAACTAAATAGTGGTTAGTGTAAATTTATAGTTTTTTTTTTTTTTTTGTTTCTTTAATTTCTAAATATGTAGAGATTCATGTTTGGTTCATATCTTCCCTTCTTTAATTGTATTTGGAACTTTCAAGATGGTTGGAAAAAAAAATTGTTGAGAGTTTCCTTGCTATGGGTGATATTTTGACATTCAAGTATCTTGGCCGAGGAGTTTTTTATGTTAAAATTTTCGGTTTAAATGCTTGTGAAAAGAAACGAGCCCAAAATGTTTGCGAACAAAGAGAAACCCCAAATGTTAATGAAGGTACAAATACACAAAAGCATCAAAAAGTAAAAGAAGAAAAAGATAAGGACGAATATGATAATGAGGATGACGATTGTGTGCTTCTTAGTCAAGATGAGAGTGAAAATGATGATGATGATGATGATGATGAAGAAGAAGAACAAGTGAAGAATGGTAAGAATTTCATTATATTCTTTATCTAATTTTAATAGTACTTCTTTTGTTTTCTACAACATTTATTATAAAATTGACATGGCAATTATCTAGGAATTAATTACATTTCTTTTGTCCGAATATCGTAACAATGTTTTTTGTTTTGTGATGTAGTTGGAGCTTCTGCTACTAGACGTAGACGTAGAAGGAAGAGGATTTAGACTGGTTCGTCACTGAACTTTTTAAATCTGGATTGGCTCGTCAACCCAACAATTCATTCTTCGTGACAAGAGCAAATATAGCCAGGAAGGATGAATTCGTAAGTTTTATAAATCCATTGTTTTCAAGTGTAGGTTATATAAACCCTAGCAGTTCACAATATTTGAATGCAGATGAGTTTTTCTATTTTAAATCACTGTTCCATCTTCTATTTCAGTGTATCAGATGCTTGACACGTATAATTTTATACATGCACTTATTAAGGTTTGCATGTGCATATATTTTAACACATGTCAACACTACAAGAGTGGAACACAAGATAGAACACAAAATTAGAATAGAAAATCTAATCCCTTTTGAAAGTTGAATTTTGTTTGTAGATGAACTTACTATGTATTTTTTAAAGAAAATTACTAAAACACCCTTCGAAATTACTAAAAAAAACCCGATGTTTCGAAACTATATAAAGTCCACTCTCATAGGAATATATTCTTACAATCAAACCCCATGTGTATTTAAAACTCTCGAAAATTCACCTTTGTAAATCTTAAATATAAGGAGTCTCGTTGTAATTTACCGAAATTATGTGTATGTAATTTACCATATTATTTATAGTTGCACATTCGAGGCATGTGCATTTATTTATATGCGACGATTTTGTGTAATTTAATCTATTGTTGTAATGCAGCTTATCCCTATGGTTGTTATCGAACTTTACAATCTTCAACTCCCGGAGCAAATAATATTGGTTGATGAAAAAGGGAGAAAATTTCGCACAATTCGTAAAATTTGGACAGACGGGAGGACGTATTATATTAAAGGATGGAAAAATTTTTGCTCATTGAACATGGTTGGGATACACGACAAGTGTATATGCGAGTTCATCCATGGAGATGATGGGAAAGTATACCTCCATACTTCTGTTGTTCGTATCGATGGACAACAAGGCTAGCTTATAGAATCATTTTGCATTTTTATTAAGAACAATTTTGTAATATGATTTGGATGATTTATATTCATTTTGTAATTTTTTGTAACTTTTAATAGCAATTATGTGAATTTTGAACAATATGATGTTAGCATTTATATTACCCTAGTTTGATCACCAAGTTTTGAATATGTATCAATAGACGGGTAAATTGCTTTTTTTGTTCCATAAGTGACACCATTATTAATTTTGCTACCGCGCTTGTTGGTTTTCATACTCTCAGTCCCATATGTCGTGAAATCTATCACATTTGGCACTTTGACCAAATTCCGTCAGGAAGTAGACGGAGCCACGCACGTGAGACGTCCTCACATTTTTTAGGGTTTTTAATTTCTTGAATTTTCGACACAAGTTTATGAAAGTGTTTTGATGCAGATACATTCTTGAAGGGAAAAAGATAATGAATCCTTATCTACTAGCACTATACGCGTGGCGAGAATAAACGGTATTGAATGTGACATTAATAAAAGCCAAATAACATTCTGCGAGAAAGATCGATAAATCTAAAAGGGAGTTTCGTATTTCGCCATTAGATCAATAACAAAAGTATATTTCTACTTTTGTGAAGAAACGAGAGAGTATATTTTGCGTTGATAAAGGTCGGGAATGCTGGACGTACTGATTGCTTTATGAAATACTTGTGCATACTGTATGTATGGTGTGGAAAGGATTTTTTCTCTTGAGTAGTAAGTAAGATGCAAATCATTGTGTTTGTGGAGTGTATATACTTGATAAATTGTCAACATGAAACCAGTTTTTATTAATTATCACCAATCTTCTTGCCCCCTCTTTCTCTCTCTCTGTACCAATGTCCCATGCGCTTTTACTAATTAATCTTTACTTTTCCATAATATAAAATTGGCAGCCAATGCCTTGTTTAGCATTCCAAAATTTAAATCTAAATTTAGTATTAATATTTCATTATTACGTTTGAAATGAAATGATACCCAATTAATATAAATTATAATCTTGGGTTGCGATCAAACGTCCATCAGCTTCGCAATTCAGATAATATTGACCTTTCCCCGCCGCCGCGAAAAGACCACGATGCACAAGCACCAGCCACCCGTCCATCAGCGTCGCAATCATCAGGGGCTAGCTACGGCGGGAGTTGTTCAGCTAGCCCACCCTTTTGATTGCATATCCATTGTTAATTAATTTCTGTTAATCCATTAATATAATTGTAGTTCTAGTTTCACTTATCATGCATGTTTAAACATAATACATTAAAGTGGGGAAGAAATAGAGCTCTATTAGGTCAATTTTTCCTCCAAAAATAAAAGGGGACAAAATTAGGTCGATTGGGCTACTAATTCCCGCTTCAATTTGGTCCATTAACGGCCACGCATGTCTCACGTGCGTGGCTCCGTCTATTTCTTGACGGAATTTGGTCAAAGTACCAAATGTGATAGATTAGACGATATATGAGACTGAGAGTGAGAAAATCAACAAGCGCGTTACCAAAATTGATAATGGTGTCACTTGTGGGACGAAAAAACAATTTTCCCATCAATAGACAAATCAATTGGTAGGGTTTATGCGGGCATGGTCCAGTAGTTTGGGTCTAGGTCTAGATTCTAATTTTAGTTTGTACGATAGTGTGATTTTAATTTTCGTCCCATACTCTATGGGATAATAAAAACGTTTCAATATTTTTTGGTCATTTGTGACATAGATAAGAACAATAATATCTGAGAATAAATATCGTAATATTATTTTTAATAAATAAATAGAAGTACTCTTGTACTCCTAATAATAAGACAAGAAGGTCACATAATAAGACACGAATAATTGATAATATAATAATTCTTAATTTTACATAAGTATATATGTGGATTTATTGCATTTATAAATCCCATGAATGAACTCAGACTAACATAATTTAATTTGACAAAGAATTAATTTTTTTAAAATGAATTATTTTATTATGCTATGCCTATAATACATTATTTTTGTGATTTATAAAAATGTGAACTGAAAATAATACCTAATCAGTAAAATAAGCATTCTTTGGTATGCTAACTTCACAATAAATGTCAATAAGTTCACATACGTACGTGAATTGAAAAGGTAATTTTAATTTTTTTAATATTTATTACAGGTGTAGTTGGATATAATACTAATATATTACACTATTTTATGGTAAAAGATTAATATTATAAATCACATAAATTTTAATGTTTGTAATTTCACAAGTATTATTATAGAGGTCTAATGTACTTTTACTTCTTATTCTTCTCGATATATACAACTTAATTTTATTTATGCGGCCGTGTCGTGTAGTGCCTCATCTCACGTGCTACGTGTTTGTGTATCATAGCACATAACTGAAAAAAAAAAAGACTTAGTGCAATATACACTCTTAAATGTTGTATCTGGATTAGTTTTAAAATTTCTGAAAATATTACATTGACCCCTCTAACTAATGGTCGCTAGTCAAGCGTTGCTGAAAGTGTACACTAATAATATCACGCCTCCTCTTATAATAAAATTACACATTAACCTATTCGACTATCTATTGTAGTTTCCTCTTAACTTCTTCATTGTACATGATACCACATTATATTTTTTTGAACCTTTCTTGTTATAACCTTATATATATTTCTTTCTTATTAACTTTTCCCAACTTAGTAAATGGAATCAATATTTTGTCAACTTGTTAAGTTAGATTTATATGCATTGAAATCAATTATAATATTGCCCTTAATATTTATAATATTTAATATTTATTTTTATTTTTGGAAAGGTTGTGTGTTGATTGAAATAGTATTGAAGTTCGTTTGTCGTATTGAACTAGACCAAAAATAAAAACTTATTTTGGGTATAATTTTGATTTATATTTTAATTGTTTTAACAAAGCTGATTCCATATCTTAATCATTTTTGTGTTAATTATTTACTAGTTCAACTAAATAAAAATCAAAATTATTTATTAAATAATTTTTCCTAAATATGATTAATTAATATATTTTATAAGTAATAATGGAGCTCTCAAGCATTTCTCTCTATCAATAAATGCATTTTTTCACTGTTTTATCTCTCTTTCTTTTTACAGAACATAAGACTTAGGAACGTATTCTATTTCCCAAAACAATATATTTATTATGTATTAGCATACTAGCACAATTGTTGGTATTATACTATGCTATCTCTATTATATTGTATTATAAAATTAACTTTTAGGCTTCATTTGTTTGTCAAGAAAATGAAATCAAAATAGTATTCATTATTTGATATTATATTGAATGCAATATAGTTCCTAAAATATGAAAATCAACCTCCCAAATAAAGGAATCACAATACCTGATTTATTGAGGTATTGCGCTTACCATATCAATGTAATCATTACCCTTCAATTAAATATTTTGCTAATTCAACAAAAAAAAGATACTTCTTTTTGCAATTAATTTAAGTTGCATTTATATGATTTATGGAGGACTAGTTGATTATTTTTAATTTATGAAATATTTTTATTGTCAAAATAGATCATGATTTATATTTACTTAATATTATATATTTAATGAAATTGAAATATTGGTCATATGGTTTTGGTGACAATTCCTTTGAAATGATTGTTGGCAATGTAATACCCGGTAAATTAATTTAAATCACAATACTAAAATGTAATAATAAGTTTAGTAAAATGAAAATATATATATAAATGTCATATAAACAAAAGTGTATGATGCAATAACTTATTATATTATGTATAATTATGAGTTATCATGATCTAGCAAATATATATACATACATATTAGACATAATCATGTGAAAACTAAGGTATTGAAATATAAATTATTTTTATGCTTGGGAAAGTGGTAGTGGCCTTACTTTGCTTTGAACTTATTAATTTGTTGAGATATATAATAAGCTTTTGAATCAAGTGGAAGGTTTAGGTGGTTATTTATATTAGATTTTAAATAGCTTAAAGAATAACAATCATGATTCCAACAAATAGCTTAAGGAATAACAATCATGAATCCAACAAATAGCTATATATAAAATAAAAGAATAATTTTGTGGGTTATTTTTAGTTATACAATATTTAAGTGAAGAGTTGGAATACAAAAAGGAAACTACCTTATTGATAAATAAAGAGAAAATTTAATAACTCTAATTATATAAGTGATCTTGTTGGATAGAATTATCTCATAAATACATCAAAAGAAAAGAGAGGCACGGCTATGGGAAATAGTTTGTTTTCGGCAGAGTTCAAGGTAAGGTAATTATCCTTAACTATATTTTTAATTATTCTTAAGTAATTGTGAACAAAACATGATTAGTAAATATATATATATATATTAATGTTTCATTATTGGCATTAGTTTCTGTTAAGTGTAATTATTCTAAGTAATTGTGAACAAAACATGATTAGTAAATATATATATATATATATATATATATATATATATTAATGTTTCATTATAGCATTAATTTCTGTTAAGTGGGTTTAATTATTCTTAAGTAATTGGAGATAATTAATTGTTAATCATTAAGCCTATTGTTAAATATAGTCAATTACAGAAGCTATATTCATTAATTTGTTGAGAAGATTAGTCTTACTTAATCCATATTAATATATATATTTTTAATTAATTATTCCGGATCAGATGTTATGGATTGGGTTATCTATAGAACAGTTAGAGGCTCATCTTAGTAACTCTTAATGAGTTTTTGATTAAATATTTAGTTTGGATTGAAGATGGATCAAGGAATTCATAGCAAGTTTGTACTTTAGCTTAAGATCGGGTTAATCGAGGTAAGTGATTATTTACTCTTCTAGTTCTATTAAAATTATATATATATGTAATCATTTTGGTGTGTGTGCGTAATTTCGGAAACTTGGATCGTGCAAGTGTATATATATATATGGGTTTTGGAAAACTTTAAACGTTTCAATGTTTTGTGAAAATTATATTTGAAAAGCGAGTTATGATTTTTAATGGTTATACAACGTGGTTTTGAAAATGTGATTGCTTTGGTGAATGTGTTTGAAAGTGAGAAATGATTTGTTGTTATGTGGAATGAACGTGATTTCGAAAAACGTGGTTTTAGAAACGTGATTGCTTGGTAGTGGTTTATAAAACCCATTGTTGAGACCATTACATTGTTTACTATTCCGGAATAGGAAATGTAGAGCCGAGACCGTGTGAGGTTGGTTAGTGACCCAGTATAAGAGGGTTGTGCCTGTACCAAGACCCAGTGTAGGGGGGTTATGCCTACAATAGGACCCAGTGCAGGGGGGTTATGCCTGCACCAGTGACCTAAGACAAGGGGGTTAAGCCTGTCCCTAACCATGTTTGGCTTATGTGTTGGTTTTACGTGGTGATTTTGTACGTGGAGATTTGGTGGTATTTCATTTAAATGTGCTTTTGTGAACTTCTTTTAAAATGGTTTATAAATTGTTTGAAACTCATGTGCTATTGTATTATATATGTTTTCGAAAGGTAAAACTATAATTTTCCTATTTTGCTTGATCCGACTGGTTGAGTGATGGAGTTACTTACGGGGCCATCGAGCTCATCCCATTTTATTAAATTTTTTCAGATAACGAGGCTTAGTAGGAGAAAGGTCGTTGTCTCGGATGGGCGTATCTTTATGGACTTTATTTCATATCTTAACTAAACTCTATTATCAGTTTTATCTTAATTTGAATTTCGTTGGAGGACATCAATCGTTTCGTTTTGGACATTGGATTTGTATTAGTTTATTTAGGTTTGTACGAGGGATACGACTCGAGTTTCTTTTAATGAAAGTATTTCTTTTTAAAGTTGGGATTATTCATATCATTTAGGTATAGATGCTCTATACCAATGTTATCAATAGGTGAGCCTTGCAGGTTATTAAGATGTTCTCATAACTTGCGGCGATTGTCATGGTCCCGGGGCTCGGGGCGTGACAGGCAATATATTATTAATGTATATTTTACTGTTAAGAATAATGTGTTTCTGTCTTAAAATATTCATCAATGCATTTGTATACAAAAATCAATTTGTGTATCTTTTCTTTTAAAAATCAAACAACACGTAACTCAAAGAGTAAGCATGTTTAATTTATCATTTTCCGAAAAGAGGATAATGCATGCAATTGAATCAAATTGTTATTTTTTATTTTTTATTATTTAACCAAATTGGTATATATACACACATATATAGAAAAATATAATATGAAATATTCTATTACAACTGAAAATTATAATTAGATTATACAAATATGGTTAAAAAAGAGTATTTAAATAAAAAAACAATAATTTTGGGTTCCATTCTTTATTATATATGTTTGAACTAACATAAAAAAATAATTACATCTATTTACTTGCCAAATTTTATGTAGACAACCGAACGCTAATAATGGAATTAGATTTCGAGTAATCAGTTTACTAGAAATCTGATTCCCATTTTAGATTTCATTCGCTATCAGAACAACAGAGCCTTAGAGTATTACGAAGTTTTTCACTATTCTTAAATAATTAGTTCATTGTTATTATCGATGATATATATCTTGAAAGCTAATGTTTTGGAAGATTATAATCTCAAATGAGATTGTTTTTTTTTTTTGTGTTTTAATTTATTTAACAAACAAATTTAAAAAAGATATCTAATGTATATTATACCTATTTATAATTCACCCGGATATTCCTAACCAAATTATGTATCTTATTATTTGACTCTTTTACCATTAAAAACTTAAACTTATGGAAATCTGATTTGTATTGCACCCCTTAAAAAAGAGAAAAATGACACTCAAATATCGTATAGAAGCAAAGGAAAGAGTTATTGTGACGAACAAAAGATACGGATATGATTAGTTTGTGATATTGTTTCAACGAATTCTCATTTTGACTAAATTAAGTACGATGAAGTTGAACCATTATTTATACTAATTTATAATTAAGATGATATTAAAACTGAATATTGAATTAATTTAAAAATATATTCGTTTAGAACTCACATAGTTTGAGATGTATTCCTTTTTCGATAGGAGAAAATATAAGAAGTAATAAAAGAAAAAAAAAGATCAAATTGAATGATGGAAGTTTTAATGTATGTACATACTTTACACTAGAGTAAAAATGGTGTATCAATATAAATAAAGGGGTAAATGTCTCGTTCAACAGTTTAGGGACATTTGTAATATACTTTATATGCAAGTGGGCAAAGTGTATTTTATTATAAAATTTATATATGCACGATAATTTTTTATATTAAATGTAAAAATATGTGAATGATTTTTCTGTTGTGATGAAATTAAAAAAAATGTATTTCAGGTCTAAACATTTTTTTCAACATGTAATTTTAAGAGTCAAATAATTGCTAACTAATTATATATTATCTATGCCAATAAGGTGCATAAGTATATTAAAATTGTATAATCAAATTAGATAAATAATAATTCTGAACCCTATGCAAGAGATGCCAAAATAAAATTAAAATTATATTGAAGTTTGTAGAGGATTGCACAACAAAAATTTTGAAGTACTTTTTTGTCAATGCTTCCAAAATAATTACCATGGTTGCAGACGTAGAAGCATCTTTTCTATAATTAGTGACCTATGTAGTTTGATAAGTTAATTAATGATTTTTATAATTTTATTTTATTATAAAGTCCTAAGAAAATTAGATACCTTGTTATTTTTATTTCATTATAAAGTCCTATTAATATTAGACAAATTAGTATTTGACTCTTTTATTATTAAATTAAAAAGTGAATTTTGACAAGAACATTTTAGGTAGAAATAGATATAGATAAAGCATAACCTAGTATTTGATTCAAATATCATTCATTTTTGGAGAAACAAACTCAAACAAAAAGGAAAGTGAAAATTTTCTTCTATGATTGAATGAATAGTTTCCATTGACCACCTACTATTACTACTCATAAGGAAAAACACAAAAATGGTTAAAAATATAGGAAAAATAAATTCATAAATAACCTTCTCGGTTTATGGATGAGTGCTCTTGGTGTCGTCGGTTTGGCCCTAAACCTACGTGCCTATGAATTCTTTTCGCTGCAAATTCGTGCAGTGGAAGATTCGGAAATTGAGACTTTCTACATCAAAAATATTCTAGGATGTGTTTTGATCAAGTGATTTTGATTTGGGGAGAGTATTTAGATGAAGGATTTGAAATGAACTAAAATTGAGTCATTTGAAATCAGCCATGGTTATGGAAATTGAGACTTTCTACATCAAAAATATTCTAGGATGTGTTTACATTTCTGTTGTTTAACAAGTTATCCCACAAAATGGTTTCATGTGTTGCCTCGAGTTGCTTTAATTGACCTATATAAAATGTTTAATGGTGGTTTTATAAATGGTATAACGTATCTCTCTTCTTTGAATTTGTATGTCTGTAAATTTTATAAGCAAGGAAACATTATAAATGCAGCTTTGCTTTTGTGTGCTATATTCATTTAGATCCCTAATTTTTCTTGTTTAAGATAAAGATGTAAATTGTATTTCGAATATTTTGAGCGAATGTTGGATTACACAACAATGATATAAATAAAAACATATGATATAATTAAATCCTCAATTTTTGTGTGTCCTTCTTGTAAAGGTTAAGATGGTTATTTCTCTTAACGTTTTATGTCCTTCACTAGCATCGAGATTTCGCTTCTAGTGATACCTCAACGAGGAGATTTAGAGCCATTTGCTTGTAATATATTTGTGTGTCGGAAATAGTGTACGGGTCTGGGTCGCCCATAAGAGCTAACCCTACCCATCTTGTGTTTAAAATTGAAAAATGGAGGGAGAGGTTGTCTATAGGATATAACCACCAACTCCTTATCCCATCCATTCTATGATTTCAGATTGTAACATAAGAAAATAAAGAAAATCCGTATGTACACTGGGGAAAGATC
The DNA here is from genome assembly GCA_963669365.1 of Verbascum thapsus. Classification (NCBI taxonomy): domain Eukaryota; kingdom Viridiplantae; phylum Streptophyta; class Magnoliopsida; order Lamiales; family Scrophulariaceae; genus Verbascum; species Verbascum thapsus. The sequence goes on from OY770110.1 coordinate 13,024,424, forward strand.
CAATTTTTGGTAGGTTTATGTATCGAAACTGCATATATTAAACGTTTAATTATTCCGTTTATTGTTCAACTTTAGCATTTTGGTGTTTGCCCTTTGATGAAAATAAGATGACGGTCAATATTTTCTTTATAGTTTTTGTCAATTTTAGTTTTGTAGTTCTCAAAAGAAAACACATACTGATATTGTAAGTTTTTATATGAAAACATTGGTTAATTTTTGTGCCTAAATTGTTTTCTCTTCTTGTATGTAACGATTATTCCTTCTGGATTTGTTCAAGACCTTAAAGAAGCTTGTCCCAAGAGTGTGGTCCTTAAAGACCGACATGGCAACGTATGGCAGGTAAAGGTGAGAAAACGAGGCAACATTTGGTACTTTCAAGATGGTTGGGAACATTTTGTTGAAGAGAGTTTCCTTGCTATGTATGATATTTTGACATTCAAGTATCTTGGCCGAGGAGTTTTTTATGTTAAAATTTTTGGTTTAAATGCTTGTGAAAAGAAACGACCTCAAAATGTTTGCGAACAAATAGAAACCTCAAATATTAATGAAGGTACAAATACACATGAGCATCAAAAAGTAAAAGAAGAAAATGATAAGGACAAATATGATAATGAGGATGACGATTGTGTGCTTCTTAGTCAAGATGAGAGTGACAACGATGATGATGATGAAGAAGAACAAGTGAAGAATGGTAAGAATTTCATTATATTCTTCGTCTAATTTTAATAGTACTTCTTTTTTTTACTACAACATTGTATTATAAAATTGACACGACAATTATCTAGGAATTAATTACGTTTCTTTTGTCCGAATATCGTAACAATGTTTTTTGTTTTGTGATGTAGTTGGAGCTTCTACTACTACACGTAGATGTAGAAGGAAGAGGATTGTGGACTGGTTCGACACTGAGCTTTTTAAATCTGGATTGGCTCGTCAACCCAACAATCCATTCTTCGTGACAACAGCAAATATAGCCAGGAAGGATGAATTCGTAAGTTTTATAAATCCATTGTTTTCAAGTGTAGGTTATATAAACCCTAGCAGTTCACAATATTTGAATGCATATGAGTTTTTCTATTTTAAATCACTATTCCATCTTCTATTTCAGTCTATTTTGACTCGTGTAATTTTATACATGCACTTATTAAGGTTTGCATGTGCATATATTTTAACACATGTCAACACTACAAGAGTGGAACACAAGATAGAACACAAAATTAGAATAGAAAATCCAATCCCTTTTGAAAGTTGAATTTTGTTTGTAGATGAACTTAATATGTATTTTTTTAGAAAAAATTACTAAAACACCCTTCGAAATTACTAAAAAAAACCCGATGTTTCGAAACTATATAAAGTCCACTCTCATAGGAATATATTCTTACAATCAAACCTCATGTGTATTTAAAATTCTCGAAAATTCATCTTTGTAAATCTTAAATATAAGGAGTCTCGTTGTAATTTACCGAAATTATGTGTATGTAATTTACCATATTATTTATAGTTGCACGTTCGAGGCATGTGCATTTATTTATATACGACGATTTTGTGTAATTTAATTCTATTGTTGTAATGCAGCTTATCCCTAGGGCTGTTATCGAACTTTACAATCTTCAACTCCCGGAGCAAATAATATTGGTAGATGAAAAAGGGAGAAAATTTCACACAATTCGTAAAGTTTGGACTGACGGGAGGACGTATTATATTAAATGATGGAAAAAATTTTGCTCATTGAACTTGGTTGGGATAGACGACAAGTGTATATGTGAGTTCATCCTTGGAGATGATGGGAAAGTATACCTCTATACTTCTGTTGTCCGTATCGATGGACAACAAGGCTAGTTTGTAGAATCATTTTGCATTTTTATTAAGAACAATTTGTAATATGATTTGGATGATTTATATTCATTTTGTAATTTTTTGTAACTTTTAATAGCAATTATGTGAATTTTGAGGAATATGATGTTAGCATTTATTTTTACATTTAAGTTGGTCACCAAGTTTTGAATATGTATCAATAGATGGGTAAATTGCTTTTTTCGACCCATATGTGACACCATTATCAATTTTACTATCGCGCTTGTTGGTTTTCTCACTCTCAGTCCCATATGTCGTCAAATCTATCACATTTGGTACTTTGACCAAATTCCGTCAGGAAATAGACGGTGCCATGCACGTGAGACGTGCGTGACCGTTAATGGACCAAATTGAAGTAGGAATTAGTACCCTAATTGACCTAATTTTGTCCCTTTTTAGTTTTGGAGGGAAAATTGACCTAACTGAGCTCTATTTCTTCCCCATTTCTTTCCCAATTCTTCCAATTTCTTCCCCACTTTCAATTCTGGTTCAAGATCTGACTTTGTCCTCACATTTTTTAGGGTTTTTAATTTCTTGAATTTTCGACACAAGTTTATGAAAGCTGTTTTGATGCAGATACATTCTTGAAGGGAAAAAGATAATGAATCCTCATCTACTAGCACTATACGCGTGGCGAGAATAAACGATATTGAATGTGACATTAATAAAAGCCAAATAACATTATGGGAGAAAGATCGATAAATCTAAAAGGGAGTTTTGTATTTCGTCATTAGATCAATAACAAAAGTATATTTCTACTTTTGTGAAGAAACGAGAGAGTATATTTTGCGTTGATAATGGTCGGGAATGCTGGACGTACTGATTGCTTTATGAAATACTTGTGCATACTGTATGTATGGTGTGGAAAGGGTTTTTTCTCTTGAGTAGTAAGTAAGATGCAAATCATTGTGTTTGTGGTCCTGTGAGTGTATATACTTGATAAACTGTCAACATGAAACCAGTTTTTATTAATTATCACCAATCTTCTTGCCCCCTCTTTCTCTCTCTCTGTACCAATATCCCATGCGCTTTTACTAATTAATCTTTACTTTTCCATAATATAAAATTGGTAGCCAATGCCTTGTTTAGCATTACAAAATTTAAATCTAAATTTAGTATTAATATTTCATTATTACGTTTGAAATGAAATGATATCCAATTAATATAAATTTTAATGTCGGGTTGCGACCAAACGTCCATCAGCTTAGCAATAATATTGACCTTTCCCCGCCGCCGCGAAAAGACCACGATGCACAAGCACCAGCCACCCGTCCATCAGCGTCTTAATCATCAGGGGCTACGGCGGGAGTTGTTCAGCTAGCCCACCCTTTTGATTGCATATCCATTGTTAATTAATTTCTGTTAATCCATTAATATAATTGTAGTTCTAGTTTCACTTATCATGCATGTTTAAACATAATACATTAAAGTGGGGAAGAAATAGAGCTCAGTTAGGTCAATTTTTCCTCCAAAAATAAAAGGGGACAAAATTAGGTCGATTGGGCTACTAATTCCCGCTTCAATTTGGTCCATTAACGGCCACGCACGTCTCACGTGCGTGGCTCCATCTATTTCCTGACGGAATTTGGTCAAAGTACTAAATGTGATAGATTTGACGATATATGAGACTGAGAGTGAGAAAATTAACAAACGCGGTACCAAAATTGATAATGGTGTCACTTGTGGGACGAAAAAAACAATTTACCCATCAATAGACAAATCAATTGGTAGGGTTTATGCGGGCATGGTCTAGTAGTTTGGGTCTAGGTCTAGATTCTAATTTTAGTTTGTACGATAGTCTGATTTTAATTTTCGTCCCATACTCTATGGGATAGTAAAAACCTTTCGATATTGTTTGGTCATTTGTGACATAGATAAGAACAATAATATCTGAGAATAAATATCGTAATATTATTTTTAATAAATAAATAGAAGTACTCTTGTACTCCTAATAACAAGACAAGAAGGTCACATAATAATACACGAATAATTGATAATATAATAATTCTTAATTTTAAATAAGTATATATGTGGATTTATTGCATTTATAAATCCCATGAATGAACTTATACTAACATAATTTAATTTGACAAAGAATTAATTTTTTTTTTAAATGAATTATTTTATTATGCTATGCCTATAATACATTATTTTTGTGATTTATAAAAATGTGAACTGAAAATAATACCTAATCAGTAAAATAAGCATTCTTTGGTATGCTAACTTCACAATAAATGTCATTAAGTTCACATACGTACGTGAATTGAAAAAGTAATTTTAATTTTTTTAATTTTTATTACAGGTGTAGTTGGATATAATACTAATATATTACACTATTTTATGGTAAAAGATTAATATTATAAATCACATAAATTTTAATGTTTGTAATTTCACAAGTATTATTATAGAGGTCTAATGTACTTTTACTTCTTATTCTTGTCGATATATACCACTTAATTTTATTTATGTGGACGTGTCGTGTAGTGCCTCATCTCACGTGCTACGTGTTTGTGTATCATAGCACATAACTGAAAAAAAAAAAGACATAGTGCAATATACACTCTTAAATGTTGTATCTGGATTAGTTTTAAAATTTCTGAAAATATTACATTGAGCCCTCTAACTGATGGTCGCTAGTCAAGTTGCAAAAAGTGTCCACTAATAATATCACGCCTCCTCTTATAATAAAATTACACATTAACCTATTCGACTATCTATTGTAGTTTCCTCTTAACTTCTTCATTGTACATGATACCACATTATATTTTTTGGAACCTTTCTTGTTATAACCTCATATATATTCTTTCTTATTAACTTTTCCCAACTTAGTAAATGGAATCAATATTTTGTCAACTTGTTAAGTTAGATTTATATGCATTGAAATCAATTATAATATTGCCCTTAATATTTATAATATTTAATATTAATTTTTATTTTTGAAAAGGTTGTGTGTTGATTGAAATAGTATTGAAGTTCGTTTGTCGTATTGAACTAGACCAAAAATAAAAACTTATTTTGCGTATAATTTTGATTTACATTTTAATTGTTTTAACAAAGCTGATTCCATATCTTAATCATTTTTGTGTTAATTATTTACCAGTTCAACTAAATAAAAATCAAAATTATTTATTAAATAATTTTGCCTAATTATGATTAATTAATATATTTTATAAGTAATAATGGAGCTCTCAAGCATTTCTCTCTATCAATAAATGCATTTTTTTCACTGTTTTATCTCTCTTTCTTTTTACAGAACATGAGACTTAGGAACGTTTTCTATTTCCAAAACAATATATTTATTATGTATTAGCATACTAGCACAATTGTTGGTATTATACTATGCTATCTCTATTATATTGTATTATAAAATTAACTTTTAGGCTTCCTTTGTTTGTGAAGAAAATGAAATCAAAACAGTATTCATTATTTGATATTATATGGAATGCAATATAGTTCCTAAAATATGAAAATCAACCTCCCAAATAAAGGAATCCCAATACCTTATTTATTGAGGTATTGCGCTTACCATATCCATGTAATCATTACCCTTCAATTAAATATTTTGCTAATTCACAAAAAAAAAAGTTATTACTTTTTGCAATTAATTTAAGTTGCATTTATATGATTTACGGAGGACTAGTTGATTATTTTTAATTTATGAAATATTTTTATTGTCAAAATAGATAATGATTTATATTTACTTGATATTATATATTTAATGAAATTGAAATATTGTTCATATGGTTTTGGTGACAATTCCTTTGAAATGATTGTTGGCAATATATTATTAATGTATATTTTACTGTTAAGAATAATGTGTTTCTGTTAAGTCGATACTTGTACATACTTTACGTGATCATTATTAGGATATTTGGCATATTTGAGCTTTGTATTTGATGGAATTATGTTGATATTGAATTCATAGGTGATGATACAAGGAATGAATGAAAAAGGAAGTTAATTGAGGTGAAAAAGGAACAAAACCGATTAAGGGACAAAAATATGACTGCCGAACATTATGAAGACTTAAGCGTGCCCACGGTTAATTAGCCAAAGGCTTCGGCTAGGGACGGAACATCTGGACGCTGTGAAGATCTTTTGTGCTAAAATTCAGATCCTGTTTTGATACTTTCTCTTTCCTGAATTGTTGGAATTTATTCCCTTGCTTTTGTTTAGATTTTATTTCCATATCTTGGAGATTTTATTTTGTTTTAGTTTGTTAAGTTTGTTAGAATTCTAATTAGTTACCTTTTTGGATTAGGATTCCTTTATGTTATATATATGTGGAATTTTATTCCACAAGACACCTTTTGCTTTATTCTTAATTCAATTGCACGTTTTTCCCTTCCAATGAAGTCTTCGATTTTTATTGATTTCTGCATACGTTCGATTATGAGGCTAAACTCATACTTCTAGTCAAGGATTCTTCAAGGTTTGATTCTTTAAATTCGTGAGATCGAATTGTGCCGTAATTTCTCTGTTATTAGGTATTTACTTTTTCTCTGAGCTTTGTTGATAATATGTTTCAATAGGTTAGATAACCTGATCAATTATTTAATCTTTGAAATCGTATTTAGCTATTTAGGACTAAATCCGTGACTGGTGAACCCTAATTTTGTAGCAGTTAGCGACGTTGATTATTTAATTGTTTTTGATTAGTCGTTATGGGAATTAGTAATCTGGTCTAAATAAACCGAGCTTATGTGTTTGTTGGCTAGAATTGGTGTCTTTCTAATACGTGAATGCTATCGATAGGCTAAATCATAAGAGCTTATTTAGGGTTGTTTGATTGGTAAGAGGAGTAATCAAAGAGCTTGTTTTGGTTATCGACGACTTAAGGAAAGACTAGGTTATTAGAGCTTGTTAATAACTATAGCCAATTTATCTATAAAACATTGAATTATCATTGCATCAGTGATCGAATTAATTGAATCAATACCGAGAAAATCCGAAAACTAGAATTTCTTATCATAATAAAAATCCGAATTTCACTTTAATTGCTTTATTTGCGTTCTTCGAATCTGCGTTTTTAAATCTTGTGCTTTTTAATTTACGTCTTTTTACTTTAATTAGTTAATCCAATCCAAAACCCCCTTGTTATCGATATTAGTAATTTAGGAATTGAATTTTACACCATTCTCTGTGGATCGTCCCTACTTATCGCTGATTACAAATCTTTTTAAAGTAGGTTTTTATTTTTGTTGGATTCGACACCCACCAAATTTTGGCGCCGTTGCCGGGGAACGGTGTTATATATTTATTTCCGTTGTTGCTAATATTTTCGTTTTAGTTTTGTTTTGTTAGTTTTTGCATGCCTAGGACCTTTCGTGGAAGTGAATTCGAATGCGATCCTGAGATCGAAAAACGAGCCCGCCGACTACGAAAAGAGACTAGGCAACGTTACTTTACTATCCCGTCGGTTTCATCGTCCAGGACCGAATCTGCGTTTTCTTTTGACGATTCAGAAGAGGAAAACGAATCAATGGACAACGCTGCTCATGTCGCACCTCCTAATGGTGCCAATGCCAATGCCAACGCCATTCCCGACGTTATTGAAAGAACACTGAAAGACATGGCCATGCCAAATCCGAATCAACAACCTCTCTGCATACCCTATCCTAATCTTGAGGTAGATTTTGAATTAAAATCTGGGCTGATTCACTTACTACCTACTTTTCGTGGTTTTGCAGGAGATGACCCACACAAACATCTAAAGGAATTCCACTTGGTTTGCTCAACTATGAGGCCAAAAGATGTGACAGAGGATCAAATTAAGTTGAGGGCTTTTCCGTTCTCGTTAGCCGAGAAAGCCAGAGATTGGTTATATTTTCTTCCTTCGGGTTCAATAGAAACATGGACTGAGATGGAAAAGCAATTCTTAGAGAGATTCTTCCCAGCATCTCGAGTCGCAATTGTAAGGAAAGAAATCTGCGGAATTCGTCAGTTTACAGGTGAGACATTATACGAGTATTGGGAACGTTTCAAACAGTTGGTTGCTAGTTGCCCACAACATCAAATTCCAGACCAACTCCTTATACAGTACTTCTACGAGGGATTAATGGTCACGGATAGGAATCTGATAGACGCTGCGAGTGGAGGGGCATTAATTTACAAAACTTATACCGAAGCGAGAAATTTAATTTCGAATATGACATCTAACTCCCAACAGTTTAGTACTAGACAAGAACATCCAACGAAAGAAACGAATGAAGCTACTATAGCATCACTCAATCAACGTGTGAACGATATGACCGTCCTCATGCAAAAGATGGTTATGGGAAATACACAACAAGCCAATATGTGTGGTATTTATTTCGGAATTGGACACATGGCCGAGGTATGCCCCAATGCTCAAAATCAGGGTTTCGAGCAAGCGAACGCCGCTGGATATCAGGGGCAACGAAAATACGATCCTTTCTCAAACACATATAATCCTGGATGGAGGGATCACCCCAACTTGAGTTATGCACCGCGGCCACCTTATCAAAAACCTCAAGGACCTCCATTCTCTCAACAAACCCAATCCTCAGGTATGACCGCCGAAGATATGATTAAAGCATTGACCGCCAATACTCAACAATTTCAACAGAGCGTACAACAGTTCCAACAAGGTTTGCAACAAGCCCAACAAGAGAATCAAAACGCTATTAAGAACTTGGAGAAACAAATGGGTCAAGTAGCCACCGCCGTAAACGAATTGGTGTCCCAAAGTTCGAGCAAACTGCCGTCCCAAGTCATAGTAAACCCAAGGGAGAACGTCAATGCAGTTACGTTACGAAGTGGCAAGCAATTAAAAGAAGCCGAACCGTTGCAAGAGTTAAGCGTGCCCACGCCTAATCCTCCAAACGCTTCTGCCAAGAACACTTCAAAACGAGAAATTGAAAAGGAATTGGAAAAAGAAGAGGAACCTGTTATCCAGCAGAAACCAATGAAATTCGTGATTCAACCTCCTTTCCCGGGACGATTTGCCAAGTCGAAGAAAGAGGAGCAAGAGAAAGAAATACTCGAAACATTCCGAAAAGTTGAGGTAAACATCCCACTTCTTGATGCCATTAAGCAAGTACCTCGTTATGCCAAGTTCCTTAAGGAATTGTGCACGACAAAAAGAAAGCTTAAAGGCAACGAGAAGATACACGTAGGAGAAAACGTATCTGCTGTGCTTCAAAAGAAATTACCTCCTAAGTGTAAAGATCCAGGTATGTTTACAATTCCATGTAAAATTGGGAATATTCGAATTGAAAAAGCTATGCTAGACTTAGGAGCCTCAATCAATGTTATGCCACGATCGATATATGAATCACTTAATGTAGGAAAATTGAAAGAAACCGGTGTAGTTATTCAATTAGCTGATAGGTCTAATGCTTACCCCGATGGTGTTCTAGAAGATATTTTGGTACAAGTTAATGACCTAGTGTTCCCCGCCGATTTCTATATTGTCGATATGGATCATAATGAGTCTAGTAATCCCGCCCCGATTTTACTTGGTAGACCATTCATGAAAACGTCTAGGACCATAATTAATGTACATGATGGGACTCTCTCCATGGAATTTGATGGAAAAATCATAAAATTTAACATATACGATTCAATGAAGTACCCTTCTAACGATCATTCTGTTTTTGGTATAGATGTTATTGACCCTTTGATGCAGACTATGTTCGAACCTGAGTATGGCGATCCGTTACAAGTAGCTTTGATCACTAACGACTTGGATGGGAAGGAAAAGCAACTTAAGCTAAACCGAGGACTCGAAGAGAAGAAATCGGACTTTGATTCACTTCAATCACTTTCTCTTAATGTTTCTCGTATTTCCTTATCTTCATCAACTTCTAAAATACTTCCATCTATTGTGCAGGCACCGAAGTTGAAAATCCAAGAGTTAGAGGAAATTCATAATGAAATAAACGAGAAGAATAAAACGGAACCTTTTCGTGATAAGACGATCTCAAGAAAGAACTTAGTCATAGGACAAAAAGTTATTGTTTCCCATTCTCGTTTCAAGCTATTTCTGGGTAAGCCACGTTCCCGTTGGATTGGACCATTTATTGTCATTGACATTTTTTCCTATGGTGCAGTTTATATTCAAAATCCAACTACACGAAAGATTTTCAAGGTGAATAGACATCGTTTGAAACCTTTTTATGAAGGATTTCAATCTCACGATGTCAAAAACATGAAGTTGGAACCATCAAACCATGCTACATAACTTTGTAGCAACGTCTAGCCGAAGACGTTAAAGAATAGCGCTTCTTGGGAGGCAACCCATGCGTTCTTTATTTCATGCTTTATGTTTTTCGTACTTTTTGTTTTGTTAAGACCGAACAGTTTCAAAAATTAAGCGTGCCCACGCTTAAAATGCGAAACCGTTCGGTCTGACCTGCTTTTCTTTTTACGAAGCGTCTCAGAAGTTAAGCGTGCCCACGCCTAACTTCAGAAACCCTTCGGCCTTGACCCTCGTAATTTTACCGAAGCGTTTGACTATTTAAGCGTGCCCACGCCTAAAAGTCTGAACCCTTCACCAAAAATCACTTTGGTTGCTCGTTTTTTTATTTTCTTTGCTCAAAAAAAAAAAAAATTAAAATTTCAACAACAGTTTGCATTTGGGGTTTTCCAACCCTAAATTCTTCATCTTCATCACGCCGCCTCTCACTTTCTCTCTTCTGATTTGCAGATCTCCGATCACCTCACACTCCGTCACCATCACCCGGAGCCCCAACCTGAACTACAATTCCGGCCACTGACACTCCCGCAGCGACACCTGTCGCCGAGCCGTCCACCTCACGCCGCCGGCCTACCACCGCGTCACCCACGGCTGCCACTGATTCTGCTGCCCCCGAGACTCCACCTACTGCTGCTCCTTCCATCGAAGATCGCCTCGCAGCCATGGAAGCCCGTCTTGAATCGATCGAAGCCAAACTCGACCAACTACTCGCTCGCCGCGACGTCACGAGCGAGTGATGTCCAAGGGGAGTCTCCCTTCCTTGTGCTTTTATTTTTTACGCATTTCCTCGTATCATTTTGCTATTGCTTTTACATTGGGGAAAATGCATGCTTTAAGTGTGGGGGGATGACTTCTCGTGCAATTGTGCTTCTTGTGTCTTTGTTTGATTTACTATTACTACGTGTAATTTTTTTGCATTTCGATTTTGCATTTGCTTCGGTACTTTAGAATATGGTGCTTGTGATTTCTGTGAACTTGTTGAATTTGAACAATATGGCCATGTTTTAGTTGAATTTTCATGCCGTATGAGATTTTTGCTAGCATAACGATCAAATGAAAACGGTAGATTTTCACGTTTTAGTACGACTTATCCATGCCTTGTGAGAATTTGAGCCTTTTCGATTAAATGGATCATATATGACATCTTTCTTTCTTGTGTGATACTCGCGTGTTTTTGGAAATTCTAGAACTTGTTTTGAACCACGTCAAAATTACGAGAGTTTGTGCATAATTGAAGGTGATAAGGGCATATAGGATTTAGCCACTTTTCCAAATAAACCGTACCCTTGCATTATCCACTAGTGAGCCCACTTTGAGCCTTTTAACCGTATTTTCTTGATCAAATCCCGAATATGAGCCTTTACCGTTTATTTCTATCTTAATCTTACCCGTCTAGAAAACGAGTCGAGCATTGAGATTATTGAAGTTTGGGACCGAAAGTCAAGAAAGTGATGTTTTTGAATAAGTGTGGTGGCATTCGTGGAAAATACAAACGGTACCCAAAAAAAAAAAAAAAAGAGAAAAATTCAGAAAAATTCGAAAAAAAAGAAAAAGAAAATAAAGAGAATGAAAAAAAAGGTATCAAAAAGAAAGAATGAAAATGAAGGTAGTTGGGTCCTTAAAAGCCGAATACACCCAATAATGTCTCGGTGCCCGATGAAATTTTCGGACTTAGCCATTTTAGACCTTTCTTTTTACTCCTACCCCGAACCTTAGCCCCGTTACAACCCTTAATAAGACCTTTTGATTCTTTTATGCACATTCTCAAAAGTAGTGGCGATGTTGGTGTATAACCAAGCCTATGGGATAACCTTAACACGTTGAGTCTTGAGCGAAACACTTTATACCCTATACACGAGAGAATTGGGAGATTGAGAGAAAAGTCGACTAATTTCGTGCATTTCTATTTGTAAAAATGAGTTCGTTGTGTTGGTATTGATTTATTATGGTATTGGAACCCTCGATTTTTTTTGCATGTGCCGTCTTGTCAAGTTTGATTTTTGTTTATTAGTGCACGAGCCTATATCTCTGATTTGTCGGGTGTTGCAATCTTGAGTTGGTTACATTGCTTAATTTCAAACATTGTCCGAGGACGTACAATTGCATAAGTGTGGAGGTATTTGTTAAGTCGATATTTGTACATACTTTACGTGATCATTATTAGGATATTTGGCATATTTGAGCTTCGTATTTGATGGAATTATGTTGATATTAAATTAATAGGTGATGATACAAGGAATGAATGAAAAAGGAAGTTAATTGAGGTGAAAAAGGAACAAAACCGATTAAGGGACAAAAATATGACTGCCGAACATTCTGAATACTTAAGCGTGCCCACGGTTAATTAGTCAAAGGCTTCGGCTCGGGACGGAACATCTGGACGCTGTGAAGATCTTTTGTGCTGAAATTCAGATCCTGTTTTGATACTTTCTCTTTCCTGAATTGTTGGGATTTATTCCCTTGCTTTTGTTTAGATTTTATTTCCATATCTTGGAGATTTTATTTTGTTTTAGTTTGTTAAGTTTGTTAGAATCCTAATTAGTTACCTTTTTGGATTAGGATTCCTTTATGTTATATATATGTGGAAATTTTATTGCACAAGACACCTTTTGCTTTATTCTTAATTCAATTGCACGTTTTTCCCTTCCAATGAAGTCTTCGATTTTTATTGATTTCTGCATACGTTCGATTATGAGTGGCTAAACTCATACTTCTAGTCAAGGATTCTTCAAGGTTTGATTCTTTAAATTCGTGAGATCGAATTGTGCCGTAATTTCTCTGTTATTAGGTATTTACTTTTTCTTTGAGCTTTGTTGATAATATGTTTCAATAGGTTAGATAACCTGATAAATTATTTAATCTTTGAAATCGTATTTAGCTATTTAGGACTAAATCCGTGACTGGTGAACCCTAATTTTGTAGCAGTTAGCGACGTTGATTATTTAATCGTTTTCGATTAGTTGTTATGGGAATTAGTAATCTGGTCTAAATAAACTGAGCTTATGTGTTTGTTGGCTAGAATTGGTGTCTTTCTAATACGTGAATGCTATCGATAGGCTAAATCCTAAGAGCTTATTTAGGGTTGTCTGATTGGTAAGAGGAGTAATCAAAGAGCTTGTTTTGGTTATCGACGACTTAAGGAAAGACTAGGTTATTAGAGCTTGTTAATAACTATAGCCAATTTATCTATAAAACATTGAATTATCATTGCATCAGTGATCGAATTAATTGAATCAATATTGAGAAAATCCGAAGACTAGAATTTCTTATCATAATAAAAATCCGAATTTCACTTTAAGTGCTTTATTTGCGTTCTTCGAATCTGCGTTTTTAAATCTTGTGCTTTTTAATTTACGTCTTTTTACTTTAATTAGTTAATCCAATCCAAAACCCCCTTGTTATCGATATTAGTAATTTAGGAATTGAATTTTACACCATTCCCTGTGGATCGACCCTACTTATCGCTGATTACAAATCTTTTTAAAGTAGGTTTTTATTTTTGTTGGATTCGACACCCACCAGTTTCTGTCTTAAAATATTCATCAATGCATTTGTATATAAAAATCAATTTGTGTATCTTTTCTTTTAAAAATCAAACATCACGTAAGACAAAGAGTAAGCATGTTTAATTTATCATTTTCCGAAAAGTGGATAATGCATGCAATTGAATCAAATTGTTATTTTTTATTTTTTATTTTTTAACCAAATTGGTATATATGTTCATACACACATATATAGAAAAATATAATATGAAATATTCTATTACAACTGAAAATTATAATTAGATTATACAAATATGGTTAAAAAAGAGTATTTAAATCAAAAAACAATAATTTTGGGTTCCATTCTTTATTATATATGTTTGAACTAACATAAAAAAATAATTACATCTATTTACTTGCCAAATTTTATGTAGACAACCAAACGCTAATAATAGAATTAGATTTCGAGTTATCAGTTTACTAGAAATTTGATTCCCATTTTAAATTGCATTCGCTATCAGAACAACAGAGCCTTAGAGTATTACGAAGTTTTCAACTATTCTTAAATAATTAGTTCATTGTTATTATCGATGATATATATCTTGAAAGCTAATGTATTGGAAGATTATAATCTCAAATGAGCTTGTTTTTTTTTTTTGTGTTTTAATTTATTTAACAAACAAATTTAAAAAAGATATCTAATGTATATTATACCTATTTATAATTCACCCGGATATTCCTAACCAAATTATGTATCTTATTATTTGACTCTTTTACCATTAAAAACTTAAACTTATGGAAATCTGATTTGTATTACACCCCTTAAAAAAGAGAAAAATGACACTCAAATATCGTATACAAGCAAAGGAAAGAGTTATTGTGACGAACAAAAGATACGAATATGATTAGTTTGTGATATTGTTTCAATTAATTCTCATTTTGACTAAATTAAGTACGATGAAGTTGAACCATTATTTATACTAATTTATAATTAAGATGATATTAAAACTGAATATTGAATTAATTTAAAAATATATTCGTTTAGAACTCACATAGTTTGAGATGTATTCCTTTTTCACTAGGAGAAAATATAAGAAGTAATAAAAGAAAACAAAAAGATCAAATTGAATGATGGAAGTTTTAATGTATATACATACTTTACACTAGAGTAAAAATGGTTTATCAATATAAATAAAGGGGTAAATGTCTCGTTCAACAGTTTAGGGACATTTGTAATATACTTTATATGCAAGTGGGCAAAGTGTATTTTATTATAAAATTTACATATGCACGATAATTTTTTATATTAAATGTAAAAATATGTGAATGATTTTTCTGTTGTGATAAAATTAAAAAAAAAATGTATTTCAGGTCTAAACATTTTTTCCAACATGTAATTTTAAGAGTCAAATAATTGCTAACTAATTTATATTATCTATGCCAATAAGGTGCATAAGTATATTAAATTTGTATAATAAAATTAGATAAATAATAATTCTGAACCCTATGCAAGAGATGCCAAAATAATTATATTGAAGTTTGTAGAGGATTGCACAACAAAAATTTTGAAGTACTTTTTTGTATATGCTTCCAAAATAATTACCATGGTTGCAGACGTAGAAGCATCTTTTCTATAATGAGTGACCTATGTAGTTTGATAAGTTAATTAATGATTTTTATAATTTTATTTTATTATAAAGTCCTAAGAAAATTAGATACCTTGTTATTTTTATTTCATTATAAAGTCCTATTAAAATTAGACAACTTAGTATTTGACTCTTTTATTATTAAATTAAAAAGTGAATTTTGACAAGAACATTTTAGATAGATCAAAAATATAAAAAAAAAATTCGTACTTTTATAATAGTATAATAATATAAATTAGAAATAGATATAGATAAAACATAACCTAGTATTTAATTCAAATATCATTCGTATAATTAATTTTTGGAGAAACAAACTCAAACAAAAAGGAAAGTGAAAATTTTCTTCTATGATTGAATGAATAGTTTCCATTGACCACCTACTATTACAACTCATAAGGAAAAAACACAAAAATGGTTAAAAATATAGGAAAAATAAATTCATAAATAACCTACTCGGTTTATGGATGAGTGCTCTTGGTGTCGTCGGTTTGGCCCTAAACCTACGTGCCAATGAATTCTTTTTGCTGCAAATTCGTGCAGTGGAAGATTCGGAAATTGAGACTTTCTACATCAAAAATATTCTAGGATGTGTTTTGATCAAGTGATTTTGATTTGGGGAGAGTATTTAGATGAAGGATTTGAAATGAACTAAAATTGAGTCATTTGAAATCAGCCATAGTTATGGAGAAAATAGCTCAAAGTGATTGGAAAGGGTTTGAAATCCATTATAACTCGGATACATCCAAACAAACTTAATGGATTTGTTGACGGATTTCAAATCTTTCGATCCAAACAAATTTTTTAGAAATCCCGCATCATTTGTATAATACCATTTCTTTTGACCACTACTTGATTTTTAGAAATCCCACATCGCTTCTATCTTTCAAATCCACTTTTTTTCAGACACATTTAATATATGTAACACTTCTTATAATCATATAGTACAAATTAGTCAACTTGTTCTTATCTGTAAAGCCTTCTCTTTCGTTCCTGTTCATTTTCTCTACAAGCGAACCATGGATGAGTCAGTGGTGAAATTTCCGGGTTTTTTCAAGGTTTACATGCCCGAGAAAAATGGTGAAAAACTGGTATTCTTTGTCAATTATTTTTCTCTTTATTTTCACTTTATTTTTCTAATTAGGGTTTTGTTTTATTTCGTCTATACTGTAATTTACATTTCTGTTGTTTAACAAGTTATCCCACAAAATGGTTTCATGTGTAGCCTCTGCGAGTTGCTTTAATTGACCTATATAAAATGTTTAATGGTGGTTTTATAAATGGTATAACGTATCTCTCTTCTTTGAATTTGTATGTCTGTAAATTTTATAAGCAAGGAAACATTATAAATGCAGCTTTGCTTTTGTGTGCTATATCCATTTAGATCCCTAATTTTTCTTGTTTAAGATAAAGATGTAAATTGTATTTAGAACATTTTGAGCGAATGTTGGATTACACAACAATGATATAAATAAAAACATATGATATAGTTAAATCCTCAATTTTTGTGTGTCCTTCTTGTAAAGGTTAAGATGGTTATTTCTCTTAACGTTTTATGTCCTTCACTAGCATCGAGATTTCGCTTCTAGTGATACCTCAACGAGGAGATTTAGAGCCATTTGCTTGTAATATATTTGTGTGTCGGAAATAGGGTACGGGTCTGGGTCGCCCATAAGAGCTAACCCTACCCATCTTGTGTTTAAAATTGAAAAATGAAGGGAGAGGTTGTTTATAGGATATAACCACCAACTCCTTATCCCATCCATTCTATGATTTCAGATTGTAACATAAGAAAATAAAGAAAATTCGTATGTACACTGGGGAAAGATCCAATATTTGGTAGGTTTATGTATCGAAACTGCATATTAAACGTTTAATTATTCCGTTTATTGTTCAACTTTAGCATTTTGGTGTTTGCCCTTTGATGAAAATAAGATGACGGTCAATATTTTCTTTATAGTTATCGTCAATTTTAGTTTTGTAGTTCTCAAAAGGAAACACATACTGATATTGTAAGTTTTTATATGAAAACATTGGTTAATTTTTGTGCCTAAATTGTTTTCTCTTCTTGTATGTAAAGATTATTCCTTCTGGATTTGTTCAAGACCTTAAAGAAGCTTGTCCCAAGAGTGCGGTCCTTAAAGACCGACATGGCAACGTATGGCAGGTAAAGGTGAGAAAACGAGGAAATATTTGGTACTTTCAAGATGGTTGGAAACATTTTGTTGAAGAGAGTTTCCTTGCTATGTATGATATTTTGACATTCAAGTATCTTGGCCGAGGAGTTTTTTATGTTAAAATTTTTGGTTTAAATGCTTGTGAAAAGAAACGACCTCAAAATATTTGCGAACAAAGAGAAACCCCAAATGTTAATGAAGGTACAAATACACAAGAGCATCAAAAAGTAAAAGAAGAAAAAGATAAGGACAAATATGATAATGAGGATGACGATTGTGTGCTTCTTAGTCAAGATGAGAGTGACAATGACGATGATGATGAAGAAGAACAAGTGAAGAATGGTAAGAATTTCATTATATTCTTCGTCTAATTTTAATAGTACTTCTTTTTTTTACTACAACATTGTATTATAAAATTGACACGACAATTATCTAGGAATTAATTACGTTTCTTTTGTCCGAATATCGTAACAATATTTTTTGTTTTGTGATGTAGTTGGAGCTTCTACTACTACACGTAGATGTAGAAGGAAGAGGATTGCGAACTGGTTCGACACTGAGCTTTTTAAATCTGGATTGGCTCGTCAACCCAACAATCCATTCTTCGTGACAAGAGCAAATATAGCCAGGAAGGATGAATTGGTAAGTTTTATATAAACCCTAGCAGTTCACAATATTTGAATGCAGATGAGTTTTTCTATTTTAAATCACTATTCCATCTTCTATTTCAGTGTATCAGATGTTTGACTCGTGTAATTTGATACATGCACTTATTAAGGTTTGCATGTGCATATATTTTAACACATGTCAACACTACAAGAGTGGAACACAAGATAGAACACAAAATTAGAATAGAAAATCTAATACCTATTGAAAGTTGAATTTTGTTTGTAGATGAACTTAATATGTATTTTTTTAGAAAAAATTACTAAAACACCCTTCGAAATTACTAAAAATACCCGATGTTTCGAAACTATATAAAGTCCACTCTCATAGGAATATATTCTTACAATCAAACCTCATGTGTATTTAAAATTCTCGAAAATTCATCTTTGTAAATCTTAAATATAACGAGTCTCGTTGTAATTTACCGAAATTATGTGTATGTAATTTACCATATTATTTATAGTTGCACGTTCGAGGCATGTGCATTTATTTATATACGACGATTTTGTGTAATTTAATTCTATTGTTGTAATGCAGCTTATCCCTAGGGCTGTTATCGAAATTTACAATCTTCAACTCCCGGAGCAAATAATATTGGTAGATGAAAAAGGGAGAAAATTTCACACAATTCGTAAAGTTTGGACTGACGGGAGGACGTATTATATTAAAGGATGGAAAAATTTTTGCTCATTGAACTTGGTTGGGATACACGACAAGTGTATATGCGAGTTCATCCATGGAGATGATGGGAAACTATACTTCCATACTTCTGTTGTCCGTATCGATGGACAACAAGGCTAGTTTGTAGAATCATTTTGCATTTTTATTAAGAACAATTTGTAATATGATTTGGATGATTTATATTCATTTTGTAATTTTTTGTAACTTTTAATAGCAATTATGTGAATTTTGAGGAATATGATGTTAGCATTTATTTTTACATTTAAGTTGGTCACCAAGTTTTGAATATGTATCAATAAGCAAATCAATTGGTAGGGTTTACTTGGACATGGTTCAATAGTTTGGGTCTAGGTGTGGGTTCTAATTTTAGTTCGTAAGATAATGTGATTTTAATTTTCGTCCCGTACTCTATAGAATTTTTCAAATATTTCACACTAATTATATAACAAGAGCTAGTTTTGTATGGTATTTTTCCTTAAATATTTACGGATTGCACAACTCAAAATTGTACTTAGGCACGATGTATCCTGTACCAATCACCCCATAAACATAATATTTTTTTACTTACCCCTAAAAAATAATTAAAATAACATTAAAGAAAAATTATCACTGTTCTCCACCATTTTTAAATTTTTTTTTCAAAGGAGGAGAGTGAGAGTAATATTTGTTTAGACAGTTTTCAGTGGCAAAATTTTATTTTAATAACACAAATAAAGTAAGAGAGTACTGTTAAAAAATGACTGATATTGCAGTTTTTTCAAACTATTTAGACTATATTTGAAATCTCCTCAAGTATGAGATGAAAACGAAAATCATGATATTCTCTAAGGCTAAATCTAAAATTTTATCATATTCAGACCTACATCCATTAACTATCTCGAGACCAGGTTCAAATCCAATCCTTAGGTCTCGTTTTGGGCTTAGTCCCAAATTTTTGGTCTGGGTTAGAGTAACGCAGTACATTACGAATTATTTTTAAAAATAATGATAATGAAAATCGTAAAACCACTTGAATAGGAAATTAAAATAATTAGACATATGGGTAACCTATGAATATAAAATTATGAAGTAAAAACGGGATAAATGCACTTTTCATCTCTGTAGTTACATGCAATCGCAAAATTGGTCCCCCATGTTCCGCATAGGGGTGTCAATGGGTGGGTCTGGCCCAGACCCAGACCCAAAACTTTGGGTCCGGGCCCAGACCCAGACCCAAAACTTTGGGTCCGGGTCCAGACCCAGACCCAAAAGATTGGGTCTACACTAGACCCAAAGTTTTGGGTCCAGACCCAGACCCAAAACTTTGGGTCTATTGGGTCTGGGTCTAGAATAGACCCAATTAATTTGTTTATTTTATTTTTGTACTTATGTTTATAACTTTTGCTAATAGATTTTAAAATATATATGATTTGTAAAATCTGAATATATATGTACAAATTTATTAAATCTGAAAAAAATATTATTCATATATATAATATTATATATATTATATAATATTTTATTATGCATTAAAAGCATATACATCATATGATCATAATGTTTCTTAGCTGAAAATAAGATATATAAGCTGACATTTAAATGTTAAAACCATTTCTAAGTTAATGAAATAATATTTATACTGTCAAAATTTCCAACTCAAAAATGCAACCAACTGCTACTAACGTTATTTTTGCAGTGCATTATTAATAATATATATAATATTATATATATAAATCTTATATAAAAAATAGTATTCATATATATAATATTATATAATATTAAAATATTTTCTAAATCTTGAAAAGAATAAATCAAAATAAAACTTCCACTTCAGAGATTATGGTAAGTATTAAAAAAAAATATATATTTCGTAGATATTTTGATGACAACAAATAAAATTGATGGGTCATAAGACCATTTTGTATAAAAGATGCAAGAATTGTTTAGTAAAGAAATGTGAAGGATTACTGACAGATTATTTATACAATAAATACTTGTATATACAGATTATATGCGACCAATATATATATATATATATATATATATTATATATTATATATATAATATGAAAGTTAAAGAAGAAGATGAAATGAAGTAAGGATGACGTCGGAGATATGAGGGTCGACCGCCGGAGACATGAGGAGCGACGGCGGAGATGGCGGCGGGCCGGCGGTGGAGATGGCGGCGGGCCGGCGGCAGCAGATTGAATGGGAAGAAAGTTTGGTGAAGATTAGATTTGTAGGGTTTGATGAATATATATATATATATATATATATATATATATATAATATATATATATATATATATATATATATATATATATATCATAAAAGTTTGGACTTGGGCTTTTGGGTCTAATTGGGTCTCACATTGGGTCTAGCTTATGTTTGGGTCTGGGTCTGGGTCTAGACCCAAACACAATGTTTGGGTCTGGGTCTAGACCCGGACCCAAAGTTTTGGGTCTGGGTCTGGGTCCAGACCCAAAGTTTTGGGTCTGGGTCTGGGTCGGACCCACCCATTGACACCCCTAGTTCCGCACGCGTCAATTTAGTACCTAAACTTACCATTTTTTGACAAAATTTGTCCCTACCATCAATTGGTCGTCCAACCCTAACAGTTCAACTGTGTGACGCGCACGTGACATCCAAAATTGAGGGTAAAATCGCGTATTACCCGATTTCATCTTCATTTTCTTCAATTTGGGGGGAAAATTGATTTTTTTACCTCATTTCTCTCAAATTAGGGTTTAGGGTGTTCATTTCTGCCCATTTTTTACTAATTTTTTGACCCCATTCTGATTATTAAGGTTCGAAACCATGAGTGGAAACAGCTCATCCAATTCAAGCAGGCCTCAATTGAAAGACATGAGCAGAAGCAGCTCATCCTCTATATCTCAAAATGATTCTTCTAAGTTTGGTCCTTCTTCAATGTGTAAATGTGGATTCGAGCTCCCGGTACTCACAGCTTGGACCGATCTAAATGTTGGGAGAAGGTTTCGAAAATGTCCAAATTATGGGGTAAGTTCACTACTTAAAAAGTTTACAATTCCTTGGGTGTATTCGAATGGAAATTATGGAATTTATTGAAATTTAATGAAAAAGTTTACAATTGCAGAAATCATCATTCTGTGGTGTATTCGAATGGTTGGACCCGAATCTTTGTGAGAGAGGCAGACAACTTCTTCCTGATATGCATAAAACTATAATGCATATGGAGGACGAAATTTTTTGGTTTAAGAGACGGGAGAAATCCTTGAAAGATGAGATAATTGAGTACCAAAAAAGAGAGAAGAGTTTGGAATCGATGATAATTGACTACAAACGAAGAGAACAGAACTTAGAAACTGAGATAATGGACTGCAATGAAAGAGAGGAACTTCTGGAACAATAACTCCATTCACACAGAATAAGAATGAAGAAATACGAAGAATCATCCTACCGAAGTTATAAAAATATGTTCATGTTTGTTCTTATCATGCTCATGACCACAACCCTATTGGTGAAATCAATTTTTAGGCAAGATAGGTTTGATTATATGTAGTTGAGTTAAAATGATTGTGTAGGTCTTGTTTAGATCTTGTTGTTTAAGTTTGATTATATGCAGTTGTTTGTTCATGTGTTTGTAGAATTGCTAGTGTTTGTTTGTTCATATTTGTAGAATTGCTGGTCTTGTTTGTTCATGTTTGTAAGACAATCTCAATTGAGAGAATTGTTCATGTTTGTAAGACAATTGATGGTGTTCTGTTTGTTTTGTTATCTGAAATTCTTCCACAGCACAAGATTGACCAAATTCAACCAACTCATTCAACCAACTGAAACTACACTCTAGAACACAAGTCACCAACATAAAATTGATCAAATTCAACCAACTCATTCAACCAATTGAAATTACAATCTACAACTCATTCAACCAACTAAAATCAGTAAATTCTCATAAAAAGTTAATGCAAATGTACTGAGTACATAATTCAATACAAATAGTTCAATACAAAATAGTTCAAAACAGAAATTGCATAATTCAATACAAGTACAGAAATTGTTTGAAAATCAAACTATAGTTTCCATAGTTTAGGGGTAGAATTTCCAGAAGACTTAGAGGACACATTTGCTGACTTTGGGATAGCTTTGGTGGAGGTACTTGGGGCAGCTTGTGAAGCAATACTTAGGGCAGCTTGTGAAGCAATGGTTGGGCCAGCTTGTGAAGCAATACTTGAGGCAGCTTGTGAAGCAAACTTTGGAGCAGGTACTGGAGGCTTTTTGGGGAAACATATTTTATGAAGCATGTGCTGATGAACAGCTTTTGAAGCAGATTTTGGAGCACTTTGACAAGGTCTTGAAGCACTTCCACTTTTAGAAGGTCTTGAGGCACTTGCACTTGCACTTTCAGAAGGTTTGGACACTGATTTTGGAGCTACAACAACAGGTTTGGACACTGATTTGGATTGTTGGTGGGTGTCGAATCCAACAAAAATAAATAATCTACTCGAAAAGATTTGTAAATAGTGACAAGTAGGGTCGATCCACAGGGAATGGTGTAGAAATAATTCCTAAGTTACTAATATCAATAAAAAGGGGGGTTTTGGATTTGATTAACTAAATAAAATTAAAAGACGTAAATTAAAAAGCAAAATTAAAATAGATTTCGAATTCAATATGTGGAGAAGTTCTAGTCTTCGGATTATCTTGGTATTGATTCTACGATTTGATCACTGATGCAATAATAATTCAACGTTATCAGATAAATTCGCTATAGTTACTAACAAGCTCTAGTAACCTAGTTTTTCCTTAAGTCGTCGATAACCAAAACAAGCTCTTTGATTACTCCTCTTACCAAACAGACAACCCTAAACAAGCTCTTAGGATTTAGCCTATCGATAGCATTCACGTATTAGAAAAACACCAATTCTAGCCAACAAACACATAAGCTCGGTTTATTTAGACCAGATCACTAATTCCCATAGCGACTAATCAAAAACGTTTCCATAATCAACGTCGCTAACTGCTACAAAATTAGGGTTAGCCAGTCACGGAGTTAGCCCTAAATAGCAAAATATAATTCCAACGATTAAATAATTGGCCAGACTAAATAATCAATTGAAATATATTGTCAACAAAGCTCAGAGAAAAAGTAAATACCTGATGAACGAAGAAATTAAAGTACAATTCGATCTCACAAATATTAAGAATCAAACCTTGAAGAATCCTCGACTAGAATTATGTGTTTAGCAACACATAATCAAAAACTTCATCAAAATATTAAAAATCG
The DNA here is from genome assembly GCA_963669365.1 of Verbascum thapsus. Lineage (NCBI taxonomy): Eukaryota > Viridiplantae > Streptophyta > Magnoliopsida > Lamiales > Scrophulariaceae > Verbascum > Verbascum thapsus. The sequence continues at coordinate 13,048,392 of OY770110.1, forward strand.
AGGGCTGGAAAATTAAAGGGAAAAACGATCTTGAATTGAAAATAAAATCAAAGGTGTCTTGTGGAATAAAATTCCACATACTTATAATAAAAGAGTCCTAATCCAAAAAGGAAACTAATTAGGGCTCTAACAAACTTAACAAACTCAAATCTTGAAATATCTAGAAATAAGGAAATAAAATCTAAACAAATAAAAGAGAATAAAATCTCATATATCCGAAAATCAGTTGGCTTCTATAGCAAAAATCCGAATCTTAACAGAAAATCTTCAAAAATCTTCATGAAACGCGTTTTCTGGGCAGAAGCGTTCAGAGACTTAAGCGTGGGCACACTTAATTCAGGAAAGTCTTCTGCTGCTGCTCTTTTTATGCTAACTCAATTTCTGCTCATTTTTCTCCTATTTTCATCTCATTTGGCTTCTTTCTTTACGTAATCACCTAGAATTCAAATATCAATATAATATTACGAAATAAGGAGCATAATTGTAATAAAGTACTCGATCTTGAACATATAAAACATGCATAAAATACAACCTAACAATTGTGAAGTCACAGGCACATGTACAGGCATAGGCACAGGCACATTTGAAGGCAATGGAGGCTTCTTGGTTGCAGTTGGTGCAGAACTATAGGCTTTACTAGCAGAAGCTCTTAAGTTGGTCATTGTGATAAAATTTTTACCACCTTTAATCAAAACTGGATTGTGAATGTTGGAGCCTTCATTTATCTGCAAATCAATACAGTAAGTAAAACACACTAGAAATGAAATACAAATTGAAATACAGTAAAAACAAATTGAAATTCTTACAGTAATTATTTCTGTTCTATTTGAGTGCTCATTTCTGCACCAAATGGCAGAGATTGCATGTTTACAGGGTATGCCACTTAGTTCCCACCTCCTACAACTACAAGTCATTTCCAAGACATTAACAGTATGTTGATCAAAAGGCCCATTAGTCTGAAAATTCCAATCATTAGATCTCATTGGTATGCACTCACCAGCATCTGTCATGTTTTTCATTAGTTGAGTTCTTATTTTTGGACATATAGCATTGTCCCACTTCTCAGATTTTTCCCTATTTAGTTGCAACCTTGTCATTAAAAGAGTTCTTATAGTTTCAAGCAAAGGGATTATAGGCTTGTTTCTTGCATCTAGGATGAAGGAATTAAAACATTCACACATGTTATTTAAAAGAATATCACATTTTGGAGAAGGGCTAAAGTGTGATCTAGACCACTGACGTGCTGGTTTTTTCACCAACCAAGAGTAAGCATTTTCATCAATGTTTTTTAATTCATCCATCCTTCTCTTAAATTCTTCAACTCTTGATGCTCTTGCAGCTTCCCACAGAGCATTTTTTACAGCCACACCCCCAAATCCATCTTTTTTCATGTTACTATGTAAGTGCCTAACACATAATCTGTTTTCAGCCTCAGGAAACAATGATTCAAAGGAAGGAATCAAGCCTTTTTGCTTGTCTGACATAAAAGTCCATTTGGATTGATTCTCTGAAATTCCTAAATCACCATCTAACAGGTTTAAGAACTAGGTCCATGTATCTTTGGTTTCCCCTTCAACAACAGCAAAACAAATGGGAAAAATATTGTTGTTTGGATCTAAACCAACTGCAGATAACAACTGCCCACCCTTCTGCCTTTTCAAAAAACAGCCATCAACACCTACTACAGGCCTACAACCAGCTTTAAAACCATCCTTACATGTTGAGAAGCAAATATACAACCTATGGAACCTAAGACCATCTTCATCTTCAATCAATTTTAAAACTACAGTTGCTTTGTCATCAGTTCTTTTTAGTTCATTGCAATAATTTTTTATCTTGCTAAACTGATCATCAATGTCACCCTCAATAATCTTAAGTGCTTTTCTTTTAGCCCTATATGATTGTGACCGGCCTTTAATGTAGTGCATACCTCATCTCTAAATGAAGAAGTGTCCAACTTTGGATTGTCTTTAAATTTGTTCACAAATGTTTTTCCTATCCAATTTGACTTGATGCTTTTGTTGTTATAATTCCAGTAACAATTAGTGTGTTCAGGTTTATATGTTTTTATTTGCCAAGTATGATCTCCCTGCATTACTGACACATGGACAGTACACCCACATCCCTTATTCCTACACTTAGCTCTAGGTGTTCTAAATAAATTTCAACTTCATAGTTACTAGGAATGTGTTTTTTAATGGCCAAAACATCAATATCTTTATCTAGATATCTACCAATATTCATTGTTTTTCCATATTTGTGCCAAAACCTAACACTCCCTCTAATATTGTACCCTACCTCTTCTGCAAATCCCCACATCTCAATCATTCCTAGCTTATCTACATCAGCAAAGTCAAAGTACTCTACATCTCCACCAATATATTGCTTAGGATTATGTTTCATTACACCATTGTAATATAACTTAATTGTAAAACATTCATCATCTCCCATTACACCTTTATTAGTTTTAGTCATTATGTGTTCAAAAAATACAAAAAACAGAAATAAAACAACAGTCAATATCATATCATAATCAGTAAAATCAACACAAATTCAAAAATCAATTCACACATAAATGTACCGTAATTAGGAGTAAAGTCCAGTGCGTGCGTGCTTCTTCTGACCATACTACGAGTCAATTTCATTGAAATGCGATTATATTAGGGTTTAATAAAAAAGAGGAATTTTTTAAATTCGAGAATAAAATTGAAGGAATTGACGTGTACCTTTACGATTTCGTCTTCTAACTCACAGCAATTGAATAAATCAAAAGGCTTCGATTCAGCTTCACTTTGAACTCGGTGTGACAGAAATTACGAATTTGCAGAAATTAGCTTTGCTTCGAACTCGATGTGACAGAAAAATGAACATACATTACAAAGCAATTGAAAACATGTTTGATTTTCGCAATTGGATTAGGGTTCTCTAAGAAAATGAGAGGATTTGGTTATGCGATTGAAGAGAGGTGAAATGAAGAAAAGAGAAATGAAGTTGGAAATTAGGTCATACGCGATTTTACCCCCAATTTTTTGATGTCACGTGCGCGTCACACGGTCGAACCGTTAGGGTTGGACGGCCAATTGACGGTAGGGACGAATTTTGTCAAAAAATGGTAAGTTTAGGTACTAAATTGACGCGCGCGGAACATGGGTGACCAATTTTGCGATTGCATGTAACTACAGGGACGAAAAGTGCATTTATCCCAGTAAAAACCGTGTCATTCTATATTATTAGTAAACAACACGTGTGTTTTATGTGAATTATATAATATCATAAAATTAATTTATAAATATTATGCAGTTTGATTTGATAACTTCAAAAGATAAATAGCATTTACTAATATACTATTTAAAAATTAAATATTAACTTATGTAAATGAAGAATGAATATTTGAAGATTCTAAGTTAAATTAAAATTGAAAGTTAGATAATTTATAACTAAATTAAGGCTCGTGTAAATTTGTACTTCTTTCTCTTTCTTTCTTTAATTTCTAAATTTGTAGAGATTTATGGTTAATTCATATCTTCTCTTTTTTAATTTTATTGGATCAAAGATTTCGTTCTTCTTCGATGTATTACTATTTACAATAGTCTTCTGGTTATGCCTTGAAAATGTGATGCTTATATTATCATTGTAATTCAATTTTTTGATACATTTTTTTATTTCTCCTTTTTCTGAAGTCTTCATGCATCAATGACGTTTCTATATAGTTTAACTTTACAACTGTGTCTTTTCGTTCATTAGTTTAAGTTTTATTTATCAAAATATATTTTAAATAAAATTTATTTCTATTAATACGGATTATTTATATTTCATAAAATATTGGTCATGGTTGTTTATCTTTAAAAAAAAGTTTTTGAATCATAATTTTTTGAAAACCTCAATTACACACATTTTACAAAAAAGACAATTTTTTTTTCACATCATCACTGCACCAATAAATAATAATTATGTACTTTAATTACTCTCTTTTACTTCATTATAGTTTTAATGTATATTTTTTTATCAATAAGTAAATCATTTTTCACATCATAAAATTAAACAAAGCATCAAATTTAGTTTGACATGTTATACTAATTCAAACCCTTGTCAAATAATTATAAAAACACATATCCTTAATTCTTATATATTTTTTGAATCATTGAAAAATTTAATTAGTTATATGTACATTAACAATATTTGCGGTGATAAAATTAAGAATTAAATATCAATTTACTCAAATATTTAAATAAAATACATAATGGAACTACATTATTGCACACTAATAGCCTAAGCGATATTTGACTTAGTACATGTTTACTAAATAAACTAAATTCGTGGCCTTGTTAAAAATTCCTGCATATAGATATCTCTCAGTTAAAAATACATTCAAAATATAAATAATAATTTAACTAAATAAACTAGTATTTAAAAATTTGTAATTATTTTAAAGACAACTGATTTATCTATTTTTTTTAAGAATAAAAGTGTGTGTTTAATATTTTCGGTTTAAATGCTTGTGAAAAGAAACGAGCACAAAATGTTTGCGAACAAAGAGAAGCCCCAGATGTTAATGAAAATACGAATACACAAGAGCATCAAAAAGTTAAAGAAGAAAAAGATAAGGACGAATATGATAATGAGGATGACGATTGTGTGCTTCTTAGTCAAGATGAGAGTGAAAACGATGATGATAAAGAAGAAGAACAAGTGCAGAATGGTAAGAATTTCATTATATTCTTCGTCTAATTTTTTATTATATTACTCTTAATAGTACTTCTTTTTTTTACTACAACATTGTATTAGAAAATTAACACGACAATTATCTAAGAATTAATTACGTTTCTTTTGTCCAAATATCGTAACAATGTTTTTTGTTTTATGATGTAGTTGGAGCTTTTACTACTAGACGTAGACGTAGAAGGAAGAGGATTACGGACTGGTTCGACACTGAACTTTTTAAATCTGGATTGGCTCGTCAACCCAACAATCCATTCTTCGTGACAAGGCAAATATAGACAGGAAGGATGAATTCGTAAGTTTTATAAATCCATAGTTTTCAAGTGTAGGTTATATAAACCCTAGCATTTCACAATATTTGAATGCAGATGAGTTTTTCTATTTTTAATCACTATTCCTTCTTCAATTTCAGTGTATCATATGTTTGACATATATAATTTTATACATGCACTTATTAAGGTTTGCATGTGCATATATTTTAACACATGTCAACACTACAAGAGTGGAATACAAGATAGAACACAAAATTAGAATAGAAAATCTAATCCCTTGTGAATGTTGAATTTTGTTTGTAGATGAACTTACTATGTATTTTTTAAAGAAAATTACTAAAACACCCTTCGAAATTACTAAAAAAAACCGATGTTTCGAAACTATATAAAGTCCACTCTCATAGGAATATATTCTTACAATCAAACCCCATGTGTATTTAAAACTCTCGAAAATTCACCTTTGTAAATCTTAAATATAAAGAGTCTCGTTGTAATTTACCGAAATTATGTGTATGTAATTTACCATATTATTTATAGTTGCACATTCGAGGCATGTGCATTTATTTATATACGACGATTTTGTGTAATTTAATTCTATTGTTGTAATGCAGCTTATCCCTAGGTTGTTATCGAACTTTACAATCTTCAACTCCCGGAGCAAATAATATTGATTGATGAAAAAGGGAGAAAATTTCGCACAATTCGTAAAGTTTTGACTGACGGGAGGACGTATTATATTAAAGGATGAAAAAGTTTTTGCTCATTGAACTTGGTTGGGATACACGACAAGTGTATATGCGAGTTCATCCATGGAGATGATGGGAAAGTATACCTCCATACTTCTGTTGTCCTTATCGATGGACAACAAGGCTAACTTGTAGAATCATTTTGCATTTTTATTAAGAACAATTTTGTAATATGATTTGGATGATTTATATTCATTTTGTAATTTTTCTTAGCTTTTAATAGCAACTATGTGAATTTTGAACGATATGATTTTAGCATTTATTTTTACCCTAGTTTGGTCACCAAGTTTTGAATATATATCAATAGATGGGTAAATTGCTTTTTTCGTCCCATAAGTGACACCATTATCAATTTTACTATCGCGTTTGTTGATTTTTTCACTCTCAGTCCCATATGTCGTCAAATCTATCACATTTGGTACTTTGACCGGTTGAATTACTCTTTTACCCGCAAATGCAATGTAGGGGAAACTTTCTCTTTCACATTGGGAAATTCCGTCAGGAAATAGATGGTGCCACGCACGTGAGACGTGCGTGGCCGTTAATGGACCAAATTGAAGCATGAATTAGTAGCCCAATTGACCTAATTTTGTCCCTTTTTAGTTTTGGAGGGAAAATTGACCTAATTGAGCTCTATTTCTTCCCCCATTTCTTTCCCGATTCTTCCAATTTCTTCCCCACTTCCAATTCTGGTTCAAGATCTGACTTTGTCCTCACATTTTTTAGGGTTTTTAATTTCTTGAATTTTCGACACAAGTTTATGAAAGCTGTTTGATGCAGATACATTCTTGAAGGGAAAAAGATAATGAATCCTTATCTACTAGCACTATACGCGTGGCGAGAATAAACGATATTGAATGTGACATTAATAAAAGCCAAATAACATTCTGGGAGAAAGATCGATAAATCTAAAAGGGAGTTTCGTATTTCGCCATTAGATCAATAACAAAAGTATATTTCTACTTTTGTGAAGAAACGAGAGAGTATATTTTGCGTTACATTAATAAAAGCCAAATAACATTCTGGGAGAAAGATCGATAAATCTAAAAGGGAGTTTCGTATTTCGCCATTAGATCAATAACAAAAGTATATTTCTACTTTTGTGAAGAAACGAGAGAGTATATTTTGCGTTGATAATGGTCGGGAATGCTGGACGTACTGATTGCTTTATGAAATACTTGTGCATACTGTATGTATGGTGTGGAAAGGGTTTTTTCTCTTGAGTAGTAAGTAAGATGCAAATCATTGTGTTTGTGGACAATGTTTTTAAAATCGGACCGGTGTTCGAACCGAGCAACCAACTGGTTCATTGGGTCATTGGTTCAACCGGTTGGATCGGTGTAAAAAACCCGGTTGACCCGGACTATATATATACACATATTATATATATTAGTTTATAAACAAATAAATTGAGTCTAATATAAAATAAGAATAGCATGAACTAAAATAATATTTTATATTCAATCAAAGTCTTTGTTAATGTAAAAATCTTTGTATACTTAAAAATTTTATATATTTTGAAATACTAAAACTAGTGTTTAAACATATATAAGTTATAATGTTATACATTATATCAACAAATTCTTCATAGTCTAGTGGTGGGTGTATTTGTTCTCAATGAAGTGGTCAAGTGTTCAAGTCATATGTAAGCATTCCAACTCTCTAATATTTTTATATATGGTATGAAAAAGAAGGCAAAACACTTGAACCGGGTGACCGGGTTGACCGGTTTGTATGCGGTTCGACCGGTTCTTGACCGGGTTTCACCGGTTCGCGTCGGGTCAATGGTGACTCGGGCCAATGAAGTAGCCGGACCGCCCGAATACCAGTCGGCGGTTAAACCGGCTGGTCCGGTCCGCTTTTGAAATCATTCTTTGTGGAGTGTATATATTTGATAAACTGTCAACATGAAACCAGTTTTTATTAATTATCACCAATTTTCTTGCCCCCTCTTTCTCTCTTTCTCTGTACCAATGTCCCATGCGCTTTTACTAATTAATCTTTACGTTTCCATAATATAAAATTGGTAGCCAATGCCTTGTTTAGGATTCCAAAATTTAAATCTAAATTTAGAATTAATATTTCATTATTACATTTGAAATGAAATGATACCCAATTAATATAAATTATAACGTCGGGTTGCGACCAAACGTCCATCAGCTTCGCAATCCAGATAACTTTGACCTTTCCCCGCCACCGCGAAAAGACCACGATGTAATATTATCTGAGAATAATTATTGTAATATTATTTTTAATAAATAAATAGAAGTACTCCTGTACTAATAATAAGACAAGAAGGTCACATAATAATACAAGAATAATTGATAATATAATAATTCTTAATTTTACATAAGTATATATGTGGATTTATTGCATTTATAAATCCCATGAATGAACTTAGACTAACATAATTTAATTTGACAAAGCATTAATTTTTTTTTTAAATGAATTATTTTATTATGCTATGCCTATAATATATTATTTTTGTGATTTATAAAATTGTGAACTGCAAATAATACCTAATCAGTAAAATAAGCATTCTTTTGTATGCTTACTTCACAATAAATGTCAATAAGTTCACATACGTACGTGAATTCAAAAGTCATTTTAATTTTTTTAATATTTATTACAGGTGTAGTTGGATATAATACTAATATATTTCTATGCATTACACTATTTTATGGTAAAAGATTAATATTATAAATCACATAAATTTTAATGTTTGTAATTTCACAAGTATTATTATAGAGGTCTAATGTATTTTTACTTCTTATTCTTGTCCATATATACAACTTATTTTTATTTATGTGGTCGTGTCGTGTAGTGCCTCATCTCACGTGCTACGTGTTTGTGTGTCATAGCACATAACTAAAAAAAAAGACTTAGTGCAATATACACTCTTAAATGTTGTATCTGGATTAGTTTTAAAAATTCTGAAAATATTACATTGACCCCTCTAACTGATGGTCGCTAGTCAAGCATTGCAAAAAGTGTACACTAATAATATCACGCCTCCTCTTATAATAAAATTACACATTAACCTATTTGACTATCTATTGTAGTTCCCTCTTAACTTCTTCATTGTATATGATACCACATTATATTTGCTTTGCTCCTTTCTTGATATAACCTTATATATATTTCTTTCTTATTAACTTTTCTCAACTTAGTAAATGGAACCAATATTTTGTCAAATTGTTAAGTTAGATTTATATGAATTGAAATCAATTATAATATTGCCCTTAATATTTATAAAATTTGATATTTATTTTTATTTTTGAAAAGGTTGTGTGTTGATTAAAATAGTATTGAAGTTCGTTTGTCGTATTGAACTAGATCAAAAATAAAAACTAATTTTGGGTATAATTTTGATTTATATTTTAATTGATTCAACAAAGCTGATTCCATATCTTAATCATTTTTGTGTTAATTATTTACCAGTTCACCTAAATAAAAATCAAAATTATTCATTAAATAATTTTGCCTAAATATAATTAATTAATATATTTTATAAGTAATAATGGAGCTCTCAAAAATTTCTCTCTATCAATAAATACATTTTTTTCACTGTTTTATCTCTCTTTCTTTTTACAAAACATGAGAGTTAGGAGACGTATTTTATTTCCCAAAACAATATATTTATTATGTATTAGCATACTAGCACTAATATTGGCATTATACAACGCTATCTCTGTTATATTGTATTATAAAATTAACTTTTAGACTTCATTTGTTTGTCAAGGAAATGAAATCAAAATAAAGTATATGATTCCCAAAAATCAAATAGCTTTGTTTGGTATTCATTATTCAATATTATATGGAATGCAATATAGTTCCTAAAATATGAAAATCAACTTCCCAAATAAAGAAATCACAATACCTTATTTATTGAGGTATTGCGCTTCCCATATCAATGTTCATACACACATATATAGAAAAATATAATATGAAATATTCTATTACAACTGAAAATTATAATTAGATTATACAAATATGGTTAAAAAAGAGTATTTAAATAAAAAAACTAATTTTGGGTTCCATTCTCTATTATATATGTTTGAACTAACATAAAAAATAATTACATCTATTTACTTTCCAAATTTTATGTAGACAACCAAACGCTAATTATGGAATTAGATTTCGAGTAATCAGTTTACTAGAAATCTGATTCCCATTTTAGATTGCATTCGCTATCAGAATAACAGAGCCTTATAGTATTACGAAGTTTTCCTCTATTCTTAAATAATTAGTTCATTGTTATTATTGATAATATATATCTTGAAAGCTAATGTTTTGGAAGATTGTAATCTCAAATGAGATTATTATTTTTTTTGTGTTTTAATTTATTTAACAAACAAATTTAAAAAAGATATCTAATGTATATTATACCTATTTATAATTCACCCGGATATTCATAACCAAATTATGTATCTTATTATTTGACTCTTTTACCATTAAAAAGTTAAACTTATGAAAATCTGATTTGTATTACACCCCTTAAAAAAGAGAAAAATGACACTCAAATATCGTATAGAAGCAAAGGAAAGAGTTATTGTGACGAACAAAAGATACGGAAATGATTAGTTTGTGATATTGTTTCAATTAATTCTCATTTTGACTAAATTAAGTACGATGAAGTTGAACCATTATTTATACTAATTTATAATTAAGATGATATTAAAACTGAATATTGAGTTAATTTAAAAGTATATTCGTTTAGAACTCACATAGTTTGAGATGTATTCCTTTTTCGATAGGAGAAAATATAAGAAGTAATAAAAGAAAAAAAAAGGTCAAATTGAATGGTGGAAGTTTTAATGTATATACATACTTTACACTGGAGTAAAAATGGTGTATCAATATAAATAAAGGGGTAAATATCTCGTTCAACAGTTTAGGGACATTTGTAATATACTTTATATGCAAGTGGGCAAAGTGTATTTTATTATAAAATTTACATATACACTATAATTTTTTATATTAAATGTAAAAATATGTGAATGATTTTTCTGTTGTGATGAAATTAAAAAAATAATGTATTTCAGGTCTAAACATTTTTTCCAACATGTAATTTTTGTTGTATATTTATATATAATTTATAATTTATATATATTTAAGAAAGAAAGAAATAAAATATTAAATAAATATTTAATATTTGGCTGGACGTTTTCTAACGGTTGCTTCCTTTAGTGAAAGGTTCTGAACCGTGAAATGGTGTGTTTCACATTGTTTCGGTCCATTGGTCATGTGGTTTGACCGAAGAGGTGTCTCTTGATTGGAGATACCATTTCGGGTGAAAAGGTGCCTATTCGTGACATCTTTTGGAAGTCTATAAATACTTCCATACATTGACCGTCAAATTAATTCAAATGAATTCCAAATATTTCTTTCTTCTTTCTCTACATATTTTCGTTTCTCTACATATTGTCGAGTCTCTATTGGTCGAGTTCTTGTTCTAAAGAGGTTTCAAAAGAGTGTAGCTTTTGAAATGAAGTTGTAGGCTTTGTATCCTAGAAGGTGTATTTCTCGAAACCATCTACATCTGTGTGGGAGAAATATATACCTTTAAAGATAGCATCTTTAAGGTGTGCCTAGCCTATCATTAAGAATCGGTTCCTACCCACATAAATACAACAATTTTAAGAGTCAAACAATTGCTAACTAATTTATATTATTTATGTCAATAAGGTGCATAAGTATATTAAAATTGTATAATAAAATTAGATAAATAATAATTCTGAACCCTATGCAAGAGATGCCAAAATAAAAAAAAATATTGAAGTTTGTAGGGGTTGCACAACAAAAATTTTGAAGTACTTTTTTGTATATGCTTCCAAAATAATTACCATGGTTGCAGACGTAGAAGCATCTTTTCTATAATGAGTGACCTATGTAGTTTGATAAGTTAATTAATGATTTTTATAATTTTATTTTATTATAAAGTCCTAAGAAAATTAGATACCTTGTTATTTTTATTTCATTATAAAGTCCTATTAAAATTAGACAACTTAGTATTTGATTCTTTTATTATTAAATTAAAAAGTGAATTTTGACAAGAACATTTTAGGTAGATCAAAAAAAAAAAATTCGTACTTTTATAATAGTATAATAATATAAATTACATAACCTAGTATTTAATTCAAATATCATTTATATAATTAATTTTTGGAGATTAAGTGAAAATTTTCTTCTATGATTGAATGAATAGTTTCCATTGACCACCTACTATTACTACTCATAAGGAAAAAACACAAAAATGGTTAAAAATATAGGAAAAATAAATTCATAAATAACCTTCTCGGTTTATGGATGAGTGTTCTTGGAGTCGTCGGTTTGGCCCTAAACCTACGTGCCTATGAATTCTTTTCGCTGCAAATTTGTGCAGTGGAAGATTCGGAAATTGAGACTTTCTACATCAAAAATATTCTAGGATGTGTTTTGATCAAGTGATTTTGATTTGGGGATAGTATTTAGACGAAGGATTTGAAATGAACTAAAATTGAGTCATTTGAAATCAGCCATAGTTATGGAGAAAATAGCTCAAAGTGATTGGAAAGGGTTTGAAATCCATTATAACTCGGATACATCCAAACAAACTTAATGGATTTGTTGACGGATTTCAAATCTTTCGATCCAAACAAAAATTTTAGAAATCCCGCATCACTTGTATAATACCATTTCTTTTGACCACTACTTGATTTTTAGAAATCCCACATCGCTTCTATCTTTCAAATCCACTTTCTTTCAGACACATTTAATATATGTAACACTTCTTATAATCATATAGTACAAATTAGTCAACTTGTTCTTATCTGTAAAGCTTTCTCTTTCGTTCCTGTTCATTTTCTCTACAAGCGAACCATGGATGAGTCAGTGGTGAAATTTCCTGGTTTTTTCAAGGTTTACATGCCCGAGAAAAATGGTGAAAAACTGGTATTCTTTGTCAATTATTTTTCTCTTCACTTTCACTTTATTTTTCTAATTAGGGTTTTGTTTTATTTCGTCTATACTGTAATTTACATTTCTGTTGTTTAACAAGTTATCCCACAAAATGGTTTCATGTGTTGCCTCTGCGAGTTGCTTTAATTGACCTATATAAAATGTTTAATGGTGGTTTTATAAATGGTATAAGTAACGTATCTCTCTTCTTTGAATTTGTATGTCTGTAAATTTTATAAGCAAGGAAACATTATAAATCCAGCTTTGCTTTTGTGTGCTATATCCATTTAGATCCCTAATTTTTCTTGTTTAAGATAAAGATGTAAATTGTATTTAGAATATTTTGAGCGAATGTTGGATTACACAACAATGATATAAATAAAAACATATGATATAATTAAATCCTCAATTTTTGTGTGTCCTTCTTGTAAAGGTTAAGATGGTTATTTCTCTTAACGTTTTATGTCCTTCACTAGCATCGAGATTTCGCTTCTAGTGATACCTCAACGAGGAGATTTAGAGCCATTTGCTTGTAATATATTTGTGTGTCGGAGATATGGTACGGGTCTGGGTCGCCCATAAGAGCTAACCCTACCCATCTTGTGTTTAAAATTGAAAAATGGAGGGAGAGGATGTTTATAGGATATAACCACCAACTCCTTATCCCATCCATTCTATGATTTCAGATTGTAACATAAGAAAATAAAGAAAATTCGTATGTACACTGGGGAAATATCCAATTTTTGGTAGGTTTATGTATCGAAACTGCATATTAAACGTTTAATTATTCCGTTTATTGTTCAACTTTAGCATTTTGGTGTTTGCCCTTTGATGAAAATAAGATGACGATCAATATTTTCTTTATAGTTTTGGTCAATTTTAGTTTTGTAGTTCTCAAAAAGAAACACATACTGATATTGTAAGTTTTTATATGAAAACATTGGTTAATTTTTGTGCCTAAATTGTTTTCTCTTCTTGTATGTAAAAATTATTCCTTCTGGATTTGTTCAAGACCTTAAAGAAGCTTGTCCCAAGAGTGTGGTCCTTAAAGACCGACATGGCAACGTATGGCAGGTAAAGGTGAGAAAACGAGGAAACATTTGGTACTTTCAAGATGGTTGGAAACATTTTGTTGAAGAGAGTTTCCTTGCTATGTATGATATTTTGACATTCAAGTATCTTGGCCGAGGAGTTTTTTATGTTAAAATTTTTGGTTTAAATGCTTGTGAAAAGAAACGACCACAAAATGTTTGCAAACAAAGAGAAACCCCAAATGTTAATGAAGGTACAAATACAGAAGAGCATCAACAAGTAAAAGAAGAAAAAGATAAGAACAAATATGATAATGAGGATGACGATTGTGTGCTTCTTAGTCAAGATGAGAGTGACAATGATGATGATGATGATGATGATGATGATGATGATGAAGAACAAGTGAAGAATGGTAAGAATTTCGTTATATTCTTCGTCTAATTTTAATAGTACTTCTTTTTTTTACTACAACATTGTATTATAAAATTGACACGACAATTATCTAGGAATTAATTACGTTTCTTTTGTCCGAATATCGTAACAATGTTTTTTGTTTTGTGATGTAGTTGGAGCTTCTACTACTACACGTAGATGTAGAAGGAAGAGGATTGCGGACTGGTTCAACACTGAGCTTTTTAAATCTGGATTGGCTCGTCAACCCAACAATCCATTCTTCGTGACAAGAGCAAATATAGTCAGGAAGGATGAATTCGTAAGTTTTATAAATCCATTGTTTTCAAGTGTAGGTTATATAAACCCTAGCAGTTCACAATATTTGAATGCAGATGAGTTTTTCTATTTTAAATCACTATTCCATCTTCTATTTCAGTGTATCAGATGTTTGACTCGTGTAATTTTATACATGCACTTATTACGGTTTGCATGTGCATATATTTTAACACATGTCAACACTACAAGAGTGGAACACAAGATAGAACAAAAAATTAGAATAGAAAATCTAATCCCTTTTGAAAGTTGAATTTTGTTTGTAAATGAACTTAATATGTATTTTTTTAGAAAAAATTACCAAAACACCCTTCGAAATTACTAAAAAAAACCCGATGTTTCGAAACTATATAAAGTCCACTCTCATAGGAATATATTCTTACAATCAAACCTCATGTGTATTTAAAATTCTCGAAAATTCACCTTTGTAAATCTTAAATATAAGGAGTCTCGTTGTAATTTACCGAAATTATGTGTATGTAATTTACCATATTATTTATAGTTGCAAGTTCGAGGCATGTGCATTTATTTATATACGACGATTTTGTGTAATTTAATTCTATTGTTGTAATGCAGCTTATCCCTAGGGCTGTTATCGAAATTTACAATCTTCAACTCCCAGAGCAAATAATATAGGTAGATGAAAAAGGGAGAAAATTTCACACAATTCTTAAAATTTGGACTGACGGGAGGACGTATTATATTAAAGGATGGAAAAAATTTTGCTCATTGAACTTGGTTGGGATACACGACAAGTTTATATGCGAGTTCATCCATGGAGATGATGGGAAACTATACCTCCATACTTCTGTTGTCCGTATCGATTGACACCAAGGCTAGTTTGTAGAATCATTTTGCATTTTTATTAAGAACAATTTGTAATATGATTTGGATGATTTATATTCATTTTGTAATTTTTTGTAACTTTTAATAGCAATTATGTGAATTTTGAACAATATGATGTTAGCATTTATTTTTACATTTAAGTTGGTCACCATGTTTTGAATATGTATCAATAAACAAATCAATTGGTAGGGTTTACTTGGACATGGTTCAATAGTTTGGGTCTAGGTGTGGGTTCTAATTTTAGTTCGTAAGATAATGTGATTTTAGTTTTCGTCCCGTACTCTATGGAATTTTTCAAATATTTCACACTAATTATATAACAAGAGCTAGTTTTGTATGGTATTTTTTCTTAAATATTTACGGATTGCACAACTCAAAATTGTACTTAAGGCATGATGTATCTTGTACCAATCACCCCATAAACATAATATTTTCTTGCTTACCCCTAAAAAATAATTAAAATAAAATTAAAGAAAAATTATCACTGTTCTCCACCATTTTTTAATTTTTTTTTTCAAAGGAGGAGAGTGACAGTAATATTTGTTTAGAGAGTTTTCAGTGGCAAAATTTTATTTTAACAACACAAATAAAGTAAGAGACTATTGTTAAAAAATGACTGATATTGCAGTTTTTTCAAATTATTTAGACTATATTTGAAATCTCCTCAAGTATGAGATGAAAACGAAAATCATGATATTCTCTAAGGCTAAATCTAAAATTTTATCATATTCAGACCTACATCCATTAACTATCTCGAGACCAGGTTCAAATCCAATCCTTAGGTCTCATTTTGGGCTTAGTCCCAAATATTTACTACAACATTGTATTAGAAAATTAACACGACAATTATCTAGGAATTAATTACGTTTCTTTTGTCCAAATATCGTAACAATGTTTTTTGTTTTGTGATGTAGTTGGAGCTTCTACTACTAGATGTAGACGTAGAAGGAAGAGGATTACGGACTGGTTCGACACTGAGCTTTTTAAATTTGGATTGGCTCGTCAACCCAACAATCCATTCTTCGTGACAAGAGCAAATATAGCCAGGAAGGATTAATTGGTAAGTTTTATAAATCCATTGTTTTCAAGTGTAGGTTATATAAACCCTAGCATTTCACAATATTTGAATGCAGATGAGTTTTTCTATTTTAAATCACTATTCCTTCTTCAATTTCAGTGTATCAGATGTTTGACATATATAATTTTATACATGCACTTATTAAGGTTTGCATGTGCATATATTTGAACACATGTCAACACTACAATAGTGGAACACCAGATAGAACACAAAATTAGAATAGAAAATCTAATCCCTTGTGAATGTTGAATTTTGTTTGTAGATGAACTTACTATGTATTTTTTAAAGAAAATTACTAAAACACCCTTCGAAATTACTAAAAAAAACCCGATGTTTCGAAACTATATAAAGTCCACTCTCATAGGAATATATTCTTACAATCAAACCCCATGTGTATTTAAAACTCTCGAAAATTCACCTTTGTAAATCTTAAATATAAGGAGTCTCGTTGTAATCTACCGAAATTATGTGTATGTAATTTACCATATTATTTATAGTTGCACATTCGAGGCATGTGCATTTATTTATATACAACGATTTTGTGCAATTTAATTCTATTGTTGTAATGCAGCTTATCCCTAGGGTTGTTATCGAACTTTACAATCTTCAACTCCCGGAGCAAATAATATTGATTGATGAAAAAGGGAGAAAATTTCGCACAATTCGTAAAGTTTTGACTGACGGGAGGACGTATTATATTAAAGGATGGAAAAGTTTTTGCTCATTGAACTTGGTTGGGATACACGACAAGTGTATATGCGAGTTCATCCATGGAGATGATGGGAAAGTATACCTCCATACTTCTGTTGTCCTTATCGATGGACAACAAGGCAAACTTGTAGAATCATTTTGCATTTTTATTAAGAACAATTTTGTAATATGATTTGGATGATTTATATTCATTTTGTAATTTTTCGTAGCTTTTAATAGCAATTATGTGAATTTTGAACGATATGATTTTAGCATTTATTTTTACCCTAGTTTGGTCACCAAGTTTTGAATATGTATCAATAGATGGGTAAATTGCTTTTTTCGTCCCATAAGTTACACCATTATCAATTTTACTATCGCGCTTGTTGGTTTTCTCACTCTCAGTCCCATATGTCGTCAAATCTATCACATTTGGTACTTTGACCAAATTCCATCAGGAAATAGATGGTGACTTGCACGTGAGACGTGTGTGGCCGTCAATGGACCAAATTGAAGCAGGAATTAGTAGCCCAATTGACCTAATTTTGTCCCTTTTTAGTTTTGGAGGGAAAATTGACCTAATTGAGCTCTATTTTTAATAATAAATAGAAGTACTCTTGTACTCCTAATAATAAGACAAGAAGGTCACATAATAATACACGAATAATTGATAATATAATAATTCTTAATTTTACATAAGTATATATGTGGATTTATTGCATTTATAAATCCCATGAATGAACTTAGACTAACATAATTTAATTTGACAAAGAATTAATTTTTTTTAAATGAATTATTTTATTATGCTATGCCTATAATACATTATTTTTGTGATTTATAAAAATGTGAACAGAAAATAAAACGTAATCAGTAAAATAAGCATTCTTTGGTATGCAAACTTCACAATAAATGTCAATAAGTTCACATACGTACGTGAATTGAAAAAGTAATTTTAATTTTTTTAATATTTATTACACGTGTAGTTGGATATAATACTAATATATTTCTATGCATTTCACTATTTTATTTTAAAAGATTAATATTATAAATCACATAAATTTTAATATTTGTAATTTCACGAGTATTATTATAGAGGTCTAATGTACTTTTACTCTTATTCTTGTCGATATATACAACTTAATTTTATTTATGTGGCCGTGTCGTGTAGTGCCTCATCTCACGTGCTACGTGTTTGTGTATCATAGCACATAACTGAAAGAAAAAAAAAAGACTTAGTGCAATATACACTCTTAAATGTTGTATCTGGATTAGTTTTAAAATTTCTGAAAATATTACATTGACCCCTCTAACTGATGGTCGCTAGTCAAGCGTTGCAAAAAGTGTACACTAATAATATCACGCCTCCTCTTATAATAAAATTACACATTAACCTATTCGACTATCTATTGTAGTTTCCTCTTAACTTCTTCATTGTACATGATACCACATTATATTTTTTTGAACCTTTCTTGTTATAACCTTATATATATTTCTTTCTTATTAACTTTTCCCAACTTAGTAAATGGAATCAATATTTTGTCAACTTGTTAAGTTAGATTTATATGCATTGAAATCAATTATAATATTGGCCTTAATATTTATAATATTTAATATTTATTTTTATTTTTGAAAAGGTTGTGTGTTGATTGAAATAGTATTGAAGTTCGTTTGTCGTATTGAACTAGACCAAAAATAAAAACTTATTTTGGGTATAATTTTGATTTATATTTTAATTGTTTTAACAAAGCTGATTCCATATCTTAATCATTTTTGTGTTAATTATTTACTAGTTCAACTAAATAAAAATCAAAATTATTTATTAAATAATTTTGCCTAAATATGATTAATTAATATATTTTATAAGTAATAATGGAGCTCTCAAGCATTTCTCTCTATCAATAAATGCATTTTTTTCACTGTTTTATCTCTCTTTCTTTTTACAGAACATGAGACTTAGGAACGTATTATATTTCCCAAAATAATATATTTATTATGTATTAGCATACTAGCACAATTGTTGGTATTATACTATGCTATCTCTATTATATTATATTATAAAATTAACTTTTAGGCTTCATTTGTTTGTCAAGAAAATGAAATCAAAATAGTATTCATTATTTGATAATATATGGAATGCAACTAGAGTAAAAATGGTGTATCAATATAAATAAAGGGGTAAATGTCTCGTTCAACAGTTTAGGGACATTTGTAATATACTTTATATGCAAGTGGGCAAAGTGTATTTTATTATAAAATTTACATATGCACGATAATTTTTTATATTAAATGTAAAAATGTGAGAATGATTTTTCTGTTGTGATGAAATTAAAAAAAATGTATTTCAGGTCTAAACATTTTTTCCAACATGTAATTTTAAGAGTCAAATAATTGCTAACTAATTTATATTATCTATGCCAATAAGGTGCATAAGTATATTAAAATTGTATAATAAAATTAGATAAATAGTAATTAAGAACCCTATGCAATAGATGCCAAAATAAAATAAAAATTATATTGAAGTTTGTAGGGGATTGAACAACAAAAATTTTGAAGTACTTTTTTGTATATGCTTCCAAAATAATTACCGTGGTTGCAGACGTAGAAGCATCTTTTCTATAATGAGTGACCTATGTAGTTTGATAAGTTAATTAATGATTTTTATAATTTTATTTTATTATAAAATCCTGAGAAAATTAGATACCTTGTTATTTTTATTTCATTATAAAGTTCTATTAAAATTAGACAACTTAGTATTTGACTCTTTTATTATTAAATTAAAAAGTGAATTTTGACAAGAACATTTTAGGTAGATCAAAAATATAAAAAAAATAATTCGTACTTTTATAATAGTATAATAATATAAATTAGAAATAGATATAGATAAAGCATAACCTAGTATTTAATTCAAATATCATTCGTATAATTAATTTTTGGAGAAACAAACTCAAACAAAAAGGAAAGTGAAAATTTTCTTCTATGATTGAATGAATAGTTTCCATTGACCACCTACTATTACTACTCATAAGGAAAAAACACAAAAATGGTTAAAAATATAGGAAAAATAAATTCATAAATAACCTTCTCGGTTTATGGATGAGTTCTCTTGGTGTCGACGGTTTGGCCCTAAAACCTACGTGCCTATGAATTCTTTTCGCTGCAAATTCGTGCAGTGGAAGATTCGGAAATTGAGACTTTCTACATCAAAAATATTCTAGGATGTGTTTTGATCAAGTGATTTTGATTTGAGGAGAGTATTTAGATGAAGGATTTGAAATGAACTAAAATTGAGTCATTTGAAATCAGCCATAGTTATGGAGAAAATAGCTCAAAGTGATTGGAAAGGGTTTGAAATCCATTATAACTCGGATACATACATCCAAACAAACTTAATGGATTTGTTGACGGATTTTAAATCTTTCGATCCAAACAAAATTTTTAGAAATCCCGCAATCACTTGTATAATACCATTTCTTTTGACCACTACTTGATTTTTAGAAATCCCACATCGCTTCTATCTTTCAAATCCACTTTCTTTCAGACACATTTAATATATGTAACACTTCTTATAATCATATAGTACAAATTAGTCAACTTGTTCTTATCTGTAAAGCTTTCTCTTTCGTTCCTGTTCATTTTCTCTACAAGCGAACCATGGATGAGTCAGTGGTGAAATTTCCTGGTTTTTTCAAGGTTTACATGCCCGAGAAAAATGGTGAAAAACTGGTATTCTTTGTCAATTATTTTTCTCTTCACTTTCACTTTATTTTTCTAATTAGGGTTTTGTTTTATTTCGTCTATACTGTAATTTACATTTCTGTTGTTTAACAAGTTATCCCACAAAATGGTTTCATGTGTTGCCTCTGCGAGTTGCTTTAATTGACCTATATAAAATGTTTAATGGTGGTTTTATAAATGGTATAAGTAACGTATCTCTCTTCTTTGAATTTGTATGTCTGTAAATTTTATAAGCAAGGAAACATTATAAATCCAGCTTTGCTTTTGTGTGCTATATCCATTTAGATCCCTAATTTTTCTTGTTTAAGATAAAGATGTAAATTGTATTTAGAATATTTTGAGCGAATGTTGGATTACACAACAATGATATAAATAAAAACATATGATATAATTAAATCCTCAATTTTTGTGTGTCCTTCTTGTAAAGGTTAAGATGGTTATTTCTCTTAACGTTTTATGTCCTTCACTAGCATCGAGATTTCGCTTCTAGTGATACCTCAACGAGGAGATTTAGAGCCATTTCCTTGTAATATATTTGTGTGTCGGAAATAGGGTACGGGTCTGGGTCGCCCATAAGAGCTAACCGTACCCATCTTGTGTTTAAAATTGAAAAATGGAGGGAGAGGTTGTTTATAGGATATAACCACCAACTCCTTATCCCATCCATTCTATGATTTCAGATTGTAACATAAGAAAATAAAGAAAATTCGTATGTACACTGGGGAAAGATCCAATTTTTGGTAGGTTTATGTATCGAAACTGCATATATTAAACGTTTAATTATTCCGTTTATTGTTCAACTTTAGCATTTTGGTGTTTGCCCTTTGATGCAAATAAGATGACGGTCAGTATTTTCTTTATAGTTTTCGTCAATTTTAGTTTTATAGTTCTCAAAAGGAAACACATACTGATATTGTAAGTTTTTATATCAAAACATTGGTTAATTTTTGTGCCTAAATTGTTTTCTCTTTTTGTATGTAAAGATTATTCCTTCTGGATTTGTTCAAGACCTTAAAGAAGCTTGTCCCAAGAGTGTGGTCCTTAAAGACCGATATGGCAACGTATGGCAGGTAAAGGTGAGAAAACGAGGCAACATTTGGTACTTTCAAGATGGTTGGAAAAATTTTGTTCAAGAGAGTTTCCTTACTATGGGTGATATTTTGACATTCAAGTATCTTGGCCGAGGAGTTTTTTATGTTAAAATTTTTGGTTTAAATGCTTGTGAAAAGAAACGACCTCAAAATGTTTGCGAACAAAGAGAAACCCCAAATGTTAATGAAGGTACAAATACACAAGAGCATCAAAAAGTAAAAGAAGAAAAAGATAAGGACAAATATGATAATGAGGATGACGATTGTGTGCTTCTTAGTCAAGATGAGAGTGAAAATGATGATGATGATAATGATGATGATGAAGAAGAAGAACAAGTGAAGAATGGTAAGAATTTCATTATATTCTTCGTCTAATTTTAATAGTACTTCTTTTGTTTACTAAAACATTGTATTACAAAATTGACACGACAATTATCTAGGAATATTTAATTACGTTTCTTTTGTCCGAATATCGTAACAATGTTTTTTGTTTTGTGATGTAGTTGGAGCTTCTAATACTAGACGTAGACGTAGAAGGAAGAGGATTGCGGACTGGTTCGACACTGAGCTTTTTAAATCTGGATTGGCTCGTCAACCCAACAATCCATTCTTCGTGACAAGAGCAAATATAGCCAGGAAGGATGAATTGGTAAGTTTTATAAATCCATTGTTTTCAAGTGTAGGTTATATAAACCCTAGCAGTTCACAATATTTCAATGCAGATGAGTTTTTTTATTTTAAATCACTATTCCATCTTCTATTTCAGTGTATCAGATGTTTGACACGTGTAATTTTATACATGCACTTATTAAGGTTTGCATGTCCATATATTTTAACACATGTCAACACTACAAGAGTGGAACACAAGATAGAACACAAAATTAGAATAAAAAATCTAATCCTTTTTGCATGTTGAATTTTGTTTGTAGATGAACTTAATATGTATTTTTTTTTAGAAAAAAATTACTAAAACACCCTACGAAATTATTAAAAGAAACTCGATGTTTCGAAACTATATAAAGTCCACTCTCACAGGAATGTATCCTTAAAATCAAACCCCATGTGTATTTAAAACTCTCGAAAATTCACCTTCGTAAATCTTAAATATAAGGAGTCTCGTTGTAATTAATTTACCGAAATTATGTGTGTGTAATTTACCATATTATTTATAGTTACACATTCGAGGCATGTGCATTTATTTACATACGACAATTTTGTGTAATTTAATTCTATTGTTGTAATGCAGCTTATCCCTAGGGTTGTTATCGAACATTACAATCTTCAACTCCCGGAGCAAATAATATTGGTTGATGAAAAAGGGAGAAAATTTCGCACAATTCGTAAAGTTTGGACTGACGGTAGGACATATTATACTAAAGGATGGAAAAATTTTTGCTCATTGAACTTGGTTGGGATACACGACAAGTGTATATGCGAGTTCATCCATGGAGATGATGGGAATGTATACCTCCATACTTTTGTTGTCCGTATCGATGGACAACAAGGCTAGCTTGTTGAATCATTCTGCATTTTTATTAACAACAATTTTGTAATATGATTTGGATGATTTATATTCATTTTGTCATTTTTTGTAACTTTTAATAGCAATTATGTGAATTTTCAACAGTATGATGTTAGCATTTATTTTTACATTTAAGTTGGTCACCGAGTTTTAATATATATCAATAGACAAATCATTGGTAGGGTTTACTTGGACTTGGTTCAATAGTTTGGGTCTAGGTGTGGGTTCTAATTTTAGTTGGTAAGATGGTGTGATTTTAATTTTCGTCCCGTACTCTATGGAATTTTTCAAATATTTCACACTAATTATATAACGAGCTAGTTTTGTATGGTATTTTCATTAAATATTTACGGATTGCACAACTCAAAATTGTAATTAAGCACGATGTATCTTGTACCAATCACCCCATAAACATAATATTCTTTTGCTTACCCCTAAAAAATAATTAAAATAAAATTAAAGAAAAATTATCACTGTTCTCCACCATTTTGAAATATATTTTTTCAAAGAAAGTGAGTGACAGTAATATTTGTTTAGAGAGTTTTCAGGGGTAAAATTTTATTTTAATAACACAAATAAAGTATTAGACTATTGTTGAAAAATTGACTGTTATTGCAGTTTTTTCAAATTATTTAGACTATATTTGAAATCTCCTCAAGTATGAGATAAAAACGAAAATCATGATATTCTCTAAGGCTAAATCTAAAATTTTATCATATTCAGACCTACATCCCAATAACTATCTCGAGACCAGGTTCAAATCCAATCCTTATATCTCGTTTTGGGCTTAGTCCCAAATTTTGGGTCTTGGTTAGAGTAATGGGTTAGAGTAACGTTGTGCATTACGAATTATTTTTAAAAATAATGATAATGAAAAACGTAAAACCACTTGAGTAAGAAATTAAAATAATTAGACATATGGGTAAACTATGAATATAAATTTATGAAGTAAAAACCGTGTCATTCTGTATTATTAGTAAACAACACGTGTGTTTTACGTGAATTATATAATATCATAAAATTAATTTATAATTATTATGCAGTTTGATAACTTCAAAAGATAAATAAAGGGGTAAATATATGGCAGTTATCTAGGAATTAATTACGTTTCTTTTGTCTCAATATAAATAAAGGGGTAAATATCTCGTTCAACAGTTTAGGGACATTTGTAATATACTTTATATGCAAGTGGGCAAAGTGTATTTTATTATAAAATTTACATATGCACGATAATTTTTTATATTAAATGTAAAAATAGGTGAATGATTTTTCTGTTATGATGAAATTAAAAAAATAATGTATTTCAGGTCTAAACATTTTTTCCAACATGTAATTTTAAGAGTCAAATAATTGCTAACTAATTTATATTATCTATGCCAATAAGGTGCATAAGTATATTAAAATTGTATAATAAAATTAGATAAATAGTAATTAAGAACCCTATGCAATAGATGCCAAAATAAAATAAAAATTATATTGAAGTTTGTAGGGGATTGAACAACAAAAATTTTGAAGTACTTTTTTGTATATGCTTCCAAAATAATTACCGTGGTTGCAGACGTAGAAGCATCTTTTCTATAATGTGTGACCTATGTAGTTTGATAAGTTAATTAATGATTTTTATAATTTTATTTTATTATAAAATCCTGAGAAAATTAGATACCTTGTTATTTTTATTTCATTATAAAGTTCTATTAAAATTAGACAACTTAGTATTTGACTCTTTTATTATTAAATTAAAAAGTGAATTTTGACAAGAACATTTTAGGTAGATCAAAAATATAAAAAAAATAATTCGTACTTTTATAATAGTATAATAATATAAATTAGAAATAGATATAGATAAAGCATAACCTAGTATTTAATTCAAATATCATTCGTATAATTAATTTTTGGAGAAACAAACTCAAACAAAAAGGAAAGTGAAAATTTTCTTCTATGATTGAATGAATAGTTTCCATTGACCACCTACTATTACTACTCATAAGGAAAAAACACAAAAATGGTTAAAAATATAGGAAAAATAAATTCATAAATAACCTTCTCGGTTTATGGATGAGTTCTCTTGGTGTCGACGGTTTGGCCCTAAAACCTACGTGCCTATGAATTCTTTTCGCTGCAAATTCGTGCAGTGGAAGATTCGGAAATTGAGACTTTCTACATCAAAAATATTCTAGGATGTGTTTTGATCAAGTGATTTTGATTTGAGGAGAGTATTTAGATGAAGGATTTGAAATGAACTAAAATTGAGTCATTTGAAATCAGCCATAGTTATGGAGAAAATAGCTCAAAGTGATTGGAAAGGGTTTGAAATCCATTATAACTCGGATACATACATCCAAACAAACTTAATGGATTTGTTGACGGATTTTAAATCTTTCGATCCAAACAAAATTTTTAGAAATCCCGCAATCACTTGTATAATACCATTTCTTTTGACCACTACTTGATTTTTAGAAATCCCACATCGCTTCTATCTTTCAAATCCACTTTCTTTCAGACACATTTAATATATGTAACACTTCTTATAATCATATAGTACAAATTAGTCAACTTGTTCTTATCTGTAAAGCTTTCTCTTTCGTTCCTGTTCATTTTCTCTACAA
Organism: Verbascum thapsus; assembly: GCA_963669365.1. Lineage (NCBI taxonomy): Eukaryota > Viridiplantae > Streptophyta > Magnoliopsida > Lamiales > Scrophulariaceae > Verbascum > Verbascum thapsus. The sequence continues at coordinate 13,074,394 of OY770110.1, forward strand.
GCGAACCATGGATGAGTCAGTGGTGAAATTTCCTGGTTTTTTCAAGGTTTACATGCCCGAGAAAAATGGTGAAAAACTGGTATTCTTTGTCAATTATTTTTCTCTTCACTTTCACTTTATTTTTCTAATTAGGGTTTTGTTTTATTTCGTCTATACTGTAATTTACATTTCTGTTGTTTAACAAGTTATCCCACAAAATGGTTTCATGTGTTGCCTCTGCGAGTTGCTTTAATTGACCTATATAAAATGTTTAATGGTGGTTTTATAAATGGTATAAGTAACGTATCTCTCTTCTTTGAATTTGTATGTCTGTAAATTTTATAAGCAAGGAAACATTATAAATCCAGCTTTTCTTTTGTGTGCTATATCCATTTAGATCCCTAATTTTTCTTGTTTAAGATAAAGATGTAAATTGTATTTAGAATATTTTGAGCGAATGTTGGATTACACAACAATGATATAAATAAAAACATATGATATAATTAAATCCTCAATTTTTGTGTGTCCTTCTTGTAAAGGTTAAGATGGTTATTTCTCTTAACGTTTTATGTCCTTCACTAGCATCGAGATTTCGCTTCTAGTGATACCTCAACGAGGAGATTTAGAGCCATTTCCTTGTAATATATTTGTGTGTCGGAAATAGGGTACGGGTCTGGGTCGCCCATAAGAGCTAACCGTACCCATCTTGTGTTTAAAATTGAAAAATGGAGGGAGAGGTTGTTTATAGGATATAACCACCAACTCCTTATCCCATCCATTCTATGATTTCAGATTGTAACATAAGAAAATAAAGAAAATTCGTATGTACACTGGGGAAAGATCCAATTTTTGGTAGGTTTATGTATCGAAACTGCATATATTAAACGTTTAATTATTCCGTTTATTGTTCAACTTTAGCATTTTGGTGTTTGCCCTTTGATGCAAATAAGATGACGGTCAATATTTTCTTTATAGTTTTCGTCAATTTTAGTTTTATAGTTCTCAAAAGGAAACACATACTGATATTGTAAGTTTTTATATCAAAACATTGGTTAATTTTTGTGCCTAAATTGTTTTCTCTTTTTGTATGTAAAGATTATTCCTTCTGGATTTGTTCAAGACCTTAAAGAAGCTTGTCCCAAGAGTGTGGTCCTTAAAGACCGATATGGCAACGTATGGCAGGTAAAGGTGAGAAAACGAGGCAACATTTGGTACTTTCAAGATGGTTGGAAAAATTTTGTTCAAGAGAGTTTCCTTACTATGGGTGATATTTTGACATTCAAGTATCTTGGCCGAGGAGTTTTTTATGTTAAAATTTTTGGTTTAAATGCTTGTGAAAAGAAACGACCTCAAAATGTTTGCGAACAAAGAGAAACCCCAAATGTTAATGAAGGTACAAATACACAAGAGCATCAAAAAGTAAAAGAAGAAAAAGATAAGGACAAATATGATAATGAGGATGACGATTGTGTGCTTCTTAGTCAAGATGAGAGTGAAAATGATGATGATAATGATGATGATGAAGAAGAAGAACAAGTGAAGAATGGTAAGAATTTCATTATATTCTTCGTCTAATTTTAATAGTACTTCTTTTGTTTACTAAAACATTGTATTACAAAATTGACACGACAATTATCTAGGAATATTTAATTACGTTTCTTTTGTCCGAATATCGTAACAATGTTTTTTGTTTTGTGATGTAGTTGGAGCTTCTAATACTAGACGTAGACGTAGAAGGAAGAGGATTGCGGACTGGTTCGACACTGAGCTTTTTAAATCTGGATTGGCTCGTCAACCCAACAATCCATTCTTCGTGACAAGAGCAAATATAGCCAGGAAGGATGAATTGGTAAGTTTTATAAATCCATTGTTTTCAAGTGTAGGTTATATAAACCCTAGCAGTTCACAATATTTCAATGCAGATGAGTTTTTTTATTTTAAATCACTATTCCATCTTCTATTTCAGTGTATCAGATGTTTGACACGTGTAATTTTATACATGCACTTATTAAGGTTTGCATGTCCATATATTTTAACACATGTCAACACTACAAGAGTGGAACACAAGATAGAACACAAAATTAGAATAAAAAATCTAATCCTTTTTGCATGTTGAATTTTGTTTGTAGATGAACTTAATACGTATTTTTTTTTAGAAAAATATTACTAAAACACCCTACGAAATTATTAAAAGAAACTCGATGTTTCGAAACTATATAAAGTCCACTCTCACAGGAATGTATCCTTAAAATCAAACCCCATGTGTATTTAAAACTCTCGAAAATTCACCTTCGTAAATCTTAAATATAAGGAGTCTCGTTGTAATTAATTTACCGAAATTATGTGTGTGTAATTTACCATATTATTTATAGTTACACATTCGAGGCATGTGCATTTATTTACATACGACAATTTTGTGTAATTTAATTCTATTGTTGTAATGCAGCTTATCCCTAGGGTTGTTATCGAACTTTACAATCTTCAACTCCCGGAGCAAATAATATTGGTTGATGAAAAAGGGAGAAAATTTCGCACAATTCGTAAAGTTTGGACTGACGGTAGGACATATTATACTAAAGGATGGAAAAATTTTTGCTCATTGAACTTGGTTGGGATACACGACAAGTGTATATGCGAGTTCATCCATGGAGATGATGGGAATGTATACCTCCATACTTTTGTTCTATAAATTGGAGGTCATAATTTATAGACAGAAGTTCAATCAAAAAGCTAGAGAAGGCAAAGGAAGCTCTCCAAATTTTCTCTACGAAGGTTCTTCACATATTCAAGGCGTTCTAAGTGATATTCAAGGCGTTTTTGAAGAAGTTCATCAAATTATAGCGTTTGATTCGTAATTGCGGTGCTAAACCTACGAATTAACGTTATAGAAGTTCAAATCAAGCTCAAGGAAGATCAATTTCAAAAGATAAATAAAGGGGTAAATATATGGCAGTTATCTAGGAATTAATTACGTTTCTTTTGTCTCAATATAAATAAAGGGGTAAATATCTCGTTCAACAGTTTAGGGACATTTGTAATATACTTTATATGCAAGTGGGCAAAGTGTATTTTATTATAAAATTTACATATGCACGATAATTTTTTATATTAAATGTAAAAATAGGTGAATGATTTTTCTGTTATGATGAAATTAAAAAAATAATGTATTTCAGGTCTAAACATTTTTTCCAACATGTAATTTTAAGAGTCAAATAATTGCTAACTAATTTATATTATCTATGCCAATAAGGTGCATAAGTATATTAAAATTGTATAATAAAATTAGATAAATAGTAATTAAGAACCCTATGCAATAGATGCCAAAATAAAATAAAAATTATATTGAAGTTTGTAGGGGATTGAACAACAAAAATTTTGAAGTACTTTTTTGTATATGCTTCCAAAATAATTACCGTGGTTGCAGACGTAGAAGCATCTTTTCTATAATGAGTGACCTATGTAGTTTGATAAGTTAATTAATGATTTTTATAATTTTATTTTATTATAAAATCCTGAGAAAATTAGATACCTTGTTATTTTTATTTCATTATAAAGTTCTATTAAAATTAGACAACTTAGTATTTGACTCTTTTATTATTAAATTAAAAAGTGAATTTTGACAAGAACATTTTAGGTAGATCAAAAATATAAAAAAAATAATTCGTACTTTTATAATAGTATAATAATATAAATTAGAAATAGATATAGATAAAGCATAACCTAGTATTTAATTCAAATATCATTCGTATAATTAATTTTTGGAGAAACAAACTCAAACAAAAAGGAAAGTGAAAATTTTCTTCTATGATTGAATGAATAGTTTCCATTGACCACCTACTATTACTACTCATAAGGAAAAAACACAAAAATGGTTAAAAATATAGGAAAAATAAATTCATAAATAACCTTCTCGGTTTATGGATGAGTTCTCTTGGTGTCGACGGTTTGGCCCTAAAACCTACGTGCCTATGAATTCTTTTCGCTGCAAATTCGTGCAGTGGAAGATTCGGAAATTGAGACTTTCTACATCAAAAATATTCTAGGATGTGTTTTGATCAAGTGATTTTGATTTGAGGAGAGTATTTAGATGAAGGATTTGAAATGAACTAAAATTGAGTCATTTGAAATCAGCCATAGTTATGGAGAAAATAGCTCAAAGTGATTGGAAAGGGTTTGAAATCCATTATAACTCGGATACATACATCCAAACAAACTTAATGGATTTGTTGACGGATTTTAAATCTTTCGATCCAAACAAAATTTTTAGAAATCCCGCAATCACTTGTATAATACCATTTCTTTTGACCACTACTTGATTTTTAGAAATCCCACATCGCTTCTATCTTTCAAATCCACTTTCTTTCAGACACATTTAATATATGTAACACTTCTTATAATCATATAGTACAAATTAGTCAACTTGTTCTTATCTGTAAAGCTTTCTCTTTCGTTCCTGTTCATTTTCTCTACAAGCGAACCATGGATGAGTCAGTGGTGAAATTTCCTGGTTTTTTCAAGGTTTACATGCCCGAGAAAAATGGTGAAAAACTGGTATTCTTTGTCAATTATTTTTCTCTTCACTTTCACTTTATTTTTCTAATTAGGGTTTTGTTTTATTTCGTCTATACTGTAATTTACATTTCTGTTGTTTAACAAGTTATCCCACAAAATGGTTTCATGTGTTGCCTCTGCGAGTTGCTTTAATTGACCTATATAAAATGTTTAATGGTGGTTTTATAAATGGTATAAGTAACGTATCTCTCTTCTTTGAATTTGTATGTCTGTAAATTTTATAAGCAAGGAAACATTATAAATCCAGCTTTGCTTTTGTGTGCTATATCCATTTAGATCCCTAATTTTTCTTGTTTAAGATAAAGATGTAAATTGTATTTAGAATATTTTGAGCGAATGTTGGATTACACAACAATGATATAAATAAAAACATATGATATAATTAAATCCTCAATTTTTGTGTGTCCTTCTTGTAAAGGTTAAGATGGTTATTTCTCTTAACGTTTTATGTCCTTCACTAGCATCGAGATTTCGCTTCTAGTGATACCTCAACGAGGAGATTTAGAGCCATTTCCTTGTAATATATTTGTGTGTCGGAAATAGGGTACGGGTCTGGGTCGCCCATAAGAGCTAACCGTACCCATCTTGTGTTTAAAATTGAAAAATGGAGGGAGAGGTTGTTTATAGGATATAACCACCAACTCCTTATCCCATCCATTCTATGATTTCAGATTGTAACATAAGAAAATAAAGAAAATTCGTATGTACACTGGGGAAAGATCCAATTTTTGGTAGGTTTATGTATCGAAACTGCATATATTAAACGTTTAATTATTCCGTTTATTGTTCAACTTTAGCATTTTGGTGTTTGCCCTTTGATGCAAATAAGATGACGGTCAATATTTTCTTTATAGTTTTCGTCAATTTTAGTTTTATAGTTCTCAAAAGGAAACACATACTGATATTGTAAGTTTTTATATCAAAACATTGGTTAATTTTTGTGCCTAAATTGTTTTCTCTTTTTGTATGTAAAGATTATTCCTTCTGGATTTGTTCAAGACCTTAAAGAAGCTTGTCCCAAGAGTGTGGTCCTTAAAGACCGATATGGCAACGTATGGCAGGTAAAAGTGAGAAAACGAGGCAACATTTGGTACTTTCAAGATGGTTGGAAAAATTTTGTTCAAGAGAGTTTCCTTACTATGGGTGATATTGTGACATTCAAGTATCTTGGCCGAGGAGTTTTTTATGTTAAAACTTTTGGTTTAAATGCTTGTGAAAAGAAACGACCTCAAAATGTTTGCGAACAAAGAGAAACCCCAAATGTTAATGAAGGTACAAATACACAAGAGCATCAAAAAGTAAAAGAAGAAAAAGATAAGGACAAATATGATAATGAGGATGACGATTGTGTGCTTCTTAGTCAAGATGAGAGTGAAAATGATGATGATGATAATGATGATGATGAAGAAGAAGAACAAGTGAAGAATGGTAAGAATTTCATTATATTCTTCGTCTAATTTTAATAGTACTTCTTTTGTTTACTAAAACATTGTATTACAAAATTGACACGACAATTATCTAGGAATATTTAATTACGTTTCTTTTGTCCGAATATCGTAACAATGTTTTTTGTTTTGTGATGTAGTTGGAGCTTCTAATACTAGACGTAAACGTAGAAGGAAGAGGATTGCGGACTGGTTCGACACTGAGCTTTTTAAATCTGGATTGGCTCGTCAACCCAACAATCCATTCTTCGTGACAAGAGCAAATATAGCCAGGAAGGATGAATTGGTAAGTTTTATAAATCCATTGTTTTCAAGTGTAGGTTATATAAACCCTAGCAGTTCACAATATTTCAATGCAGATGAGTTTTTTTATTTTAAATCACTATTCCATCTTCTATTTCAGTGTATCAGATGTTTGACACGTGTAATTTTATACATGCACTTATTAAGGTTTGCATGTCCATATATTTTAACACATGTCAACACTACAAGAGTGGAACACAAGATAGAACACAAAATTAGAATAAAAAATCTAATCCTTTTTGCATGTTGAATTTTGTTTGTAGATGAACTTAATATGTATTTTTTTTTAGAAAAAAATTACTAAAACACCCTTCGAAATTATTAAAAGAAACTCGATGTTTCGAAACTATATAAAGTCCACTCTCACAGGAATGTATCCTTAAAATCAAACCCCATGTGTATTTAAAACTCTCGAAAATTGACCTTCGTAAATCTTAAATATAAGGAGTCTCGTTGTAATTAATTTACCGAAATTATGTGTGTGTAATTTACCATATTATTTATAGTTACACATTCGAGGCATGTGCATTTATTTACATACGACAATTTTGTGTAATTTAATTCTATTGTTGTAATGCAGCTTATCCCTAGGGTTGTTATCGAACTTTACAATCTTCAACTCCCGGAGCAAATAATATTGGTTGATGAAAAAGGGAGAAAATTTCGCACAATTCGTAAAGTTTGGACTGACGGTAGGACATATTATACTAAAGGATGGAAAAATTTTTGCTCATTGAACTTGGTTGGGATACACGACAAGTGTATATGCGAGTTCATCCATGGAGATGATGGGAATGTATACCTCCATACTTTTGTTGTCCGTATCGATGGACAACAAGGCTAGCTTGTTGAATCATTCTGCATTTTTATTAACAACAATTTTGTAATATGATTTGGATGATTTATATTCATTTTGTCATTTTTTGTAACTTTTAATAGCAATTATGTGAATTTTCAACAGTATGATGTTAGCATTTATTTTTACATTTAAGTTGGTCACCAAGTTTTGAATATATATCAATAGACAAATCATTGGTAGGGTTTACTTGGACTTGGTTCAATAATTTGGGTCTAGGTGTGGGTTCTAATTTTAGTTGGTAAGATGGTGTGATTTTAATTTTCGTCCCGTACTCTATGGAATTTTTCAAATATTTCACACTAATTATATAACGAGCTAGTTTTGTATGGTATTTTCATTAAATATTTACGGATTGCACAACTCAAAATTGTAATTAAGCACGATGTATCTTGTACCAATCACCCCATAAACATAATATTCTTTTGCTTACCCCTAAAAAATAATTAAAATAAAATTAAAGAAAAATTATCACTATTCTCCACCATTTTGAAATATATTTTTTCAAAGGAAGTGAGTGACAGTAATATTTGTTTAGAGAGTTTTCAGGGGTAAAATTTTATTTTAATAACACAAATAAAGTATTAGACTATTGTTGAAAAATTGACTGTTATTGCAGTTTTTTCAAATTATTTAGACTATATTTGAAATCTCCTCAAGTATGAGATAAAAACGAAAATCATGATATTCTCTAAGGCTAAATCTAAAATTTTATCATATTCAGACCTACATCCAATAACTATCTCGAGACCAGGTTCAAATCCAATCCTTATATCTCGTTTTGGGCTTAGTCCCAAATTTTGGGTCTTGGTTAGAGTAATGGGTTAGAGTAACGCTGTGCATTACGAATTATTTTTAAAAATAATGATAATGAAAAACGTAAAACCACTTGAGTAAGAAATTAAAATAATTAGACATATGGGTAAACTATGAATATAAATTTATGAAGTAAAAACCGTGTCATTCTGTATTATTAGTAAATAACACGTGTGTTTTACGTGAATTATATAATATCATAAAATTAATTTATAATTATAATGCAGTTTGATAACATCAAAAGATAAATAAAGGGGTAAATATATGGCAGTTATCTAGGAATTAATTACGTTTCTTTTGTCTCAATATAAATAAAGGGGTAAATATCTCGTTCAACAGTTTAGGGACATTTGTAATATACTTTATATGCAAGTGGGCAAAGTGTATTTTATTATAAAATTTACATATGCACGATAATTTTTTATATTAAATGTAAAAATAGGTGAATGATTTTTCTGTTATGATGAAATTAAAAAAATAATGTATTTCAGGTCTAAACATTTTTTCCAACATGTAATTTTAAGAGTCAAATAATTGCTAACTAATTTATATTATCTATGCCAATAAGGTGCATAAGTATATTAAAATTGTATAATAAAATTAGATAAATAGTAATTAAGAACCCTATGCAATAGATGCCAAAATAAAAAAATATATATATTGAAGTTTGTAGGGGATTGAACAACAAAAATTTTGAAGTACTTTTTTGTATATGCTTCCAAAATAATTACCGTGGTTGCAGACGTAGAAGCATCTTTTCTATAATGAGTGACCTATGTAGTTTGATAAGTTAATTAATGATTTTTATAATTTTATTTTATTATAAAATCCTGAGAAAATTAGATACCTTGTTATTTTTATTTCATTATAAAGTTCTATTAAAATTAGACAACTTAGTATTTGACTCTTTTATTATTAAATTAAAAAGTGAATTTTGACAAGAACATTTTAGGTAGATCAAAAATATAAAAAAAATAATTTGTACTTTAATAATAGTATAATAATATAAATTAGAAATAGATATAGATAAAGCATAACCTAGTATTTAATTCAAATATCATTCGTATAATTAATTTTTGGAGAACAAACTCAAACAAAAAGGAAAGTGAAAATTTTCTTCTATGATTGAATGAATAGTTTCCATTGACCACCTACTATTACTACTCATAAGGAAAAAACACAAAAATGATTAAAAATATAGGAAAAAAAATTCATAAATAACCTTCTCGGTTTATGGATGAGTGCTCTTGGTGTCGTCGGTTTGGCCCTAAACCTACGTGCCTATGAATTCTTTTTGCTGCAAATTCGTGCAGTGGAAGATTCGGAAATTGAGACTTTCTACATCAAAAATATTCGAGGATGTGTTTTGATCAAGTGATTTTGATTTGAGGAGAGTATTTAGATGAAGGATTTGAAATGAACTAAAATTGAGTCATTTGAAATCAGCCATAGTTATGGAGAAAATAGCTCAAAGTGATTGGAAAGGGTTTGAAATCCATTATAACTCGGATACATCCAAACAAACTTAATGGATTTGTTGACGGATTTCAAATCTTTCGATCCAAACAAAATTTTTAGAAATCCCGCATCACTTGTATAATACCATTTCTTTTGACCACTACTTGATTTTTAGAAATCCCACATCGCTTCTATCTTTCATATCCACTTTCTTTCAGACACATTTAATATATGTAACACTTCTTATAATCATATAGTACAAATTAGTCAACTTGTTCTTATCTGTAAAGCCTTCTCTTTCGTTCCTGTTCATTTTCTCTACAAGCGAACCATGGATGAGTCAGTGGTGAAATTTCCTGGTTTTTTCAAGGTTTACATGCCCGAGAAAAATGGTGAAAAACTGGTATTCTTTGTCAATTTTTTTTCTCTTCATTTTCACTTTATTTTTCTAATTAGGGTTTTGTTTTATTTCGTCTATACTGTAATTTACATTTCTGTTGTTTAACAAGTTATCCCACAAAATGGTTTCATGTGTTGCCTCTGCGAGTTGCTTTAATTGACCTATATAAAATGTTTAATGGTGGTTTTATAAATGGTCTAACGTATCTCTCTTCTTTGAATTTGTATGTCTGTAAATTTTATAAGCAAGGAAACATTATAAATGCAGCTTTGCTTTTGTGTGCTATATCCATTTAGATCCCTAATTTTTCTTGTTTAAGATAAAGATGTAAATTGTATTTAGAATATTTTGAGCGAATGTTGGATTACACAACAATGATATAAATAAAAACATATGATATAATTAAATCCTCAATTTTTGTGTGTCCTTGTAAAGGTTAAGATGGTTATTTCTCTTAACGTTTTATGTCCTTCACTAGCATCGAGATTTCGCTTCTAGTGATACCTCAACGAGGAGATTTAGAGCCATTTGATTGTAATATATTTGTGTGTCGGAAATATTGTACGGGTCTGGGTCGCCCATCCATTCTATGATTGAAAAATGGAGGGAGAGGTTGTTTATAGGATATAACCACCAACTCCTTATCCCATCCATTCTATGATTTCAGATTGTAACATAAGAAAATAAAGAAAATTCGTATGTACACTGGGGAAAGATCCAATTTTTGGTAGGTTTATGTATCGAAACTGCATATTAAACGTTTAATTATTCCGTTTATTGTTCAACTTTAGCATTTTGGTGTTTGCCCTTTGATGAAAATAAGATGATGATCAATATTTTCTTTATAGTTTTCGTCAATTTTAGTTTTGTAGTTCTCAAAAGGAAACACATACTGATATTGTAAGTTTTTATATGAAAACTTTGGTTAATTTTTTGTGCCTAAATTGTTTTCTCTTCTTGTATGTAAAGATTATTCCTTCTGGATTTGTTCAAGACCTTAAAGAAGCTTGTCCCAAGAGTGTGGTCCTTAAAGACCGACATGGCAACGTATGGCAGGTAAAGGTGAGAAAACGAGGAAATATTTGGTACTTTCAAGATGGTTGGAAACATTTTGTTGAAGAGAGTTTCCTTGCTATGTATGATATTTTGACATTCAAGTATCTTGGCCGAGGAGTTTTTATGTTAAAATTTTTGGTTTAAATGCTTGTGAAAAGAAACGACCGCAAAATGTTTGCGAACAAAGAGAAACCCCAAATGTTAATGAAAGTACAAATACAGAAGAGCATCAAAAAGTAAAAGAAGAAAAAGATAAGAACAAATATGATAATGAGGATGACGATTGTGTGCTTCTTAGTCGAGATGAGAGTGAATGATGATGATGATGATGATGATGATGATGATGATGATGATGATGAAGAAGAAGAACAAGTGAAGAATGGCAAGAATTTCATTATATTCTTCGTCTAATTTTAATAGTACTTCTTTTTTTTACTACAACATTGTATTATAAAATTGACACGACAATTATCTAGGAATTAATTACGTTTATTTTGTCCGAATATCGTAACAATGTTTTTTGTTTTGTGATGTAGTTGGAGCTTCTACTACTACACGTAGATGTAGAAGGAAGAGGATTGCGGACTGGTTCGACACTGAGCTTTTTAAATCTGGATTGGCTCGTCAACCCAACAATCCTTTCTTCGTGACAAGAGCAAATATAGTCAGGAAGGATGAATTCGTAAGTTTTATAAATCCATTGTTTTCAAGTGTAGGTTATATAAACCCTAGCAGTTCACAATATTTGAATGCAGATGAGTTTTTCTATTTTAAATCAATATTCCATCTTCTATTTCAGTGTATCAGATGTTTGACTGGTGTAATTTTATACATGCACTTATTAAGGTTTGCATGTGCATATATTTGAACACATGTCAACACTACAATAGTGGAACACCAGATAGAACACAAAATTAGAATAGAAAATCTAATCCCTTGTAAATGTTGAATTTTGTTTGTAGATGAACTTACTATGTATTTTTTAAACAAAATTACTAAAACACCCTTCGAAATTACTAAAAAAAACCGATGTTTCGAAACTATATAAAGTCCACTCTCATAGGAATATATTCTTACAATCAAACCCCATGTGTATTTAAAACTCTCGAAAATTCACCTTTGTAAATCTTAAATATAAGGAGTCTCGTTGTAATTTACCGAAATTATGTGTATGTAATTTACCATATTATTTATAGTTGCACGTTCGAGGCATGTGCATTTATTTATATACGACGATTTTGTGTAATTTAATTCTATTGTTGTAATGCAGCTTATCCCTAGGGTTGTTATCGAACTTTACAATCTTCAACTCCCGAGGCAAATAATATTGATTGATGAAAAAGGGATAAAATTTCGCACAATTCGTAAAGTTTTGACTGACGGGAGGACGTATTATATTAAATGATGGAAAAGTTTTTGCTCATTGAACTTGGTTGGGATACACGACAAGTGTATATGCGAGTTCATCCATGGAGATGATGGGAAAGTGTACCTCCATACTTCTGTTGTCCTTATCGATGGACAACAAGGCAAACTTGTAGAATCATTTTGCATTTTTATTAAGAACAATTTTGTAATATGATTTGGATGATTTATATTCATTTTGTAATTTTTGTAGCTTTTAATAGCAATTATGTGAATTTTGAACGATATGATTTTAGCATTTATTTTTAATCTAGTTTGGTCACCAAGTTTTGAATATGTATCAATTGATGGGTAAATTGCTTTTTCGTCCCATAAGTGACACCATTATCAATTTTACTATCGCGCTTGTTGGTTTTCTCACTCTCAGTCCCATATGTCGTCAAATCTATCACATTTGGTACTTTGACCAAATTCCATCAGGAAATAGACGGTGCCATGCACGTGAGACGTGCGTGGCCGTCAATGGACCAAATTGAAGCAGGAATTAGTAGCCCAATTGACCTAATTTTGTCCTTTTTTTAGTTTTGGAGGGAAAATTGACCTAATTGAGCTCTATTTCTTCCCCATTTCTTTCTCAATTCTTCCAATTTCTTCCTCACTTCCAATTCTGGTTCAAGATCTGACTTTGTCCTCACATTTTTTAGGGTTTTTAATTTCTTGAATTTTCGACACAAGTTTATGAAAGCTATTTTGATGCAGATACATTCTTGAAGGTAAAAAGATAATGAATCCTTATCTACTAGCACTATACGCGTGGCGAGAATAAACGATATTGAATGTGACATTAATAAAAGCCAAATAACATTCTGGGAGAAAGATCGATAAATCTAAAAGGGAGTTTCGTATTTCGCCATTAGATCAATAACAAAAGTATATTTCTACTTTTGTGAAGAAACGAGAGAGTATATTTTGCGTTACATTAATAAAAGCCAAATAACATTCTGGGAGAAAGATCGATAAATCTAAAAGAGAGTTTCGTATTTCGCCATGAGATTAATAACAAAAGTATATTTCTACTTTTGTGAAGAAACGAGAGAGTATATTTTGCGTTGATAATGGTCAGGAATGCTGGACGTACTGATTGCTTTATGAAATACTTGTGCATACTGTATGTATGGTGTGGAAAGGGTTTTTTCTCTTGAGTAGTAAGTAAGATGCAAATCATTGTGTTTGTGGACAATGTTTTTAAAATCGAACCGGTGTTCGAATCGGGCAACCAACTGGTTCATTGGGTCACTGGTTCAACCGATTGGATCGGTGTAAAAAATCCGGTTGATCCGGACTATATATATACACATATTATATATATTAGTTTATAAACAAATAAATTGAGTCTAATATAAAATAAGAATAGTATTAACTAAAATAATATTTTATATTCAATCAAAGTATTTGTTAATGTAAAAATCTTTGTATACTTAAAAATTATATATATTTTGAAATACTAAAACTAGTGTTTAAACATATGTAAGTTATAATGTTAACACGACAATTATCTAGGAATTAATTACGTTTCTTTTGTCCAAATATCGTAACAATGTTTTTTGTTTTGTGATGTAGTTGGAGCTTCTACTACTAGATGTAGACGTAGAAGGAAGAGGATTACGGACTGGTTCGACACTGAGCTTTTTAAATTTGGATTGGCTCGTCAACCCAACAATCCATTCTTCGTGACAAGAGCAAATATAGCCAGGAAGGATTAATTGGTAAGTTTTATAAATCCATTGTTTTCAAGTGTAGGTTATATAAACCCTAGCATTTCACAATATTTGAATGCAGATGAGTTTTTCTATTTTAAATCACTATTCCTTCTTCAATTTCAGTGTATCAGATGTTTGACATATATAATTTTATACATGCACTTATTAAGGTTTGCATGTGCATATATTTGAACACATGTCAACACTACAATAGTGGAACACCAGATAGAACACAAAATTAGAATAGAAAATCTAATCCCTTGTGAATGTTGAATTTTGTTTGTAGATGAACTTACTATGTATTTTTTAAAGAAAATTACTAAAACACCCTTCGAAATTACTAAAAAAAACCCGATGTTTCGAAACTATATAAAGTCCACTCTCATAGGAATATATTCTTACAATCAAACCCCATGTGTATTTAAAACTCTCGAAAATTCACCTTTGTAAATCTTAAATATAAGGAGTCTCGTTGTAATCTACCGAAATTATGTGTATGTAATTTACCATATTATTTATAGTTGCACATTCGAGGCATGTGCATTTATTTATATACAACGATTTTGTGCAATTTAATTCTATTGTTGTAATGCAGCTTATCCCTAGGGTTGTTATCGAACTTTACAATCTTCAACTCCCGGAGCAAATAATATTGATTGATGAAAAAGGGAGAAAATTTCGCACAATTCGTAAAGTTTTGACTGACGGGAGGACGTATTATATTAAAGGATGGAAAAGTTTTTGCTCATTGAACTTGGTTGGGATACACGACAAGTGTATATGCGAGTTCATCCATGGAGATGATGGGAAAGTATACCTCCATACTTCTGTTGTCCTTATCGATGGACAACAAGGCAAACTTGTAGAATCATTTTGCATTTTTATTAAGAACAATTTTGTAATATGATTTGGATGATTTATATTCATTTTGTAATTTTTCGTAGCTTTTAATAGCAATTATGTGAATTTTGAACGATATGATTTTAGCATTTATTTTTACCCTAGTTTGGTCACCAAGTTTTGAATATGTATCAATAGATGGGTAAATTGCTTTTTTCGTCCCATAAGTTACACCATTATCAATTTTACTATCGCGCTTGTTGGTTTTCTCACTCTCAGTCCCATATGTCGTCAAATCTATCACATTTGGTACTTTGACCAAATTCCATCAGGAAATAGATGGTGACTTGCACGTGAGACGTGTGTGGCCGTCAATGGACCAAATTGAAGCAGGAATTAGTAGCCCAATTGACCTAATTTTGTCCCTTTTTAGTTTTGGAGGGAAAATTGACCTAATTGAGCTCTATTTTTAATAATAAATAGAAGTACTCTTGTACTCCTAATAATAAGACAAGAAGGTCACATAATAATACACGAATAATTGATAATATAATAATTCTTAATTTTACATAAGTATATATGTGGATTTATTGCATTTATAAATCCCATGAATGAACTTAGACTAACATAATTTAATTTGACAAAGAATTAATTTTTTTTAAATGAATTATTTTATTATGCTATGCCTATAATACATTATTTTTGTGATTTATAAAAATGTGAACAGAAAATAAAACGTAATCAGTAAAATAAGCATTCTTTGGTATGCAAACTTCACAATAAATGTCAATAAGTTCACATACGTACGTGAATTGAAAAAGTAATTTTAATTTTTTTAATATTTATTACACGTGTAGTTGGATATAATACTAATATATTTCTATGCATTTCACTATTTTATTTTAAAAGATTAATATTATAAATCACATAAATTTTAATATTTGTAATTTCACGAGTATTATTATAGAGGTCTAATGTACTTTTACTCTTATTCTTGTCGATATATACAACTTAATTTTATTTATGTGGCCGTGTCGTGTAGTGCCTCATCTCACGTGCTACGTGTTTGTGTATCATAGCACATAACTGAAAGAAAAAAAAAAGACTTAGTGCAATATACACTCTTAAATGTTGTATCTGGATTAGTTTTAAAATTTCTGAAAATATTACATTGACCCCTCTAACTGATGGTCGCTAGTCAAGCGTTGCAAAAAGTGTACACTAATAATATCACGCCTCCTCTTATAATAAAATTACACATTAACCTATTCGACTATCTATTGTAGTTTCCTCTTAACTTCTTCATTGTACATGATACCACATTATATTTTTTTGAACCTTTCTTGTTATAACCTTATATATATTTCTTTCTTATTAACTTTTCCCAACTTAGTAAATGGAATCAATATTTTGTCAACTTGTTAAGTTAGATTTATATGCATTGAAATCAATTATAATATTGGCCTTAATATTTATAATATTTAATATTTATTTTTATTTTTGAAAAGGTTGTGTGTTGATTGAAATAGTATTGAAGTTCGTTTGTCGTATTGAACTAGACCAAAAATAAAAACTTATTTTGGGTATAATTTTGATTTATATTTTAATTGTTTTAACAAAGCTGATTCCATATCTTAATCATTTTTGTGTTAATTATTTACTAGTTCAACTAAATAAAAATCAAAATTATTTATTAAATAATTTTGCCTAAATATGATTAATTAATATATTTTATAAGTAATAATGGAGCTCTCAAGCATTTCTCTCTATCAATAAATGCATTTTTTTCACTGTTTTATCTCTCTTTCTTTTTACAGAACATGAGACTTAGGAACGTATTATATTTCCCAAAATAATATATTTATTATGTATTAGCATACTAGCACAATTGTTGGTATTATACTATGCTATCTCTATTATATTATATTATAAAATTAACTTTTAGGCTTCATTTGTTTGTCAAGAAAATGAAATCAAAATAGTATTCATTATTTGATAATATATGGAATGCAACTAGAGTAAAAATGGTGTATCAATATAAATAAAGGGGTAAATGTCTCGTTCAACAGTTTAGGGACATTTGTAATATACTTTATATGCAAGTGGGCAAAGTGTATTTTATTATAAAATTTACATATGCACGATAATTTTTTATATTAAATGTAAAAATGTGAGAATGATTTTTCTGTTGTGATGAAATTAAAAAAAATGTATTTCAGGTCTAAACATTTTTTCCAACATGTAATTTTAAGAGTCAAATAATTGCTAACTAATTTATATTATCTATGCCAATAAGGTGCATAAGTATATTAAAATTGTATAATAAAATTAGATAAATAGTAATTAAGAACCCTATGCAATAGATGCCAAAATAAAATAAAAATTATATTGAAGTTTGTAGGGGATTGAACAACAAAAATTTTGAAGTACTTTTTTGTATATGCTTCCAAAATAATTACCGTGGTTGCAGACGTAGAAGCATCTTTTCTATAATGAGTGACCTATGTAGTTTGATAAGTTAATTAATGATTTTTATAATTTTATTTTATTATAAAATCCTGAGAAAATTAGATACCTTGTTATTTTTATTTCATTATAAAGTTCTATTAAAATTAGACAACTTAGTATTTGACTCTTTTATTATTAAATTAAAAAGTGAATTTTGACAAGAACATTTTAGGTAGATCAAAAATATAAAAAAAATAATTCGTACTTTTATAATAGTATAATAATATAAATTAGAAATAGATATAGATAAAGCATAACCTAGTATTTAATTCAAATATCATTCGTATAATTAATTTTTGGAGAAACAAACTCAAACAAAAAGGAAAGTGAAAATTTTCTTCTATGATTGAATGAATAGTTTCCATTGACCACCTACTATTACTACTCATAAGGAAAAAACACAAAAATGGTTAAAAATATAGGAAAAATAAATTCATAAATAACCTTCTCGGTTTATGGATGAGTTCTCTTGGTGTCGACGGTTTGGCCCTAAAACCTACGTGCCTATGAATTCTTTTCGCTGCAAATTCGTGCAGTGGAAGATTCGGAAATTGAGACTTTCTACATCAAAAATATTCTAGGATGTGTTTTGATCAAGTGATTTTGATTTGAGGAGAGTATTTAGATGAAGGATTTGAAATGAACTAAAATTGAGTCATTTGAAATCAGCCATAGTTATGGAGAAAATAGCTCAAAGTGATTGGAAAGGGTTTGAAATCCATTATAACTCGGATACATACATCCAAACAAACTTAATGGATTTGTTGACGGATTTTAAATCTTTCGATCCAAACAAAATTTTTAGAAATCCCGCAATCACTTGTATAATACCATTTCTTTTGACCACTACTTGATTTTTAGAAATCCCACATCGCTTCTATCTTTCAAATCCACTTTCTTTCAGACACATTTAATATATGTAACACTTCTTATAATCATATAGTACAAATTAGTCAACTTGTTCTTATCTGTAAAGCTTTCTCTTTCGTTCCTGTTCATTTTCTCTACAAGCGAACCATGGATGAGTCAGTGGTGAAATTTCCTGGTTTTTTCAAGGTTTACATGCCCGAGAAAAATGGTGAAAAACTGGTATTCTTTGTCAATTATTTTTCTCTTCACTTTCACTTTATTTTTCTAATTAGGGTTTTGTTTTATTTCGTCTATACTGTAATTTACATTTCTGTTGTTTAACAAGTTATCCCACAAAATGGTTTCATGTGTTGCCTCTGCGAGTTGCTTTAATTGACCTATATAAAATGTTTAATGGTGGTTTTATAAATGGTATAAGTAACGTATCTCTCTTCTTTGAATTTGTATGTCTGTAAATTTTATAAGCAAGGAAACATTATAAATCCAGCTTTGCTTTTGTGTGCTATATCCATTTAGATCCCTAATTTTTCTTGTTTAAGATAAAGATGTAAATTGTATTTAGAATATTTTGAGCGAATGTTGGATTACACAACAATGATATAAATAAAAACATATGATATAATTAAATCCTCAATTTTTGTGTGTCCTTCTTGTAAAGGTTAAGATGGTTATTTCTCTTAACGTTTTATGTCCTTCACTAGCATCGAGATTTCGCTTCTAGTGATACCTCAACGAGGAGATTTAGAGCCATTTCCTTGTAATATATTTGTGTGTCGGAAATAGGGTACGGGTCTGGGTCGCCCATAAGAGCTAACCGTACCCATCTTGTGTTTAAAATTGAAAAATGGAGGGAGAGGTTGTTTATAGGATATAACCACCAACTCCTTATCCCATCCATTCTATGATTTCAGATTGTAACATAAGAAAATAAAGAAAATTCGTATGTACACTGGGGAAAGATCCAATTTTTGGTAGGTTTATGTATCGAAACTGCATATATTAAACGTTTAATTATTCCGTTTATTGTTCAACTTTAGCATTTTGGTGTTTGCCCTTTGATGCAAATAAGATGACGGTCAGTATTTTCTTTATAGTTTTCGTCAATTTTAGTTTTATAGTTCTCAAAAGGAAACACATACTGATATTGTAAGTTTTTATATCAAAACATTGGTTAATTTTTGTGCCTAAATTGTTTTCTCTTTTTGTATGTAAAGATTATTCCTTCTGGATTTGTTCAAGACCTTAAAGAAGCTTGTCCCAAGAGTGTGGTCCTTAAAGACCGATATGGCAACGTATGGCAGGTAAAGGTGAGAAAACGAGGCAACATTTGGTACTTTCAAGATGGTTGGAAAAATTTTGTTCAAGAGAGTTTCCTTACTATGGGTGATATTTTGACATTCAAGTATCTTGGCCGAGGAGTTTTTTATGTTAAAATTTTTGGTTTAAATGCTTGTGAAAAGAAACGACCTCAAAATGTTTGCGAACAAAGAGAAACCCCAAATGTTAATGAAGGTACAAATACACAAGAGCATCAAAAAGTAAAAGAAGAAAAAGATAAGGACAAATATGATAATGAGGATGACGATTGTGTGCTTCTTAGTCAAGATGAGAGTGAAAATGATGATGATGATAATGATGATGATGAAGAAGAAGAACAAGTGAAGAATGGTAAGAATTTCATTATATTCTTCGTCTAATTTTAATAGTACTTCTTTTGTTTACTAAAACATTGTATTACAAAATTGACACGACAATTATCTAGGAATATTTAATTACGTTTCTTTTGTCCGAATATCGTAACAATGTTTTTTGTTTTGTGATGTAGTTGGAGCTTCTAATACTAGACGTAGACGTAGAAGGAAGAGGATTGCGGACTGGTTCGACACTGAGCTTTTTAAATCTGGATTGGCTCGTCAACCCAACAATCCATTCTTCGTGACAAGAGCAAATATAGCCAGGAAGGATGAATTGGTAAGTTTTATAAATCCATTGTTTTCAAGTGTAGGTTATATAAACCCTAGCAGTTCACAATATTTCAATGCAGATGAGTTTTTTTATTTTAAATCACTATTCCATCTTCTATTTCAGTGTATCAGATGTTTGACACGTGTAATTTTATACATGCACTTATTAAGGTTTGCATGTCCATATATTTTAACACATGTCAACACTACAAGAGTGGAACACAAGATAGAACACAAAATTAGAATAAAAAATCTAATCCTTTTTGCATGTTGAATTTTGTTTGTAGATGAACTTAATATGTATTTTTTTTTAGAAAAAAATTACTAAAACACCCTACGAAATTATTAAAAGAAACTCGATGTTTCGAAACTATATAAAGTCCACTCTCACAGGAATGTATCCTTAAAATCAAACCCCATGTGTATTTAAAACTCTCGAAAATTCACCTTCGTAAATCTTAAATATAAGGAGTCTCGTTGTAATTAATTTACCGAAATTATGTGTGTGTAATTTACCATATTATTTATAGTTACACATTCGAGGCATGTGCATTTATTTACATACGACAATTTTGTGTAATTTAATTCTATTGTTGTAATGCAGCTTATCCCTAGGGTTGTTATCGAACATTACAATCTTCAACTCCCGGAGCAAATAATATTGGTTGATGAAAAAGGGAGAAAATTTCGCACAATTCGTAAAGTTTGGACTGACGGTAGGACATATTATACTAAAGGATGGAAAAATTTTTGCTCATTGAACTTGGTTGGGATACACGACAAGTGTATATGCGAGTTCATCCATGGAGATGATGGGAATGTATACCTCCATACTTTTGTTGTCCATATCGATGGACAACAAGGCTAGCTTGTTGAATCATTCTGCATTTTTATTAACAACAATTTTGTAATATGATTTGGATGATTTATATTCATTTTGTCATTTTTTGTAACTTTTAATAGCAATTATGTGAATTTTCAACAGTATGATGTTAGCATTTATTTTTACATTTAAGTTGGTCACCGAGTTTTAATATATATCAATAGACAAATCATTGGTAGGGTTTACTTGGACTTGGTTCAATAGTTTGGGTCTAGGTGTGGGTTCTAATTTTAGTTGGTAAGATGGTGTGATTTTAATTTTCGTCCCGTACTCTATGGAATTTTTCAAATATTTCACACTAATTATATAACGAGCTAGTTTTGTATGGTATTTTCATTAAATATTTACGGATTGCACAACTCAAAATTGTAATTAAGCACGATGTATCTTGTACCAATCACCCCATAAACATAATATTCTTTTGCTTACCCCTAAAAAATAATTAAAATAAAATTAAAGAAAAATTATCACTGTTCTCCACCATTTTGAAATATATTTTTTCAAAGAAAGTGAGTGACAGTAATATTTGTTTAGAGAGTTTTCAGGGGTAAAATTTTATTTTAATAACACAAATAAAGTATTAGACTATTGTTGAAAAATTGACTGTTATTGCAGTTTTTTCAAATTATTTAGACTATATTTGAAATCTCCTCAAGTATGAGATAAAAACGAAAATCATGATATTCTCTAAGGCTAAATCTAAAATTTTATCATATTCAGACCTACATCCCAATAACTATCTCGAGACCAGGTTCAAATCCAATCCTTATATCTCGTTTTGGGCTTAGTCCCAAATTTTGGGTCTTGGTTAGAGTAATGGGTTAGAGTAACGTTGTGCATTACGAATTATTTTTAAAAATAATGATAATGAAAAACGTAAAACCACTTGAGTAAGAAATTAAAATAATTAGACATATGGGTAAACTATGAATATAAATTTATGAAGTAAAAACCGTGTCATTCTGTATTATTAGTAAACAACACGTGTGTTTTACGTGAATTATATAATATCATAAAATTAATTTATAATTATTATGCAGTTTGATAACTTCAAAAGATAAATAAAGGGGTAAATATATGGCAGTTATCTAGGAATTAATTACGTTTCTTTTGTCTCAATATAAATAAAGGGGTAAATATCTCGTTCAACAGTTTAGGGACATTTGTAATATACTTTATATGCAAGTGGGCAAAGTGTATTTTATTATAAAATTTACATATGCACGATAATTTTTTATATTAAATGTAAAAATAGGTGAATGATTTTTCTGTTATGATGAAATTAAAAAAATAATGTATTTCAGGTCTAAACATTTTTTCCAACATGTAATTTTAAGAGTCAAATAATTGCTAACTAATTTATATTATCTATGCCAATAAGGTGCATAAGTATATTAAAATTGTATAATAAAATTAGATAAATAGTAATTAAGAACCCTATGCAATAGATGCCAAAATAAAATAAAAATTATATTGAAGTTTGTAGGGGATTGAACAACAAAAATTTTGAAGTACTTTTTTGTATATGCTTCCAAAATAATTACCGTGGTTGCAGACGTAGAAGCATCTTTTCTATAATGTGTGACCTATGTAGTTTGATAAGTTAATTAATGATTTTTATAATTTTATTTTATTATAAAATCCTGAGAAAATTAGATACCTTGTTATTTTTATTTCATTATAAAGTTCTATTAAAATTAGACAACTTAGTATTTGACTCTTTTATTATTAAATTAAAAAGTGAATTTTGACAAGAACATTTTAGGTAGATCAAAAATATAAAAAAAATAATTCGTACTTTTATAATAGTATAATAATATAAATTAGAAATAGATATAGATAAAGCATAACCTAGTATTTAATTCAAATATCATTCGTATAATTAATTTTTGGAGAAACAAACTCAAACAAAAAGGAAAGTGAAAATTTTCTTCTATGATTGAATGAATAGTTTCCATTGACCACCTACTATTACTACTCATAAGGAAAAAACACAAAAATGGTTAAAAATATAGGAAAAATAAATTCATAAATAACCTTCTCGGTTTATGGATGAGTTCTCTTGGTGTCGACGGTTTGGCCCTAAAACCTACGTGCCTATGAATTCTTTTCGCTGCAAATTCGTGCAGTGGAAGATTCGGAAATTGAGACTTTCTACATCAAAAATATTCTAGGATGTGTTTTGATCAAGTGATTTTGATTTGAGGAGAGTATTTAGATGAAGGATTTGAAATGAACTAAAATTGAGTCATTTGAAATCAGCCATAGTTATGGAGAAAATAGCTCAAAGTGATTGGAAAGGGTTTGAAATCCATTATAACTCGGATACATACATCCAAACAAACTTAATGGATTTGTTGACGGATTTTAAATCTTTCGATCCAAACAAAATTTTTAGAAATCCCGCAATCACTTGTATAATACCATTTCTTTTGACCACTACTTGATTTTTAGAAATCCCACATCGCTTCTATCTTTCAAATCCACTTTCTTTCAGACACATTTAATATATGTAACACTTCTTATAATCATATAGTACAAATTAGTCAACTTGTTCTTATCTGTAAAGCTTTCTCTTTCGTTCCTGTTCATTTTCTCTACAAGCGAACCATGGATGAGTCAGTGGTGAAATTTCCTGGTTTTTTCAAGGTTTACATGCCCGAGAAAAATGGTGAAAAACTGGTATTCTTTGTCAATTATTTTTCTCTTCACTTTCACTTTATTTTTCTAATTAGGGTTTTGTTTTATTTCGTCTATACTGTAATTTACATTTCTGTTGTTTAACAAGTTATCCCACAAAATGGTTTCATGTGTTGCCTCTGCGAGTTGCTTTAATTGACCTATATAAAATGTTTAATGGTGGTTTTATAAATGGTATAAGTAACGTATCTCTCTTCTTTGAATTTGTATGTCTGTAAATTTTATAAGCAAGGAAACATTATAAATCCAGCTTTTCTTTTGTGTGCTATATCCATTTAGATCCCTAATTTTTCTTGTTTAAGATAAAGATGTAAATTGTATTTAGAATATTTTGAGCGAATGTTGGATTACACAACAATGATATAAATAAAAACATATGATATAATTAAATCCTCAATTTTTGTGTGTCCTTCTTGTAAAGGTTAAGATGGTTATTTCTCTTAACGTTTTATGTCCTTCACTAGCATCGAGATTTCGCTTCTAGTGATACCTCAACGAGGAGATTTAGAGCCATTTCCTTGTAATATATTTGTGTGTCGGAAATAGGGTACGGGTCTGGGTCGCCCATAAGAGCTAACCGTACCCATCTTGTGTTTAAAATTGAAAAATGGAGGGAGAGGTTGTTTATAGGATATAACCACCAACTCCTTATCCCATCCATTCTATGATTTCAGATTGTAACATAAGAAAATAAAGAAAATTCGTATGTACACTGGGGAAAGATCCAATTTTTGGTAGGTTTATGTATCGAAACTGCATATATTAAACGTTTAATTATTCCGTTTATTGTTCAACTTTAGCATTTTGGTGTTTGCCCTTTGATGCAAATAAGATGACGGTCAATATTTTCTTTATAGTTTTCGTCAATTTTAGTTTTATAGTTCTCAAAAGGAAACACATACTGATATTGTAAGTTTTTATATCAAAACATTGGTTAATTTTTGTGCCTAAATTGTTTTCTCTTTTTGTATGTAAAGATTATTCCTTCTGGATTTGTTCAAGACCTTAAAGAAGCTTGTCCCAAGAGTGTGGTCCTTAAAGACCGATATGGCAACGTATGGCAGGTAAAGGTGAGAAAACGAGGCAACATTTGGTACTTTCAAGATGGTTGGAAAAATTTTGTTCAAGAGAGTTTCCTTACTATGGGTGATATTTTGACATTCAAGTATCTTGGCCGAGGAGTTTTTTATGTTAAAATTTTTGGTTTAAATGCTTGTGAAAAGAAACGACCTCAAAATGTTTGCGAACAAAGAGAAACCCCAAATGTTAATGAAGGTACAAATACACAAGAGCATCAAAAAGTAAAAGAAGAAAAAGATAAGGACAAATATGATAATGAGGATGACGATTGTGTGCTTCTTAGTCAAGATGAGAGTGAAAATGATGATGATAATGATGATGATGAAGAAGAAGAACAAGTGAAGAATGGTAAGAATTTCATTATATTCTTCGTCTAATTTTAATAGTACTTCTTTTGTTTACTAAAACATTGTATTACAAAATTGACACGACAATTATCTAGGAATATTTAATTACGTTTCTTTTGTCCGAATATCGTAACAATGTTTTTTGTTTTGTGATGTAGTTGGAGCTTCTAATACTAGACGTAGACGTAGAAGGAAGAGGATTGCGGACTGGTTCGACACTGAGCTTTTTAAATCTGGATTGGCTCGTCAACCCAACAATCCATTCTTCGTGACAAGAGCAAATATAGCCAGGAAGGATGAATTGGTAAGTTTTATAAATCCATTGTTTTCAAGTGTAGGTTATATAAACCCTAGCAGTTCACAATATTTCAATGCAGATGAGTTTTTTTATTTTAAATCACTATTCCATCTTCTATTTCAGTGTATCAGATGTTTGACACGTGTAATTTTATACATGCACTTATTAAGGTTTGCATGTCCATATATTTTAACACATGTCAACACTACAAGAGTGGAACACAAGATAGAACACAAAATTAGAATAAAAAATCTAATCCTTTTTGCATGTTGAATTTTGTTTGTAGATGAACTTAATACGTATTTTTTTTTAGAAAAATATTACTAAAACACCCTACGAAATTATTAAAAGAAACTCGATGTTTCGAAACTATATAAAGTCCACTCTCACAGGAATGTATCCTTAAAATCAAACCCCATGTGTATTTAAAACTCTCGAAAATTCACCTTCGTAAATCTTAAATATAAGGAGTCTCGTTGTAATTAATTTACCGAAATTATGTGTGTGTAATTTACCATATTATTTATAGTTACACATTCGAGGCATGTGCATTTATTTACATACGACAATTTTGTGTAATTTAATTCTATTGTTGTAATGCAGCTTATCCCTAGGGTTGTTATCGAACTTTACAATCTTCAACTCCCGGAGCAAATAATATTGGTTGATGAAAAAGGGAGAAAATTTCGCACAATTCGTAAAGTTTGGACTGACGGTAGGACATATTATACTAAAGGATGGAAAAATTTTTGCTCATTGAACTTGGTTGGGATACACGACAAGTGTATATGCGAGTTCATCCATGGAGATGATGGGAATGTATACCTCCATACTTTTGTTCTATAAATTGGAGGTCATAATTTATAGACAGAAGTTCAATCAAAAAGCTAGAGAAGGCAAAGGAAGCTCTCCAAATTTTCTCTACGAAGGTTCTTCACATATTCAAGGCGTTCTAAGTGATATTCAAGGCGTTTTTGAAGAAGTTCATCAAATTATAGCGTTTGATTCGTAATTGCGGTGCTAAACCTACGAATTAACGTTATAGAAGTTCAAATCAAGCTCAAGGAAGATCAATTTCAAAAGATAAATAAAGGGGTAAATATATGGCAGTTATCTAGGAATTAATTACGTTTCTTTTGTCTCAATATAAATAAAGGGGTAAATATCTCGTTCAACAGTTTAGGGACATTTGTAATATACTTTATATGCAAGTGGGCAAAGTGTATTTTATTATAAAATTTACATATGCACGATAATTTTTTATATTAAATGTAAAAATAGGTGAATGATTTTTCTGTTATGATGAAATTAAAAAAATAATGTATTTCAGGTCTAAACATTTTTTCCAACATGTAATTTTAAGAGTCAAATAATTGCTAACTAATTTATATTATCTATGCCAATAAGGTGCATAAGTATATTAAAATTGTATAATAAAATTAGATAAATAGTAATTAAGAACCCTATGCAATAGATGCCAAAATAAAATAAAAATTATATTGAAGTTTGTAGGGGATTGAACAACAAAAATTTTGAAGTACTTTTTTGTATATGCTTCCAAAATAATTACCGTGGTTGCAGACGTAGAAGCATCTTTTCTATAATGAGTGACCTATGTAGTTTGATAAGTTAATTAATGATTTTTATAATTTTATTTTATTATAAAATCCTGAGAAAATTAGATACCTTGTTATTTTTATTTCATTATAAAGTTCTATTAAAATTAGACAACTTAGTATTTGACTCTTTTATTATTAAATTAAAAAGTGAATTTTGACAAGAACATTTTAGGTAGATCAAAAATATAAAAAAAATAATTCGTACTTTTATAATAGTATAATAATATAAATTAGAAATAGATATAGATAAAGCATAACCTAGTATTTAATTCAAATATCATTCGTATAATTAATTTTTGGAGAAACAAACTCAAACAAAAAGGAAAGTGAAAATTTTCTTCTATGATTGAATGAATAGTTTCCATTGACCACCTACTATTACTACTCATAAGGAAAAAACACAAAAATGGTTAAAAATATAGGAAAAATAAATTCATAAATAACCTTCTCGGTTTATGGATGAGTTCTCTTGGTGTCGACGGTTTGGCCCTAAAACCTACGTGCCTATGAATTCTTTTCGCTGCAAATTCGTGCAGTGGAAGATTCGGAAATTGAGACTTTCTACATCAAAAATATTCTAGGATGTGTTTTGATCAAGTGATTTTGATTTGAGGAGAGTATTTAGATGAAGGATTTGAAATGAACTAAAATTGAGTCATTTGAAATCAGCCATAGTTATGGAGAAAATAGCTCAAAGTGATTGGAAAGGGTTTGAAATCCATTATAACTCGGATACATACATCCAAACAAACTTAATGGATTTGTTGACGGATTTTAAATCTTTCGATCCAAACAAAATTTTTAGAAATCCCGCAATCACTTGTATAATACCATTTCTTTTGACCACTACTTGATTTTTAGAAATCCCACATCGCTTCTATCTTTCAAATCCACTTTCTTTCAGACACATTTAATATATGTAACACTTCTTATAATCATATAGTACAAATTAGTCAACTTGTTCTTATCTGTAAAGCTTTCTCTTTCGTTCCTGTTCATTTTCTCTACAAGCGAACCATGGATGAGTCAGTGGTGAAATTTCCTGGTTTTTTCAAGGTTTACATGCCCGAGAAAAATGGTGAAAAACTGGTATTCTTTGTCAATTATTTTTCTCTTCACTTTCACTTTATTTTTCTAATTAGGGTTTTGTTTTATTTCGTCTATACTGTAATTTACATTTCTGTTGTTTAACAAGTTATCCCACAAAATGGTTTCATGTGTTGCCTCTGCGAGTTGCTTTAATTGACCTATATAAAATGTTTAATGGTGGTTTTATAAATGGTATAAGTAACGTATCTCTCTTCTTTGAATTTGTATGTCTGTAAATTTTATAAGCAAGGAAACATTATAAATCCAGCTTTGCTTTTGTGTGCTATATCCATTTAGATCCCTAATTTTTCTTGTTTAAGATAAAGATGTAAATTGTATTTAGAATATTTTGAGCGAATGTTGGATTACACAACAATGATATAAATAAAAACATATGATATAATTAAATCCTCAATTTTTGTGTGTCCTTCTTGTAAAGGTTAAGATGGTTATTTCTCTTAACGTTTTATGTCCTTCACTAGCATCGAGATTTCGCTTCTAGTGATACCTCAACGAGGAGATTTAGAGCCATTTCCTTGTAATATATTTGTGTGTCGGAAATAGGGTACGGGTCTGGGTCGCCCATAAGAGCTAACCGTACCCATCTTGTGTTTAAAATTGAAAAATGGAGGGAGAGGTTGTTTATAGGATATAACCACCAACTCCTTATCCCATCCATTCTATGATTTCAGATTGTAACATAAGAAAATAAAGAAAATTCGTATGTACACTGGGGAAAGATCCAATTTTTGGTAGGTTTATGTATCGAAACTGCATATATTAAACGTTTAATTATTCCGTTTATTGTTCAACTTTAGCATTTTGGTGTTTGCCCTTTGATGCAAATAAGATGACGGTCAATATTTTCTTTATAGTTTTCGTCAATTTTAGTTTTATAGTTCTCAAAAGGAAACACATACTGATATTGTAAGTTTTTATATCAAAACATTGGTTAATTTTTGTGCCTAAATTGTTTTCTCTTTTTGTATGTAAAGATTATTCCTTCTGGATTTGTTCAAGACCTTAAAGAAGCTTGTCCCAAGAGTGTGGTCCTTAAAGACCGATATGGCAACGTATGGCAGGTAAAAGTGAGAAAACGAGGCAACATTTGGTACTTTCAAGATGGTTGGAAAAATTTTGTTCAAGAGAGTTTCCTTACTATGGGTGATATTGTGACATTCAAGTATCTTGGCCGAGGAGTTTTTTATGTTAAAACTTTTGGTTTAAATGCTTGTGAAAAGAAACGACCTCAAAATGTTTGCGAACAAAGAGAAACCCCAAATGTTAATGAAGGTACAAATACACAAGAGCATCAAAAAGTAAAAGAAGAAAAAGATAAGGACAAATATGATAATGAGGATGACGATTGTGTGCTTCTTAGTCAAGATGAGAGTGAAAATGATGATGATGATAATGATGATGATGAAGAAGAAGAACAAGTGAAGAATGGTAAGAATTTCATTATATTCTTCGTCTAATTTTAATAGTACTTCTTTTGTTTACTAAAACATTGTATTACAAAATTGACACGACAATTATCTAGGAATATTTAATTACGTTTCTTTTGTCCGAATATCGTAACAATGTTTTTTGTTTTGTGATGTAGTTGGAGCTTCTAATACTAGACGTAAACGTAGAAGGAAGAGGATTGCGGACTGGTTCGACACTGAGCTTTTTAAATCTGGATTGGCTCGTCAACCCAACAATCCATTCTTCGTGACAAGAGCAAATATAGCCAGGAAGGATGAATTGGTAAGTTTTATAAATCCATTGTTTTCAAGTGTAGGTTATATAAACCCTAGCAGTTCACAATATTTCAATGCAGATGAGTTTTTTTATTTTAAATCACTATTCCATCTTCTATTTCAGTGTATCAGATGTTTGACACGTGTAATTTTATACATGCACTTATTAAGGTTTGCATGTCCATATATTTTAACACATGTCAACACTACAAGAGTGGAACACAAGATAGAACACAAAATTAGAATAAAAAATCTAATCCTTTTTGCATGTTGAATTTTGTTTGTAGATGAACTTAATATGTATTTTTTTTTAGAAAAAAATTACTAAAACACCCTTCGAAATTATTAAAAGAAACTCGATGTTTCGAAACTATATAAAGTCCACTCTCACAGGAATGTATCCTTAAAATCAAACCCCATGTGTATTTAAAACTCTCGAAAATTGACCTTCGTAAATCTTAAATATAAGGAGTCTCGTTGTAATTAATTTACCGAAATTATGTGTGTGTAATTTACCATATTATTTATAGTTACACATTCGAGGCATGTGCATTTATTTACATACGACAATTTTGTGTAATTTAATTCTATTGTTGTAATGCAGCTTATCCCTAGGGTTGTTATCGAACTTTACAATCTTCAACTCCCGGAGCAAATAATATTGGTTGATGAAAAAGGGAGAAAATTTCGCACAATTCGTAAAGTTTGGACTGACGGTAGGACATATTATACTAAAGGATGGAAAAATTTTTGCTCATTGAACTTGGTTGGGATACACGACAAGTGTATATGCGAGTTCATCCATGGAGATGATGGGAATGTATACCTCCATACTTTTGTTGTCCGTATCGATGGACAACAAGGCTAGCTTGTTGAATCATTCTGCATTTTTATTAACAACAATTTTGTAATATGATTTGGATGATTTATATTCATTTTGTCATTTTTTGTAACTTTTAATAGCAATTATGTGAATTTTCAACAGTATGATGTTAGCATTTATTTTTACATTTAAGTTGGTCACCAAGTTTTGAATATATATCAATAGACAAATCATTGGTAGGGTTTACTTGGACTTGGTTCAATAATTTGGGTCTAGGTGTGGGTTCTAATTTTAGTTGGTAAGATGGTGTGATTTTAATTTTCGTCCCGTACTCTATGGAATTTTTCAAATATTTCACACTAATTATATAACGAGCTAGTTTTGTATGGTATTTTCATTAAATATTTACGGATTGCACAACTCAAAATTGTAATTAAGCACGATGTATCTTGTACCAATCACCCCATAAACATAATATTCTTTTGCTTACCCCTAAAAAATAATTAAAATAAAATTAAAGAAAAATTATCACTATTCTCCACCATTTTGAAATATATTTTTTCAAAGGAAGTGAGTGACAGTAATATTTGTTTAGAGAGTTTTCAGGGGTAAAATTTTATTTTAATAACACAAATAAAGTATTAGACTATTGTTGAAAAATTGACTGTTATTGCAGTTTTTTCAAATTATTTAGACTATATTTGAAATCTCCTCAAGTATGAGATAAAAACGAAAATCATGATATTCTCTAAGGCTAAATCTAAAATTTTATCATATTCAGACCTACATCCAATAACTATCTCGAGACCAGGTTCAAATCCAATCCTTATATCTCGTTTTGGGCTTAGTCCCAAATTTTGGGTCTTGGTTAGAGTAATGGGTTAGAGTAACGCTGTGCATTACGAATTATTTTTAAAAATAATGATAATGAAAAACGTAAAACCACTTGAGTAAGAAATTAAAATAATTAGACATATGGGTAAACTATGAATATAAATTTATGAAGTAAAAACCGTGTCATTCTGTATTATTAGTAAATAACACGTGTGTTTTACGTGAATTATATAATATCATAAAATTAATTTATAATTATAATGCAGTTTGATAACATCAAAAGATAAATAAAGGGGTAAATATATGGCAGTTATCTAGGAATTAATTACGTTTCTTTTGTCTCAATATAAATAAAGGGGTAAATATCTCGTTCAACAGTTTAGGGACATTTGTAATATACTTTATATGCAAGTGGGCAAAGTGTATTTTATTATAAAATTTACATATGCACGATAATTTTTTATATTAAATGTAAAAATAGGTGAATGATTTTTCTGTTATGATGAAATTAAAAAAATAATGTATTTCAGGTCTAAACATTTTTTCCAACATGTAATTTTAAGAGTCAAATAATTGCTAACTAATTTATATTATCTATGCCAATAAGGTGCATAAGTATATTAAAATTGTATAATAAAATTAGATAAATAGTAATTAAGAACCCTATGCAATAGATGCCAAAATAAAAAAATATATATATTGAAGTTTGTAGGGGATTGAACAACAAAAATTTTGAAGTACTTTTTTGTATATGCTTCCAAAATAATTACCGTGGTTGCAGACGTAGAAGCATCTTTTCTATAATGAGTGACCTATGTAGTTTGATAAGTTAATTAATGATTTTTATAATTTTATTTTATTATAAAATCCTGAGAAAATTAGATACCTTGTTATTTTTATTTCATTATAAAGTTCTATTAAAATTAGACAACTTAGTATTTGACTCTTTTATTATTAAATTAAAAAGTGAATTTTGACAAGAACATTTTAGGTAGATCAAAAATATAAAAAAAATAATTTGTACTTTAATAATAGTATAATAATATAAATTAGAAATAGATATAGATAAAGCATAACCTAGTATTTAATTCAAATATCATTCGTATAATTAATTTTTGGAGAACAAACTCAAACAAAAAGGAAAGTGAAAATTTTCTTCTATGATTGAATGAATAGTTTCCATTGACCACCTACTATTACTACTCATAAGGAAAAAACACAAAAATGATTAAAAATATAGGAAAAAAAATTCATAAATAACCTTCTCGGTTTATGGATGAGTGCTCTTGGTGTCGTCGGTTTGGCCCTAAACCTACGTGCCTATGAATTCTTTTTGCTGCAAATTCGTGCAGTGGAAGATTCGGAAATTGAGACTTTCTACATCAAAAATATTCGAGGATGTGTTTTGATCAAGTGATTTTGATTTGAGGAGAGTATTTAGATGAAGGATTTGAAATGAACTAAAATTGAGTCATTTGAAATCAGCCATAGTTATGGAGAAAATAGCTCAAAGTGATTGGAAAGGGTTTGAAATCCATTATAACTCGGATACATCCAAACAAACTTAATGGATTTGTTGACGGATTTCAAATCTTTCGATCCAAACAAAATTTTTAGAAATCCCGCATCACTTGTATAATACCATTTCTTTTGACCACTACTTGATTTTTAGAAATCCCACATCGCTTCTATCTTTCATATCCACTTTCTTTCAGACACATTTAATATATGTAACACTTCTTATAATCATATAGTACAAATTAGTCAACTTGTTCTTATCTGTAAAGCCTTCTCTTTCGTTCCTGTTCATTTTCTCTACAAGCGAACCATGGATGAGTCAGTGGTGAAATTTCCTGGTTTTTTCAAGGTTTACATGCCCGAGAAAAATGGTGAAAAACTGGTATTCTTTGTCAATTTTTTTTCTCTTCATTTTCACTTTATTTTTCTAATTAGGGTTTTGTTTTATTTCGTCTATACTGTAATTTACATTTCTGTTGTTTAACAAGTTATCCCACAAAATGGTTTCATGTGTTGCCTCTGCGAGTTGCTTTAATTGACCTATATAAAATGTTTAATGGTGGTTTTATAAATGGTCTAACGTATCTCTCTTCTTTGAATTTGTATGTCTGTAAATTTTATAAGCAAGGAAACATTATAAATGCAGCTTTGCTTTTGTGTGCTATATCCATTTAGATCCCTAATTTTTCTTGTTTAAGATAAAGATGTAAATTGTATTTAGAATATTTTGAGCGAATGTTGGATTACACAACAATGATATAAATAAAAACATATGATATAATTAAATCCTCAATTTTTGTGTGTCCTTGTAAAGGTTAAGATGGTTATTTCTCTTAACGTTTTATGTCCTTCACTAGCATCGAGATTTCGCTTCTAGTGATACCTCAACGAGGAGATTTAGAGCCATTTGATTGTAATATATTTGTGTGTCGGAAATATTGTACGGGTCTGGGTCGCCCATCCATTCTATGATTGAAAAATGGAGGGAGAGGTTGTTTATAGGATATAACCACCAACTCCTTATCCCATCCATTCTATGATTTCAGATTGTAACATAAGAAAATAAAGAAAATTCGTATGTACACTGGGGAAAGATCCAATTTTTGGTAGGTTTATGTATCGAAACTGCATATTAAACGTTTAATTATTCCGTTTATTGTTCAACTTTAGCATTTTGGTGTTTGCCCTTTGATGAAAATAAGATGATGATCAATATTTTCTTTATAGTTTTCGTCAATTTTAGTTTTGTAGTTCTCAAAAGGAAACACATACTGATATTGTAAGTTTTTATATGAAAACTTTGGTTAATTTTTTGTGCCTAAATTGTTTTCTCTTCTTGTATGTAAAGATTATTCCTTCTGGATTTGTTCAAGACCTTAAAGAAGCTTGTCCCAAGAGTGTGGTCCTTAAAGACCGACATGGCAACGTATGGCAGGTAAAGGTGAGAAAACGAGGAAATATTTGGTACTTTCAAGATGGTTGGAAACATTTTGTTGAAGAGAGTTTCCTTGCTATGTATGATATTTTGACATTCAAGTATCTTGGCCGAGGAGTTTTTATGTTAAAATTTTTGGTTTAAATGCTTGTGAAAAGAAACGACCGCAAAATGTTTGCGAACAAAGAGAAACCCCAAATGTTAATGAAAGTACAAATACAGAAGAGCATCAAAAAGTAAAAGAAGAAAAAGATAAGAACAAATATGATAATGAGGATGACGATTGTGTGCTTCTTAGTCGAGATGAGAGTGAATGATGATGATGATGATGATGATGATGATGATGATGATGATGATGAAGAAGAAGAACAAGTGAAGAATGGCAAGAATTTCATTATATTCTTCGTCTAATTTTAATAGTACTTCTTTTTTTTACTACAACATTGTATTATAAAATTGACACGACAATTATCTAGGAATTAATTACGTTTATTTTGTCCGAATATCGTAACAATGTTTTTTGTTTTGTGATGTAGTTGGAGCTTCTACTACTACACGTAGATGTAGAAGGAAGAGGATTGCGGACTGGTTCGACACTGAGCTTTTTAAATCTGGATTGGCTCGTCAACCCAACAATCCTTTCTTCGTGACAAGAGCAAATATAGTCAGGAAGGATGAATTCGTAAGTTTTATAAATCCATTGTTTTCAAGTGTAGGTTATATAAATCCTAGCAGTTCACAATATTTGAATGCAGATGAGTTTTTCTATTTTAAATCAATATTCCATCTTCTATTTCAGTGTATCAGATGTTTGACTGGTGTAATTTTATACATGCACTTATTAAGGTTTGCATGTGCATATATTTGAACACATGTCAACACTACAATAGTGGAACACCAGATAGAACACAAAATTAGAATAGAAAATCTAATCCCTTGTAAATGTTGAATTTTGTTTGTAGATGAACTTACTATGTATTTTTTAAACAAAATTACTAAAACACCCTTCGAAATTACTAAAAAAAACCGATGTTTCGAAACTATATAAAGTCCACTCTCATAGGAATATATTCTTACAATCAAACCCCATGTGTATTTAAAACTCTCGAAAATTCACCTTTGTAAATCTTAAATATAAGGAGTCTCGTTGTAATTTACCGAAATTATGTGTATGTAATTTACCATATTATTTATAGTTGCACGTTCGAGGCATGTGCATTTATTTATATACGACGATTTTGTGTAATTTAATTCTATTGTTGTAATGCAGCTTATCCCTAGGGTTGTTATCGAACTTTACAATCTTCAACTCCCGAGGCAAATAATATTGATTGATGAAAAAGGGATAAAATTTCGCACAATTCGTAAAGTTTTGACTGACGGGAGGACGTATTATATTAAATGATGGAAAAGTTTTTGCTCATTGAACTTGGTTGGGATACACGACAAGTGTATATGCGAGTTCATCCATGGAGATGATGGGAAAGTGTACCTCCATACTTCTGTTGTCCTTATCGATGGACAACAAGGCAAACTTGTAGAATCATTTTGCATTTTTATTAAGAACAATTTTGTAATATGATTTGGATGATTTATATTCATTTTGTAATTTTTGTAGCTTTTAATAGCAATTATGTGAATTTTGAACGATATGATTTTAGCATTTATTTTTAATCTAGTTTGGTCACCAAGTTTTGAATATGTATCAATTGATGGGTAAATTGCTTTTTCGTCCCATAAGTGACACCATTATCAATTTTACTATCGCGCTTGTTGGTTTTCTCACTCTCAGTCCCATATGTCGTCAAATCTATCACATTTGGTACTTTGACCAAATTCCATCAGGAAATAGACGGTGCCATGCACGTGAGACGTGCGTGGCCGT
Organism: Verbascum thapsus; assembly: GCA_963669365.1. Classification (NCBI taxonomy): domain Eukaryota; kingdom Viridiplantae; phylum Streptophyta; class Magnoliopsida; order Lamiales; family Scrophulariaceae; genus Verbascum; species Verbascum thapsus. The sequence continues at coordinate 13,110,842 of OY770110.1, forward strand.
CAATGGACCAAATTGAAGCAGGAATTAGTAGCCCAATTGACCTAATTTTGTCCTTTTTTTAGTTTTGGAGGGAAAATTGACCTAATTGAGCTCTATTTCTTCCCCATTTCTTTCTCAATTCTTCCAATTTCTTCCTCACTTCCAATTCTGGTTCAAGATCTGACTTTGTCCTCACATTTTTTAGGGTTTTTAATTTCTTGAATTTTCGACACAAGTTTATGAAAGCTATTTTGATGCAGATACATTCTTGAAGGTAAAAAGATAATGAATCCTTATCTACTAGCACTATACGCGTGGCGAGAATAAACGATATTGAATGTGACATTAATAAAAGCCAAATAACATTCTGGGAGAAAGATCGATAAATCTAAAAGGGAGTTTCGTATTTCGCCATTAGATCAATAACAAAAGTATATTTCTACTTTTGTGAAGAAACGAGAGAGTATATTTTGCGTTACATTAATAAAAGCCAAATAACATTCTGGGAGAAAGATCGATAAATCTAAAAGAGAGTTTCGTATTTCGCCATGAGATTAATAACAAAAGTATATTTCTACTTTTGTGAAGAAACGAGAGAGTATATTTTGCGTTGATAATGGTCAGGAATGCTGGACGTACTGATTGCTTTATGAAATACTTGTGCATACTGTATGTATGGTGTGGAAAGGGTTTTTTCTCTTGAGTAGTAAGTAAGATGCAAATCATTGTGTTTGTGGACAATGTTTTTAAAATCGAACCGGTGTTCGAATCGGGCAACCAACTGGTTCATTGGGTCACTGGTTCAACCGATTGGATCGGTGTAAAAAATCCGGTTGATCCGGACTATATATATACACATATTATATATATTAGTTTATAAACAAATAAATTGAGTCTAATATAAAATAAGAATAGTATTAACTAAAATAATATTTTATATTCAATCAAAGTATTTGTTAATGTAAAAATCTTTGTATACTTAAAAATTATATATATTTTGAAATACTAAAACTAGTGTTTAAACATATGTAAGTTATAATGTTATACATTATATCAACAAATTCTTCATAGTCTAGTGGTGGGTGTATTTGTCCTCAATGAAGAGGTCAAGGGTTCAAGTCATATGTAAGCATTCCAACTGTCTAATATTTTTGATATGGTATGAAAAAGAAGGCAAAACACTTGAACCGGTTGACCGGTTTGTATGCGGTTCGACCGGTTCTTGACCGGGTTTGACCAGTTCGCGTTGGGTCAATGGTGACTCGGTCCAATGAAGTAGCTGTACCGCCCGAATGACCGGTCGGCGGTTAAACCGGCCGGATCGGCCGGTCCGGTCCGGTTTTGAAATCATTGTTTGTGGAGTGTATATACTTGATAAACTGTCAACATGAAACCAGTTTTTATTAATTATCACCAATTTTCTTGCCCCCTCTTTCTCTCTCTCTGTACCAATGTCCCATGCGCTTTTACTAATTAATCTTTACTTTTCCATAATATAAAATTGGTAGCCAATGCCTTGTTTAGCATTCCAAAATTTAAATCTAAATTTAGTATTAATATTTCATTATTACATTTGAAATGAAATGATACCCAATTAATATAAATTATAATGTCGGGTTGCGACCAAACGTCCATCAGCTTTGCAATTCAGATAATATTGACCTTTCCCCGCCGCCACGAAAAGACCACGATGCACAAGCACCAGCCACCCGTCCATCAGCGTCGCAATCATCAGGGGCTACGGCGGGAGTTGTTCAGCTAGCCCAACCTTTTGATTGCATATCCATTGTTAATTAATTTTTGTTAATCCATTAATATAATTGTAGTTCTAGTTTCACTTATCATGCATGTTTAAACATAATACATTAAAGTGGGGAAGAAATAGAGCTCAATTAGGTCAATTTTCCCTCCAAAAATAAAAGGGGACAAAATTAGGTCGATTGGGCTACTAATTCCCGCTTCAATTTGGTCCATTAACGGCCACGCACGTCTCACGTGCGTGGCTCCGTTTTCCTGACGGAATTTGGTCAAAGTACCAAATGTGATAGATTTGACGATATATGAGACTGAGAGTGAGAAAATCAACAAGCGCGGTACCAAAATTAATAATGGTGTCACTTGTGGGACAAAAAAAACAATTTACCCATCAATAGACAAATCAATTGGTAGGGTTTATGCGGGCATGGTCCAGTAGTTTGGGTCTAGGTCTAGATTCTAATTTTAGTTTGTACGATAGTGTGATTTTAATTTTCATCCCACACTCTATGCGATAGTAAAAACCTTTCAATATTTTTTGGTCATTTGTGACATAGATAAGAACAATAATATCTGAGAATAAATATCGTAATATTATTTTTAATAAATAAATAGAAGTACTCTTGTACTCCTAATAATAAGACAAGAAGGTCACATAATAATACACGAATAATTGATAATATAATAATTCTTAATTTTACATAAGTATATATGTGGATTTATTGCATTTATAAATCCCATGAATGAACTTAGACTAACATAATTTAATTTGACAAAGAATTAATTTTTTTTAAATGAATTATTTTATTATGCTATGCCTATAATACATTATTTTTTGTGATTTATAAAAAATGTGAACAGAAAATAATACCTAATCAGTAAAATAAGCATTCTTTGGTATGCTAACTTCACAATAAATGTCAATAAGTTCACATACGTACGTGAATTGAAAAAGTAATTTTAATTTTTTTTAATATTTATTACACGTGTAGTTGGATATAATACTAATATATTTCTATGCATTACACTATTTTATTTTAAAAGATTAATATTATAAATCACATAAATTTTAATATTTGTAATTTCACAAGTATTATTATAGAGGTCTAATGTACTTTTACTTCTTATTCTTGTCGTATATACAACTTAATTTTATTTATGTGGCCGTGTCGTGTAGTGCCTCATCTCACGTGCTACGTGTTTGTGTATCATAGCACATAACTGAAAGAAAAAAAAAAAACTTAGTGCAATATACACTCTTAAATGTTGTATCTGGATTAGTTTTAAAATTTCTGAAAATATTACATTGACCCCTCTAACTGATGGTCGCTAGTCAAGCGTTGCAAAAAGTGTACACTAATAATATCACGCCTCCTCTTATAATAAAATTACACATTAACCTATTCGACTATCTATTGTAGTTTCCTATTAACTTCTTCATTGTACATGATACCACATTATATTTTTTTGAACCTTTCTTGTTATAACCACATATATATTTCTTTCTTATTAACTTTTCCCAACTTAGTAAATGGAATCAATATTTTGTCAACTTGTTAAGTTAGATTTATATGCATTGAAATCAATTATAATATTGGCCTTAATATTTATAATATCTAATATTTATTTTTATTTTTGAAAAGGTTGTGTGTTGATTGAAATAGTATTGAATTTCGTTTGTCGTATTGAACTAGACCAAAAATAAAAACTTATTTTGGGTATAATTTTGATTTATATTTTAATTGTTTTAACAAAGCTGATTCCATATCTTAATCATTTTTGTGTTAATTATTTACCAGTTCAACTAAATAAAAATCAAAATTATTTATTAAATAATTTTGCCTAAATATGATTAATTAATATATTTTATAAGTAATAATGGAGCTCTCATGCATTTTTCTCTATCAATAAATGCATTTTTTTCACTGTTTTATCTCTCTTTCTTTTTACAGAACATGAGACTTAGGAACGTATTATATTTCCCAAAACAATATATTTATTATGTATTAGCATACTAGCACAATTGTTGGTATTATACTATGCTATCTCTATTATATTGTATTATAAAATTAACTTTTAGGCTTCATTTGTTTGTCAAGAAAATGAAATCAAAATAGTATTCATTATTTGATATTATATGGAATGCAATATTGTTCCTAAAATATGAAAATCAACTTCCCAAATAAAGAAATAACAATACCTTATTTATTGAGGTATTGCGCTTACCATATCAATGTAACCATTACCCTTCAATTAAATATTTTGCTAATTCAACAAAAAAAAGTTATTTCTTTTTGCAATTAATTTAAGTTGCATTTATATGATTTATGGAGGACTAGTTGATTATTTTTAATTTATGAAATATTTTTATTGTCAAAATAGATCATGATTTATACTTACTTGATATTATATATTTAATGAAATTGAAATATTGTTCATATGGTTTTGGTGACAATTCCTTTGAAATGATTGTTGGCAATATATTATTAATGTATATTTTACTGTTAAGAATAATGTGTTTCTGTCATAAAATATTCATCAGTGCATTTGTATACAAAAATCAATTTGTGTATCTTTTCTTTTAAAAATCGAACAACACGTAAGTCAAAGACTAAGCATGTTTAATTTATTATTTTCCGAAAAGAGGATAATGCATGCAATTGAATCAAATTGTTATTTTTTATTTTTTAACCAAATTGGTATATATGTTCATACACACATATATAGAAAAATATAATATAAAATATTCTATTACAACTGAAAATTATAATTAGATTATACAAATATGGTTAAAAAAGAGTATTTAAATCAAAAAACAATAATTTTGGGTTCCATTCTTTATTATATATGTTTGAACTAACATAAAAAAATAATTACATCTATTTACTTGCCAAATTTTATGTAGACAACCAAACGCTAATAATGGAATTAGATTTGGAGTAATCAGTTTACTAGAAATCTGATTCCCATTTTAGATTGCATTCGCTATCAGAACGAGCCTTAGAGTATTACGAAGTTTTCCACTATTCTTAAATAATTAGTTCATTGTTATTATCGATGATATATATCTTGAAAGCTAATGTTTTTGAAGATTATAATCTCAAATGAGATTGTTTTTTTTTTTGTGTGTTTTAATTTATTTAACAAACAAATTTAAAAAAGATATCTAATGTATATTATACCTATTTATAATTCACCCGGATATTCCTAACCAAATTATGTATCTTATTATTTGACTCTTTTACTATTAAAAACTTAAACTTATGGAAATTTGATTTGTATTACACCCCTTAAAAAAGAGAAAAATGACACTCAAATATCGTATAGAAGCAAAGGAAAGAGTTATTGTGACGAACATAAGATACGGATATGATTAGTTTGTGATATTGTATCAATTAATTCTCATTTTGACTAAATTAAGTATGATGAAGTTGAACCATTATTTATATTAATTTATAATTACGATGATATTAAAACTGAATATTGAATTAATTTAAAAATATATTCGTTTAGAACTCACATAGTTTGAGATGTATTCCTTTTTCGATAGGAGAAAATATAAGAAGTAATAAAAGAAAAAAAAAAGATCAAATTGAATGATGGAAGTTTTAATGTATATACATACTTTACACTAGAGTAAAACTGGTGTATCAATATAAATAAAGGGGTAAATGTCTCGTTCAACAGTTTAGGGACATTTGTAATATACTTTATATGCAAGTGGGCAAAGTGTATTTTATTATAAAATTTACATATGCACGATAATTTTTTATATTAAATGTAAAAATGTGTGAATGATTTTTCTGTTGTGATGAAATTAAAAAAAATGTATTTCAGGTCTAAACATTTTTTCCAACATGTAATTTTAAGAGTCAAATAATTGCTAACTAATTTATATTATCTATGCCAATAAGGTGCATAAGTATATTAAAATTGTATAATAAAATTAGATAAATAATAATTCGGAACCCAATGCAAGAGATGCCAAAATAAAATAAAAATTATATTGAAGTTTGTAGAGGATTGCACAACAAAAATTTTGAAGTACTTTTTTGTATATGCTTCCAAAATAATTACCATGGTTGCAGACGTAGAAGCATCTTTTCTATAATGAGTGACCTGTGTAGTTTGTTAAGTTATAATTAATGATATTTATAATTTTATTTTATTATAAAGTCCTAAGAAAATTAGATACGTACCTTGTTATTTTTATTTCATTATAAAGTCCTATTAAAATTAGACAACTTAGTATTTGACTCTTTTATTATTAAATTAAAAAGTGAATTTTGACAAGAACATTTTAGGTAGATCAAAAATATAAAAAAAATAATTCGTACTTTTATAATAGTATAATAATATAAATTAGAAATAGATATAGATAAAGCATAAACCAGTATTTAATTCAAATATCATTCATATAATTAATTTTTGGAGAAACAAACTCAAACAAAAAGGAAAGTGAAAATTTTCTTCTATGATTGAATGAATAGTTTCCATTGACCACCTACTATTACCACTCATAAGGAAAAAAACACAAAAATGGTTAAAAATATAGGAAAAATAAATTCATAAATAACCTTCTCGGTTTATGGATGAGTGCTCTTGGTGTCGTCGGTTTGGCCCTAAACCTACGTGCCTATGAATTATTTTCGCGGCAAATTCGTGCAGTGGAAGATTCGAAAATTGAGACTTTCTACATCTATAATATTTAGATGAAGGATTTGAAATGAACTAAAATTGAGTCATTTGAAATCAGCCATAGTTATGGAGAAAATAGTATCAAAATTATATTTTAAATAAAATTTATTTCAATTAAAACGGATTATTTATATTTCATAAAATATTGGTCATGGTTGTTTATCTTTAAAAAAAAAGTTTTTGAATTATAATTTTTTGAAAACCTCATCTACACACATTTTACAAAAAAGACAATTTCTTTTTTCACATTCATCACTGCACCAATAAATAATAATTATGTACTTCAGTTACTCTCTTTTACTTCATTATAGTTTTAATGTATATTTTTGATCAATAAGTAAATCATTTTTGACATCGTAAAATTAAACAAATCATCAAATTTAGTTTGACATGTTATACTAATTCAAACCATTGTCAAATAATTATAAAAACACATATCCTTAATCCTTATATATTTTTTGAATCATTGAAAAAATTAATTGGTTATATGTACATTAATAATATTTGTTAAATATCAATTTACTCAAATATTTAAGTAAAATACATAATGGAACTAAATTATTGCACACTGATAGCCTAAGCGATATTTGACTTAGTACATGTTTACTAACACCACTAGAAAATGAAGCAAACGCGACGGGCGAAACGCCAGTCGCCATTTTTTTAAAGTTTCGCGACGGTATGGAGTCAGTTACGCGTCGGTGACATTCCAACCCATTTTCTTAAATGGGTTAAAAATGACGTGTCGGTATGGCGTCGGTATGGCGTCGGTACGATAAATAAGTAATTTAAATTTTTATTTTTAAACTATTTCATTGACTTACCGATGCCATACCGACGCTATTTTTATTTTTAAAATAAATTAAATATTATTATTAACATATTTTAGGATAAAATGTAAATATATATTATTGGTAATTTTATACCGCCGCTATACCGACGCTAATTACTATTTAATTTTTAAAAGTCTTTTATTATTAAGAATTTTAGAAAATATATTTAAACGTTTGCGTCGGTGTGGCGATGGTACGATAAATAAGTAATTATAATTTTATTTTTAAACCATTTCGTTGACTTACCGATGCCATTCCGACGCCATTTGTATTTTTAAAATAAATTAAATATTATTGTTCATATATTTTAGGATAAAATATAAATATATATTATTGGTTATTTTATACCGCCGCTATACCGACGCTAATTACTATTTAAAAATTAAAATATAAGTTTATTTTCAAATTAATCATATCATTAAATTAATTTAAATTGTTATAGTTACCTATTCAAGTAACAAGAATACTATATTATGATTTGTCTTTTAGCCTAAACTAAATACCCTAAACTGAATACCCTAAAACATATACTTTAAACTCATTACCTTGTAGATATATAATTTTTGAACTTAACACAATTATACTCATTATCAATTGAATTAATTTTTGAATGTTGTCGTCTATATAGTATATTATATATTATAATTAGTTTGGCATGGGTTAGCGACGAGATAGTATCGGAACTCCATCCTTTTCCAGTATTGCGAGGGGTGGGCGATGGTTTGGCGATGGAATTCATTTCATTTTTCCAGATCTACGACAAGCTAGCGTCCAGGTGGCGACGGGTAGCATACAAAATGAAATTTTCAAAGCTCCAACTGAATGATTAATTGATATACTATATCGTTGTCGTCAATATTTTCATAAATACACACATTTTTACACCGTAAGGATTAACAACTATCAAATTGTCAATCGTAGCCGATAATTGAACTATAAGTCGACACTCGATATACATGTTACATATGTATCATGAGTCCGCACAATAATATGTAGTTCGTAAATACTATATGCTTTGTAACGATTTCTCTAGTTAACTTAAAGTAATAATCACTAACAAATTCTATTTATTCAACGTGGAACGATTAAATTTTAATTAAAGCATGTTTACAATATGGCGATGGGTTAGCGACGGGATAGCATCGGAACTCCATCCTTTTCCAGTATTGCGAGGGGTGGGCGATGGTTTGGCGACGGAATTTATTTTATTTTTCCAGATCTGCGACAAGCTAGCGTCCGGGTGGCTACGGGTAGCATTCAAAATGAAATTTTCAAAGCTCCAACTGAATGATTAATTTGATATACTGTATCGTTGTCGTCAATATTTCATAAATACACACTTTTTACACCGTAAGGATTAACAACTATCAAATTGTCAATAATTATTATTTATTTGGGCTTAGTCCCAAATTTTGGGTCTGGATTAGAGTAATGGGTTAGAGTAACACTGTACATTACGAAGTATTTTTAAAAATAATGCTAATGAAAAACGTAAAACCACTTGAATTTGAAATTAAAATAATTACACATATGAGTAAACTATGAATATAAATTTATGAAGTAAAAACCGTGTGATTCTGTATTATTAGTAAACAACACGTGTGTTTTACGTGAATTATATAATATCATAAAATTAATTTATAAATATTATGCAGCTTGATAACTTCAAAAGATAAATAGCATTTACTAATATTACTATTTAAAAATTAAATATTAACTTATGTAAATGAAGAATTAATATTTGAAGATTCTAAGTTAAATTAAAATTGAAAGTTAGTTAATTTATAACTAAATTAAGGCTCGTGTAAATTTATAGTTCTTTCTCTTTCTTTCTTTAATTTCTAAATTTGTAGAGATTTATGGTTAATTCATATCTTCTCTTCTTTAATTTTATTGGATCAAAGATTTCATTCTTCGTCGATGTATTACTATTTACAATAGTCTTTTGGTTATGCCTTGAAAATGTGATACTTATGTTATCATTGTAATTCAATTTTTTGATACATTTTTTTATTTCTCCTTTTTCTGAAGTCTTCATGCATCAATGACGTTTCTATTTAGTTTAGTTTTACAATTGTGTCTTTTCGTTCATTAGTTTAAGTTTTATTTATCAAAATATATATTAAATAAAATTTATTTCTATTAATACGGATTATTTATATTTCATAAAATATTGGTCATGGTTGTTTATCTTTAAAAAAAAGTTTTTGAATCATAATTTTTTGAAAACCTCATCTACACACATTTTACAAAAAAGACAATTTTTTTTCACATTCATCACTGCACCAATAAATAATGATTATGTACTTCAATTACTCTCTTTTACTACATTATAGTTTTAATGTATATTTTTTATCAATAAGTAAATCATTTTTCACATCATAAAATTAAACAAAGCATCAAATTTAGTTTGACATGTTATACTAATTCAAACCATTGTCAAATAATTATAATAACACATATCCTTAATCCTTATATATTTTTTGCATCATTGAAAAATTTAATTGGTTATATGTACATTAATAATATTTGAGGTGATAAAATTAAGAACTAAATATCAATTTACTCAAATATTTATGTAAAATACATAATGGAACTACATTATTGCACACTGATAGCCTAAGCGATATTTGACTTAGTACATGTTTACTAAATAAACTAAAATTCGTGGCCTTGTTAAAAAAGTCCTGCATAAAGATATCTCTCAATTAAAAATACGTTCAAAATATAAATAATAATTTAACTACATAAATTAGTATTTAAAAATATAAAATTATTTCAAAAACTAAATATTAATTATAACATGAAATATTTAATCAAGACACTAGAAAAACTCAATTTATTATAAATCAAAACCAAACTAATATAATAAATAATTAAATTCTATACGTAATTTTTATGTTTTTTTTTTGTTCATATTCTTGTTTATTTTTATGTGGATCAAAACACTCTCATGTTTTATATTCCTTGAGTTCATTATATAGTTTTAGGACTATTAATTTGTGTCAATCCCACCTGAATCACGAAGGTTGTTTGACTCACTTTGAGCTAAGCCTTCGTTGGTAATCTTTTAATATGATTAAATTGTGTACATTTTGTTTAATTTGAGAAAAAAAAAAATTGGCCCTAAATAAGTGCATTTTTAGGTAAAATAATATCTCATACGTTTTTTATTGTATGGAAAAGATATGAATTGTCAAACTAACATGTTAATAAGGGTGAAAACATGAAAAAACGCTTATTCTTTAAATAAAAATGGGGTTCACACTAGGTTAAGATAACTGATTTATCTATTTTTTAAAAAAGAATAGAACTGTATGTTTAACATTTTCGAACTAAGACAAGGGCTCTTTTATAATAATCCCCTCTAACAACTGGTATCTTTCGTTATTTACTGATCCTTAAAAGATTAACCGGACTAAAAATTGTTATTCATAATCCTCCCACCCAACTATTGAAACAAATTTCCTACTTATATAACCAACATTTCAATCATTGTCAATCCTTTATTGTGTCATTTACCTATATGATCAATTCCTTTAAACAATGAAAAGAAATAGCAAGATAATATGAATCAATACTTATAGTACTATTTTCACTAATGTGCCCAAGTTCGTAGGTTTTGCCTTTGTAATACATATTTAATGTTTAAAAATGCAAACAATGTCTTTTTTGTTCTAAAAAAGAATAGGACAATTTTGTGCTTCTTTGAAATTCATCTATTTTTTCTTTATATTTTATGTTGTTTGATACGGATGCAAGAAAACAAGTGAGCTTGATTAGAGGTTGACTCGAGATTGAGTTGTTTTAAATTTTGAGTTTGAATTTTTTTACTACTCTAAGTTCAAACTTCATTAGAGCGTGATAAAAGTTGAATTCAAACTCACTTGTAATTACGTAAATTTGGCACCCCGTTTGTGAGCTTTTATTTTGTGTAAGAAATTACAAAAAATCAACATGAATAAACTTTTAAATACAAGTAACTAATAATAATATGCTTCAAATTAAAATATTAATTATACCAATTTTTCAATAAAAAAAATTAGGTTACTAAATTTATAGATCTAATTGTCGTTGGCATTTTAGAATAAGAATTAATGTATTGTAGTTTATATATAAATTATTTATTTTATTTTTTGTATTGATAACTGATATAATTATGATTTTAATTTCAAAACTTTAGACTTTTTAATCATTCTATTTTTTTCTAAAAAAGTTAAATTATATTACCATGTTAGATTTAAAATAAAATTATAAGCATATGGCAAATCTCTAATATTAGAAAATAAAAAATGTATTATATACTCAATTTTCACAAAGTAAATTTTTAAATGATATAATACAAGTTATGTTTCCCTTCTTTAAATTATGATACAATTTCACTTGATACTTTAGGGACACATCTCTCAAATCTTCCCCAGAAACCCATCAAATTTCAATCCTTCACTGATTTTATGATTTTCCCTTTCACTGTTTTTAATTACTACACTTCTCTTTCCCATTTTGATTTTTGAGGCAAAATAAACATAAATTCACAGACCCTCAAATGGATCAAGTAGTAGAACAATTTGAGAAAACCAAGAAAGATTTCAACGAAACATACGATCAAACCCTTGAACGTATCAATTCAATCCAGGAATATGGGAAAACATCTCGAATTACCAAGCTTGGCGCAATTGAAGAAACGGAGAAGAAAGATTCATTGCCCAGATTGAATGGGTTAGCTCAAGATGGGCTGAATATGCTTCAATCACTTCAGTTTGATCTTGATCTTCTTGCCCCGCAATTACCCTCTGTTGATGATGTTGAAAAGGCTCAATCTTTGGCCCAGTCTTGGAATAATCAAATCCAGAGGTGCCCATTTTTCTCCTCTTTTTGCTTTTTGTTTGGAAAATTGCAATTTTAGTTCTATTAATGTTTACAAATTTGCAAAATTAGTCTATGAGGATTCCATTTTTTCTGTAAATTTGGTCCCAATTGTTCGAATTTGGACTGGGTTGGGGAGGGGGAATGTAATAAAATTCGGGTTGCAAGACAGTGAATAAACGAATGGGTTCCATTAGTTTTTTAATGATTGAGACCATAAATGATAAAAATTGCATCTTATGTGATGAATTCTGTAAGTTTGTAAACTATGGCAGTGCCTACGAGGCCGCTATTGCATATCTCGGGGTTTTTTATTTTTGGTTTTATATGATTTAGGTATAATCTGTGATTTTGAATGCTTGGATCTGTTTATGACTTTAACTTTGTGAAACTAACTAAAGTATGAACTGTGTGGTGCAGTTCTTGATGTAGGTATGTGATAGTGCTGTGTGGATGATAGGATTTGGTGCCGTAAATATATATAAAAAAAGAAAGATAATAAAATTTAAAACTTGTTATTGAGTGTGTGTATATGTTGATTAATAAATGTATATGATAACATATTCGTAGGAATCAGTCTCCATCTATTTGCGGTTTTGATTAATAGGCTGTGAAAGGATTTGTGTTAGTCTGATGGGATTTACTTGTCGATAAATTGAATAATAAATCTTGTTTTTAGTGATAAAAGCCGTTAAATTCATGTTATATTTCATATGTAATTTGTTTCTAACATCACTTCTAATTTTACTTCTGATGTATGAGTCAAATTTTAGTTTGCGGCTGAGTTTAAGGAACGCTAATTTGCAAGCAAAGGCAAACATGAAGAAAGCTGCTCAAGAAGAGGTACTGAGCCTATTATTATTTTTGATTAATTTCTTGGCAAAGCATATGGATTTGTGAACATTTTTATGTTTTTTAAATAAAGAAAAAAGTCCAATTTAGTAACTATAATCAGTAGATTATTGTAACACTATGTGACTGATTACAGAGAGAGCTCCTTTTGGGAGGTGGAGAAGAGTCTACAACCCGAAGGCGCAATTTGCAGTATGTACTTTTTTCTTTTTATTTGGAATATCATTCAACGTATATGGAAATATTTCGATCCAATTTACTATAATTATGGATTATATGCCATAAAAAAGGTTTTACCTTTTATAAATGTTTATCCAGGACCAAAGCAGGAATGACTTCTGCTGCTGAGAGCATCACAGAAAGCCTTAGGCGTAGTCGACAACTCATGGTTCAGGTTGTATATATTCAAATTTTTTGTTGCTAAATTTGATATATGTTATGTTTGTGATGTAATTTTATCTCTTTGTTGTGTTAATAGGAGGTTGAACGGACTGCAAGTACTCTCATGACTTTTGGTATGTTCCTAAATAGCTCTTACTAATATAGGGAAATTACTTAAATTATATATATATATATATATATATTAGGATGTTATATCAAATGTTAGAAGAAAATTTATAATGTTTTTATGCTTAAAATTTCAAATTCAGAATATGTACTGTCTGCATTAGTGCTCAATAACATCTGCTCGAGCCCGGATTAGTCTTTAAGAGCACATTTTGTTACATTAGATCGTTATCTATATACATTATGTAAGTACTATTTGACATATCTGTTTTCGGTTTCTTTGTTGTCTGCTTTTATCTTGCCTTTTCATTGTTATTCTATTTTTGGTGTTCGACTTTAATCATGTCACAGTGGTTCACCACTAGGCTTGTCAATGGGCGGGGATTGCCCAAACCCAGACCCGTTCAATAAAAAACATACCTGACCCGGACCTGTTCAATAGAAAGCATACCCGACCCGGACCCGAGGACACTAGGAAGTTTGGGTTCGGGTACAATTTTTACCTGCGGGTATTATACCCGAATTTTACCTAACATACCCACGGGTCTATACCCGAACAATACCCGAAATTTTCGCGTAGGCATTTACCCGAGGCAGACCTGACCCGAAATGTACCCGGCTCATCGGGTCTAATTTTTCTTGGACCCGTCAGATATGCGATCGGGTCCGGATAAAATTTTTTTGTGGGTATTTCATGGTCCGGTTTGGGTCTGGATATTCCCCGCCCATTGACACCCCTATTCACCAATGTTAACGAGAGTAAAGTTGGACGATTCATGAAATTTTGAAAATGTCGTTACAGAGGAATCAACAGGGGTATTAAGGAAAGCTGAAACTGAATACAAGGGCCATCGCTCGTTATTCTCACGGACCCGAAGCCTTCTCTCCACTATGCAGCGTCAAGATGTTATCGACCGGTAAATTTCTATTTCCATGACATGATATATATATATATATATATATATGATTGATAGAAGTTAATAGGGTACTGAAAAAAGTAAAATTTGGATTAAAATTTGGTGGATTAAGTTTATTCTGAGTTTTGTGATTTAAAAACTTGAAAAAGAGATTTGAAAACATAAACAAACAAGGCCTTCTATTTCCATTTTTCTTTAAAAAAACTCGTTTTTCTCTCGTTTTTGTTGTTGTAAGTTTGATCTTGTTTTCGCAGAGTAATAGTCGTTGTCGGGTTTTTACTCTTCTCTTTGGCTGTGCTTTACGTCGTTTCGAAGCGCATTGGTGTGCTCAAGTTGCAGAGAAAGGTTATTGCTGCTATGAAAGCTGGCATGGCAGGACAAGAAGATATTGCTGTGCCTATAATTCCTCCATTAGAACAACCTATGCATGATGAACTTTGAATAATTTTTTGTTTTAGTCTTATGGTGTCTGTATAAAGTTGATGTACAACACATAAATTTTAATTCTTGAAACTTGGAAGGATGTTGTAATGGAAGTTTATGGATATATACTCACCACTAGACAATACCAAGCAACTATTTAGGCCCCCGATTGGATGGTACATTTATCTCCGAAAATTTATTTTCATGATAAAAAGTGAGAAAAATATTTTTAGGGATGGTAAAATATGTGTTTGCAAGAGTTTTTTTAAAGAAAAATTTGTAATAATTACAATTGAAGGGATATATTTTGTTGTTGTGAAAAATTTGTATATATGATATTTGAATATAATTTATAATAGATATTTTTAGTCAAATTCATTGATTTAAATGTAAAAAAATGGTCATAATGGATCTTATTTTAAACGTTGCGTTATTTTATATTAGAATATGTGATTTATTTTATTTTTCGAGTTGAGAGATAGTCGGAAAAAACTTTTTCAATTAATGAAGTGAACTGTAAAATCATGAATAGTCAATTATATTTTTTTTTTTTTCAAGAATTTTTCGAAATTATCTAAAATTTTGAGAGATTTGTGGTGCACAATTTCATGGAATGTAGGTAGTGGTTATGATCGATTCGATAGGAAGGAAGGAATAGTGTGTATTTTTCGTTGGGGATTTCCTGGAAAAAATCGTCGCATATTCCTCCGATTCCGCATAAAAGATATTCAATCCTTTAGAATCGAAGTTTTTTTCGAAATTCTTTTAAGACATACCAAATAATTGATATTTTTCCGAATTATTTTACTCTGAAATATTTTTTTTTTGGGTTGGAGTTGCCAATCAATTGAGGCCCTTATTTCTTTTCTTTCTAATTTCTCTTTATAAGAAAAAGTAAAACACAAATTTAACTTAGTCAAAAGCAAATTCTACAGTATCCTATATAGAAAAATTCTATGAAATTAAGGTATCTCCATATGATGGAAATACAAA
Organism: Verbascum thapsus; assembly: GCA_963669365.1. Lineage (NCBI taxonomy): Eukaryota > Viridiplantae > Streptophyta > Magnoliopsida > Lamiales > Scrophulariaceae > Verbascum > Verbascum thapsus. The sequence goes on from OY770110.1 coordinate 13,126,665, forward strand.
AGTGGCAAAACATGTTCCTAGATAAAGAGCCCAAATTCTCAAACTTCAACAATCTCACCAAATATCAGCTTTTTGAGTTCAATTTTTCAAGAAGTATCTTGTTCAAAAGCCCAGGATTTGCTTTGCCTTTTGTTTCTTTCATCACCTGGAATTTTTCATTAAAAAAAAAAAGTGCAGATATATTAAAGAAAAAACAACCTTGAATCCTCAATATAATTGAAAAATTCTCGTTTTTGATGAAAAAAACAGTGTACCTGGCCAGCGAAAAAACCTTGGAGCTTAGTTTTACCCCCTCGGTATTGCTCCAACTGCTTTGGATTGTTTGCGAGGACTGCATCGATTATTTTCTCGATCTCTGTGGGGTCCACAATCTGGTTTATTGTAAGAAAAAGAAGGGTCAAGCTTCTGTTGATATATCTAGGAGTGTTCATTCGGTTAGAATCGAACCGAATTTTCGGTTCGGAGAAAAGCATAACCGTAACCGAACCGTTATGAGAACGGTTCGGTTACGGTTATAACCGAACCGGTTCGGTTAATTTCGGTTAACCGAACCAAAATCCGGACAAAAAATAATTTTTTTTTTGCAATACTTAATTTGAATTTTGGACTATTTGACCTATTTGAATACACAAAACTCATTACAACTTAAAAACACAAAGATTATAAGTTACGACTTACGAGCCATCCTCACGATGTCAACTCAAGTTACAAAGTATTGCAAAATCACCCCTATGTTAATACACAATTTTTATTATGGCCCATTTGTTCGGTTTTCAGTTCTTTTAGACTAACCGATTGCCAAAACCGAACCGTAATCGAAAACCGATTTTTTTGGAAAATGATAACCGAAACCTAACCGAAATATTTTCGGTTCGGTTTGAACCGAATTAGTCAGTTTCGGTTCGGTTCGGTCGGTTAGTCGATCTGTGCACACCCCTAGGTATATCTGTGTTTTGAACGACAAAAATAAAAAAACGTGGCTCTCAAATCAAACACCTCTAGTAAGAGAAACGAATCCTTGCACATAGAAACTGGTTATAATGACAAGATACTGAATAATTCTAATTAAAGTTTTTCTTTTGGCATTTGATAGTTCATGTAAAAACACACTGCTATATTGACGGGTTATTTATTTTTCGAAAGCTTGAATAATCACGAAAACATGAACAGCAAGTTTCACACGAATGGCAGAAATTTGTAAGACAATGTGAAAAAACTTACCTGAACCAAATCCTTTTCTTTTATAAGTCCTTCAACTGTTCCACCTTTTGCCATCAGAGCAAACAATATCTGCAAATATCATGCACAAAAACTGAGATATATAAAAATCTAAACAGTAATACCAAAAGTATATTGTAATAAATAGAATGCTTTCTTTCTTTCTTCCCCTATCTTCTACTATTATTGATAAACCTCGATTATACGTATCTTTTAGCCTAAGATTAGTCGTAATTATACCATTTTTATATCATGATTTATACCCCATATGCGTTTAATAGGTTTGTTACATGTTGTAGGGTAAAATCATTAACTTCAAGAAAATAACGAAAAAACGTATGAAAGGAGATAAATTGGCGCTGTTTGGAAATATAATCATATCTTCGCTTATAGACCTCCAACCTTAATTATGTTTATATGGTTAGAAAGCTAAGACAATTCCCTAAAAGTTTCGTGAAGAGGACAAAATTGGATTCAAACGTTTAAAGGCCCGAAAGTTACAAAATATAGTCTGTTCCGAATCAATTTCCTATCATATATTTCCTCTAAAACTGTCTTTTTTTGCTCGTCTTGTGACCAAGTAAGATAGGAAACTATATCATTTTACCGTTCTTTGAGGGTAGGTTGAAACTTGAAATGCATACGCAACTTTTAAAAGCAAGTTGCTTCATAAACGTATTTCTCTAGTGGAAAAAAAATGATTTGGAAATCTCAGCAGGGAATAAAATATATCATAGAGCTAGTATGAATGGACATTCATGGAAATCTCAGCTTTTGATGTTTTTTCTCTCAAGTATTTGATAATAATGACAGAGACGGTTACAGAAATAAAAACACGTAAGAAAAAAGATTTGGAATGGAAATTTGACACAAAATATTGTTGAAACTTTAAGAAACGTTTCCATGTAAAATGAAATAAAATGTATTTTACCTCTTTGCCAATTTTCCCACTAATGGTTCCACCTTTGATTGAGGCTATGAGCTCACCCAATTCTCGAGGGGTAAGCTTAATGTCGTTAATCGATAACTTCTCGTTTTTCAAGTAAGCAGCAATATCACCCATAATCCAATTAGTAGCCAGCTTTACATCAGCACCTGTTGCAATTGTGGCATCGAAAAACGCTGCTACCTGAGACGAGAATTTATGATGCATGGCATAATATCAGTTAATATTGGAGGATGGTTTGCGGTAAGAGTAACGATTAGAAAAGAAAAAATAAAATCAGATAAGTTATACCAAAGCATAATTTATATTTTACTATAATTAACCGTGGGCCAAATTAAAGGGGCTTAAGAATCAAGCTCGACTCGAACTCGAATGGAGCTTAAAAATGAGGGTTTTCTAAGTAGCCGAGTTTGAGCCAATTATGTGGGGCTCTATATGTGTTCCCACAGGCTCCCGAGCCTGTATAATCAAGTAATATTTTATTTATTTATTTTACTAGGGGTGTTCAAAATTAACCGAACCGCCCGAACCAAACCGAAAATTCGGTTCAAACCGACACTGAACCGAACATTTTGGCTCGGTTTTCGTTTTTTTTCTCCCAAGATTTCGGTTATTCGGTTCGGTTTCGGTTTTTAGGCTCGGTTAACCGAACCGAACAGAAAACCGAAATATATAATACATATTAATTATTATTTTAATTTATAAATAATTAATAAATATTATATGTTCAAAAATTAAAAAATATATATAAAAGAGTAGGTTGAAAATCGAAATTACAAAAAAAAAAATTGAAAAACCGAACCAAACCAGGTCTTTTTTCCTTTTTTTTTTTTTTTGAAATTTCGGGTATTTCGGTTAAAAAGCGAACCGAACTTTTCAGTTCGTTTTGTAATTTCGAAGAACCGAAAGTTCAGTAGTTTTTGACCGAACCGATGCATACCCCTATATTATACTATAATATATATATTTAATACTTAATCATGATTATATCTAATAATATATAAATATATATTCATCATATTAATTTAAAGCTAATAAATCTATATATTCTTCGAGCCAGACTATTCGATCAAGCTCAGTTGTTTACACTCCTAAGTACATACATAGAACAATAATACAACTACAAAAAGAAAACTTACACTGATATCATTTGTTAGGAAAAGAACATCCTGCATGCTTAATCCCATATTCTCAAATCTTCGACGTTTCGTTTCTGGTAATTCAGGTAAAGAATCACGAATTGCATTGACATAGTCCTGAGTGAGAGTGACACCTGGAAGATCGGGCTCGGGAAAGTAACGGTAATCAGCAAGTCCTTCCTTCTTTCTCATTGTAACTGTTTTCTAATTTGTAAAACGAAAAGAATGGATTAATGACTGTGAGCCATAATAGCTAATCTGTAAGGGTGGCAATTTGGGTCCATAAACCAAACTAAGTTTTCAATGGGTTGAGTCCTAAAATTTAGCATTTTAGTTCCAACTGGGTTGGCTTTTAATAATATTTGGATCCAATCGGGTTTTAAATTGGGCCCAATTTGGGTCCAATCTGTTCTCCACTTTGAGTCAATAATCTACATTTTACACTCTACAACAACCTCTTACACCACTTTGATTCATAATGGGTCCTTATTGGGTCCATTTTGGGTCCTTATTGGGTCCTTCTTGGGTCCAACTATAATGCATATTTTTTGACATTGGACCCAATTGGACCCAACCCATTTTAAGCCCAAACCGAATGGACCCGACCCAAACCCAACCCAACCCATTCAACTCAATTGCCACCCCTACTAATCTAATAGTGTACATGATGAGAGAATGAAGTGAAATATGACCTGAGCTCCTTCTTCCCAGAGACGAGTTTCTTGTACAATTTGATCAGCCTGGCCTTGACTGTGGAGTAGTGCTTGCCTTGATATCTCATAGTCAATAGCTCTACTCATCGATGAGAATGAGTTCAAGTTCTTTATTTCAACCTGTTTGTGAAAATTTTCAGATTAAAAAATGTTGTGAATACCAAATAATGGAGAAAATCAAGAAATACCTCGGTTTGATCCCTTGAATTTTAGTGAGGATAACTCTAAGGGTGTGTTTGGATTGAAGGATTTCAAATCCATCAAACAAATCCATGAAATTCGTTTGGATGTATCCAAGTTATAATGTATTTCAAATCACTCGACATTCACTTTGAGCTATTTTTTCAATAACTACGACGGATTTCAAATGACTACATTTTAGGCGTCATTTCAAATCCTTCCTCCAAATCACTTCCCCAAATCCAAATCATTCAATCCAAACACACCCTATGAAAAATGATTACATCACTTCAAATGATGATAATTTGCGAATTCTTTTCATTTTCCTTTTTCATCTTCAAAATCCATGGTTAGAACATAGTACCAATGAATGACAAGAACATAAATAGTCATACAACTCAGTGATATGTCCACCGGAAGCAAACTTCAAAAATTTCTACTGCCCTTTTAACTCAAAACTTTACTATAGCAAAATCCCACTACATATAGATGACTTATCTTCTAACACTAACAGCAAAAACAAAACCAATATGCACCATATTGAATCAATTTTAATATTACACAGGGAAGCATTCATACTAAATAGAAATATGTTTGCTTATCTCACAAACTAAAGCCAATCTCTGTCCCCATTTAGACCATCAAATCATAACTCATCTCAGGTCATAATTTGAGTTGGACCTATATATATCAAGTTCTTCGCACCAATATTAAGTGAAGCAACTAACTAACTCATGAATATTGGTTTGACAGATATGATGTTAGGCATTAGCAGGGAGATTATGATGTATAAGACTCTGATATGAGTATTTAAACCTATATTGAGGGATCAAACATTATAATACCACATGTAAAAGAAAAGATTATAGATTTATCAGATTGTACTGCAACAATATCAGATTTCTTCTAAAAAATTACGATAGCTAAGGTTCCCAAACAACTACACCAATCTAGGGGGTGTTCACGAGTCGAGCCGGCTCACGAGCTCGGCGAGCCAGCTCGAAAATAGCTTGACTCGAGCTAAAAAAAATTCGAGCTCGAGCCGAGCTCAAGCCAAAAAATGCCTGTTGGCCAGCTCGCGAGCCGGAATAAAAATAATAATTATTAATTAATATATATAAAAAAAATATTTATCATATATTTAATATAATATGATATATTACAATAATCTATGTATAAATAATAATATTTTTGACATTAATTATAACTATTTTAATAATATATGAACAAATATAAAATTAATAATATATTTTTACAAAAAAAGTATTTTTTATGAAAAATATTATTTTATAAAAAAAATTATTTTTTTGAGCTCGAGCTCGAGCTCGACTCTGCTCGGCTCGAGTCAGGCTCGGCTCGAGTCAGGCTCGAGTTCGAACGAGCTCAAGCTGGAGCTCACTTTCCTGTAGCTCGTCGAGCTCGAGCTCGAATTTTTGGTCCAGCTCGGCTCGAGCTCGACTCGTGAACACCCCTACACCAGTCAAATACAGTAAAAAAACTGGGGAAAATTATTATGGAATGGAGGAAATTGGTAAAACTTCAACTGAGAATATGATACTCATACCCTTCTCAATGCAAGTATACTCTCACATTAACATAACGTGATTAAAATTTAACGCGCTATTTTACCTTTGTGCCAAATTCCAGCTGCCCAATTGGACGAATCGAGATATTGACATCACACCGAAGAGATCCTTCCTGCATATTCCCATTACTCACTCCAAGGTATCTAACTAGTCTCTGCAACTCTGCAGCATATTCAGCTGCTTCAACGCCTGTTCTCATATCAGGCTCAGATACAATCTCAAGTAATGGAACTCCTGCTCTATTCAAATCAACCTGTCAAAAAGAACGAAAAAAATGATTCATACTTCACATAATGAATTAGCAAGAAACATTTGAAAGATAAAAGGGATAAAAATGATAGTTCCCCGTCTTAAAAAAAGATTTTCACTATTCTAGTTTTGCCTGTCCCATAAGTATTTGTCCCTTACTATTCATTTTACTTGAGAAAAATAGCATAATTGGTTTTTACTATAGAATTTACAACATAAAACTAGAATCTTGGTAAGTTTTAAGAGGTTATGCTATTTGATCTCTTTTAATCTATGAGAAAGGGTATTTTTTTGGGAACAATGGACTTTTGTTAATTCTAACAAAAGTCAAGCAGGACATCTTTTTTGTGAAAAAGGGTGTAATATAAAGTTATAAAGAATCGAAAAGTAATTTCCTGAGAAAAATTCCCATTTCCGGTATGAAGCAATTTTCCAGCATCTTCTTCCATATGAACTCGAGTAATGCTGAATTTCCTGTGGCCCCCACCAAACTCAAGAGGAAGATCAACATCAATATACCCACCGGTTGCGATTGGGATATCAAACTGAGATATCTGGTACCCTTTTGGAAGGTCTGCGTAAAAGTATTGCTTTCTATCGAACTTGGAACTTAAAGTAAGTTCACAGTTTAATGCAAGACCGACTTTTACTGCATACTCCGTGACCTTTGAATTGAGAACTGGCAAGGCCCCGGGTAAGCCCATGCAAACAGGGCAAATGCTCGTGTTTGGTGGGGCCCCATAATTGTAAGGACAGCTACAAAAGGCCTTAGTCAAAGTAGAAAGCTGAACGTGCGTCTCTATTCCTATGACTGCCTCGTAGTTTTTCGATATTTCTTCGAGTTTTGTGGGTCTTGAATTGGATGAAGCCTTTAGTTGAGTCTGTTGTTTTTCTTGTATTGCAGTATGTCCTTGTGCACTTTGCACACAACAATATAATGCAGTACGTTGTTTGGAAACAAACACGGAAGGGTACAATCGAAAAGAATGTGTTTTTAAGCCCCTGAATAGTGTTAATGCCATTTCGTATATTGTGATAAGTTCGGTCTGACTTCAAATATCGAATCACGTTAAGGGGTTGACCTGAAAAAGATGTTGAAATATTCAGATTCAGCAAAACTGATCTAAATCCGATAAGAAACTAATAAAGTTAAGGATACTACAGAAAGCTTAAAACTGTAAATAAAAATGGACTAAAGTGATATAAACTCGGGCTATTGGAAAATAAAGCTCCATTGACACCCATTTATAATCAATCGAAATTTCCAGTTTGCGGGTTCACATATCCACAATTTCATACAAACCATAAATTACATATCACTTCCATGTACTCATCTCAAGCCACAACTTGTAGCAACTTAAGACCAGCTCATATACCAAGAAAACAGAACAAAAGTATATCATTCCACAAACTAAAATCTAAACCAATACAAACATCAACCTCAAATATGAAATTGAAGCAAGAAAAAGATGTTCTTTACCCAGAAAGAGAACAAGCATAAGTACCATCACATTTCTTCAAACACCTGGCATGCAAACTATAATTTTTCTTTTTGGCAATAATTAAAACATGTAAAACTGACCATGACATTTCTTCAAATACCTGGTCTGCAACACACATTTTGAACCATTGAAAAGAAAAAGTGCAGAGTGTGTAATACCTTGAAAAGAGGTTTTCGGTCAAATGTTTTTGCAATCAATCAGAGCCATATTAAGAACACATTTCGTGAAATCTAAAAATAATTCAGCAGGGGAACTGGAAGGGAAGTGATGATAATCCTTTTCAAACATGGATGAGATTTACTGAAGATATTATATCAACAAGAATTCAGAAATACTATATATTATACTGTAGTATTTAGAAATCAAATAGTGGTCGTGCCGGAGTGGTTATCGGGCATGACTAGAAATCATGTGGGCTCTGCCCGCGCAGGTTCGAATCCTGCCGACCACGTCTTTTTGGGATTTTAGGCTCTTAAATTCCTAATGAAAATTTTAAGGATATTCGAAATTTTGATTATGAAGAAATTATGAAAATTTCATTGAAATATTGGAAAACTTTAGTTGCTTTGATTTCATACTTTTTCATATTTTGCTTTAATATTTTTGTATAAATAATATATGTATAATATTTTTGCATTAAATAGGCAACACTGTTGCGAAAAATATGAAATAAATATGATTTGAACGTAGAATTATAAGAACTTTATTAGAATAATGTGCTACAATTTTAGCAAAAAATATTATTCAAAATCACGTAGAGTTTACGTAGAGTTTTCTCGATGATTAAAATTTAAAACTGACATTATTAGTATTTCTACAGCGGTCTGCTCGCCTTTGTCCATAAGCAAGAACGCCCTACTCGATCTAATTTTTTTTTATTGGAATAGAATGAGACGTGTGTTGTTGAGGTGAATGGTAGATATATGTGAACGAGCTTTAAATATTATTTTTAACTACAAAATATTCAAAAATAAATTAAAAAATAATCATTGCTTTTAATTTAAGAAAATTTTGGGAGATTTTTCGGTGGATATTTAACAAAGTATTTTAATATAATTTTTAAATTTTGGAAAAATTCAAGTTTTGACAAAATTCGTGAGATTTTGGATTTTTGTTGAAATTTTAAAAAATATTCTGTAAAATTTAATGGAAAGTGAGATTTCAGTAAGGAAATTAAGATCATGGACTCAACTGCAATTCTGCAAACACTCAATTTAATTAAATGGGTAGCCTTGATTTATTTTAAGCCCCTTGGTTATAGTTTCTCTTTTTGGGTTAGATTATGCTTGGACCTTGATTTATGTGGAATTTCATAACAAAATAAATTTCTCCTAACTATATTATGTCATTTTCCTTCAAATCGTGTAATTTTTGTCTATTATTATTTTTTTGGTATGAAGTTATATGTAAGCATGCATATCTATTGATAAAGTTTTGATTTTTTATGATGTGCATTACAACAATTATGTACCCATTTTTAAACCTGTTTTTGCTATAATTATGGCATGTAATATATGTTGTTAGAATCCTTGTAAAAAGAGCTTTCTAACCATATATTGTGTGTTAAAAATGGATAAACAACAAAAGAGATATAGCCTCTCAAACTTAAGGTCACGAAATAACATTACGAACATATAAGTTTGAGAGTAAATTTTGGTCGAGCTCTATAGTACTACTTAGTATGTACATTTTCATGGTATCAAGACGGATCACAAAGATAAGGATATAATTTGTCGAAAACTTATAAAACGAAACATGCTCAAATTTACGGTCTAAATTCATAGTACTTATAACAACTACTTCTTGGATCATGAAAGTACAAAATCAAAGCACAATGATTTCATAATTGCCATTAATTAGTTCAATTTGAAGCTAATATATAAACTCGGAGTAACGTTTTTCTTAGACTAGCAAGAAATTAACATCTAGTGTCACAAAATTGAACAGAGAGTTGTTGAAATGCTTCCAATACTGAGTGCTAGCTCAAAAGCACTAAGTGCGTACTTCCATCTGTTCTGAAAGTATCATACATAAAGAGAGATGTCATTTATAAATTATGATCAATATTACTAACCAAATATTGACAACCAAGAAATCGAGAAGGTTATTAATTCTGATGAAATAGTGAAGTCTAATTAATGTAAAAAATATATTATAAAGTAACAAAATACTTTAAATTATAAATCAAACTCTGTCATAATGTAAATTTTTTTTTGGGAGAAGGGGTTTAGGAACTCGAACCAACTTCTAGTTAGTTCACCTATAAACTTCATAATTTTTTTGCTAATGTTTTTGTGATATTTTTCCGTTCAAATTAAGCAAAAATTACACTACCACGTGCAGGGACGAAGCTAGGATTTCATATAATATTTTGTAAATTTATTATAGTGTTTTCGAAACGTTTCCAATATTTTATTACTATCCGAAACTCATCTTCAAAACGAAACTTTGAACCATGATAAAAACATGATTTTGTAAGTTTTTGGGGGCAAAATGTAAAAAAGTCAAAAACATGTAGGGTAAAAACGTAATATTTCAAATGGCATGAAATTAGGAAAGCTAAAAATAAACTCACCACTTGTGCTGCCGGAACAATAGCATTGTGCTGCATTTGGTCAGGCCACTGAGGCATTTGAATCTGTATTTGATTTGGTTGTGCTGGAAATGGTACTGGTATCTGAAGTTTAAAAATAGATAAATCGAATTATCTCTAATTAACAAAATTAATCACTTTATAGGATGATCAATAATAAGATATTTTCATAATAATGTACTTAACATGAAATTAAAGATTTTGATTTTATGTTTTTATTTTGAATTTAATGTTTCAAGTAACTAGGTTGAGAGCCTATTAAAGTACATTTTCTCTTTAATATATTTCCATATATCTATATCATATCTCAAGAAGGAAGATACATTGCAGTAGACTTGTTGATAGGCGGGGATTGCCCAAACCCGTACCCGTTCAATAAAAAACGAATCCGACTCGAACCCAATGACAATAGGTAGTTCGGGTCCGGGTATAATATTTACCCGCAAATTTTACCTGAAAAATACCCAAAACCCGTTGAAAATACCCGCGGGTCTATACCCGAGCAATACTCAAAGTTTACACATGGGCATTTACCCGGCCCGAAACGTACCCGGCCCATCGGGTCTAACTTTTTTTGGACCCGTCGGGTATGCGATCAGGTCCGAGTAAAATATTTTTTTTGTGTGCATTTCATGGCCCAGTTTGGGATTTATTAGAGATATGGAGGGTGTTTGGCTAATCTTATAAGCTCTTTTAAACATCTTATAAGATGTTTGAGAGCTTATAAGATATATGCAAGTGTTTGGATAAGTTTTTTAAATAAGATCTTATAAGACCCAAAAATAAGATGTTTGGGTCTTATAAGCAAATAAGAAATAAGTTAGCCAAACCCAACTTATTTCAAAATCTTAAATTTTTGATGTTGTTTATATTGTTAAAAACATAACAACCTATCTAATTTCCTCCTTTCTAACAATATCCTTCTCCGATTTTTATTTTTTATTTTTATAATTGCACAAATTCTTTCTTATAATATTTGAAAACATCTTATAAGCCCAATAAACTTATTTTATCCAAACACTTGAGAGCTTATTTTTTAAATAAGACCAAACATCTTATAAGCTCTTAAAACATCTTATAAGTTGTTACAACTTATAAGATGTTTTAAATAAGCTTAGCCCAACGCCCTCATGGTTGTTTGGACGTTTGGACTTTGGATAATTGAGATGTTCGGAATATGATGTTTCAAGTAACAAATGGGAGTGAAGGTGGAGAAAAACGGATAAAAAAAGTACACCAAATTGAAATATCGATATTACTCACTTACATTTGACATTTTTCGATTCATAATAGGCTTTTTCTTTAATTTTGGACTAAAACATTTAGTCAAAGACTGGGATGAAAATGAGAATCGAGGGACTAATTGACTGCAATTGAGAAAAGAAACACTAAATTGAGATGAATAATAGAATTGAAGGACTAATAGTAAGATTTGGCCCAAAAAAAAAAAACTATAAAGAATAATGATACTTGTATGACAAGGGCACATTTGGACTTCAAAAACAACAATATTAATTCGATGTGACTAAAAATGATTTGTGCAAACTCGTGATGAAATTAGGAGGAAAACCTCGTTTAATAGTTAAAACGAACTAACCATCCGACTAAATTGAATAATATACACATAAAATACCTTATAAAAAATATTAAATCTTAACAAAATGGTAGTAGAGTTATATTATATATACAAGTTATAGAGTTCATGAAGATAAAAAACACACTTCTTGAGATCATAAATGAATAATAAATACGTGAGAAATGACAAATATGAAAATTAAACTTTATTCCAACAATTTCTAAAAACAGTTATATCTCCTTCGGCATTCACTAAATATGTTTTATTAGTGGTGTAAATGAGCCGAACTTAGTGATTTTTCCACGTTCGATCTCGAGTTTTATTACACGAGTTGTAGCTTAATTTTAAGGACATGGGCTCGAGTATGGAAGTGAGCTTGAGCCGAGCCCAAACTCGCAAGCTCAAGCCCCGTCACAAACCTAAAATTATATGGAAGAATTTTGAAGTTTGAATTTTTTTGCAATTTTTTATTATATATTTTTTTAAATATAATTATAAATAAATAATATTAAAATTCCAAAAGACTCGCAAGCTTTTTTGCTCGAGCTCGATCTAGTCGAGCCGACTAAGCAAGTTGAGCCGATTTGGCTCGGTTTACGCCCCTAGTTTTAATACTTAATTGACAAGAATTCTTCAATGATGATGTGCTTTTAGGAAGCCCTATCATATGTAAAAGCCATATAGCATATTTTGGACAAATCAATATAATCCAATCTAAGGCCTTAGTTAACATATGCATTACACACATGATGATCCAAATTATTTATTTTTATTTGAAAAAAGAAAACTACTAATCTTTTTACTCAAACTAAATGAATGTCAAAATTTCACTTAGCAAAAAAATGAAATCAAAGAAAAATAATTCATAAATATACCTCATTCACATTAGCATTTCTTCCCCTCCTCATGCTTGACCTTTTCTTAGTCTCCAACAAAGTAAAAGTATCCAAGAATTGTTGATGCCCATTGTGATGGTGAGTACTTTTACTAGACCTATAACAATAGATGCACAATGTAAACGCCGAAGCTGACAAACTGTCGAAACACTCGACACACGAGAAAAACGTGCCCGGTATAAGAATCCCACAACAATCACAAAGTGGCCTCCCACTTTTCACTATGTAGTAAAGTGTTAAAACTTCCCAAAAATCCAAACTCCCATTCCCATTCCTATCGAGATCCCGAAAAAAATTAGGGTTGCTGAGTCTCGTGTAGCCTTGATCCGTCATGAACGCCAAAAACTCGTGGAGGCTAACTCGGCCATCTTGATCCGCGTCTAGCGCTTTGAAAAACTCGTGCGCTAGGGTTTTAACGCTCGGAGGGCCGGCTCTGTAGTGAGCGTCCGCTATTGCGCGCAGACGGTCCATTTTATCTGAATTTAAGTTTGTTGTGTCTTAGAAGTGATCAGTTTTGTAATAGTAACATGAGTTTTTAGGTGGTTAAGAAATGAAACTTGGGCGTGTGTTTTAAGTTTATATTTGGTAAGGTTTTGATGAAATTATATTAGTATTGATTTGAGGTTTAATAATTTTGAGTTGACTAATTGAATGTTTCTAAATATTTATAGAATATGTTCATGTTTGTTGAGATGGAATCTTATGAGACTATTTCTAATGCAATTTGGTTAGGAAAATGATTAATTTAATTCAACTTACTTGCATTTTCTAACTTTCATTTTAGTTTGATTTATAGTGTGACTTGGAAAAATCACCCCATTCAAACCGTGTAGTTATGTTAAACATGTTTTTAAAACAAAAAAATGATAACAAAAAAATGATATACTTAAGGGTTTTAAGCTTATATATAACAAAAAAATGATATATATACCAACATATTAATTTTATCAATTTTTCACCGCATCTTAATTTAAAAGTATGGATGTAATAAGTACAAGTGATTTCTTATCAATACTAACAGATATGAAACATCTATATAAAAAGTGGTTTATAACATCAATCTAATATATATATATATATATATATATGATGTTGATTAATTAAGACAAAGGATAAATGTTGCATGATTTTTTGCATGGCCATTGCACGGTTTTTGAAGTCATTAACTTCTTCGATTTGTTGGTAGTGTATTAAGCAAAAATACTCTCCATTATTATTATTATTATGTTAGCCCTTAATTTATCGACAGAAAGAATTGGTAGATCTCTTTCCGATTAATCTCAAGATCAAAGACTAATCAATTTTCAAAAAATTAGCTACTAGTTGCAATTTTTTATCCATACGACAGCGAATTCATTTAGCTGTCGACATTTTTTGCTATTAATTAAGGCCATTTTTCTAATTACGTTGACATTGACTAAGTATTGGTCTTTTTTTTTTTTTTGGATCCAAGTTGGTCAATCATTCCTATGGGCTCTGCAATAACAAGATAATTGCATGCGTTGAATAATTATGAAGGAAATTATAATTTTGGTGTATTAGTGTGATTTGTACATTATTTTGATGCATTAGTATTGAGATGATAAATTAAGTAAAATATTGTTAATTTTTCTCAATAAGTTGGTTAAAATCAATCAAAAGTTTTTAATTTCGGTCAAAATCCTCCATCCAGTCAAATCAATCACATTCCAGTAAAATCAATCACTTGTTCGACGTATTTTTATTTTTTGCTGACTTTTATATCAAAACAACATACAAGACACATTTAAGTACAAGAATGTACTTCTTCCAACAATTAGGGATGGCAATGAGATCGAAAAATATTGAAACCCGTCCCGATGAGTCCGGGTCCAGGTCCAAAAATATGGGACCGGGTCCGGGAATGGGTATTAAATATCAAGACCCGGTCGGGTCCGGGACGGGTCATGAGTCTAGCAGTATACCCGTCCCGTTCCCGATCCGGACTCGTCCCGTAATTATTATTATGATTATTTTTATTAATATATATATTTTTATTAATATATATTACTAATACTAGCTATCTATTTCTATTTTAAGTACTTGTTCAATATTTAGAGGTTTGGATGCATGTCCCACAATGCTAGATGAGGAGGAAAATGAAGAAATTATTATGAAAAACCTCCTAGTTTTTATATTTTCTTTATGTTTATTTGATATTTCTTTTTATTTTTGAATTTGGAGATAATTAAATGAGTTTACATATGTTCGTATGAATGATTTGAGTCTTTCATGATTGTATTTTGATGTGTGTTTAGAGTTTAAATTCATTTGGTGGTACTTATATTATTTTGATTGTTTTTGTTAGATAAAAAAAAAAGAAAAACTGAATTTGTACCGGGTCCGAGACGGGTAGGACCCGGACTTGCAGGAAATGGCCGGGTCCAGGACGGGTCCGGGTAGTGACCGGGTCCGGGACGGGTCCGGGTCTTAAAATTTTTTAACAAGTCGGGTCTCGAGTCTTGCATTACCCGTCCCGAACCCGTCCCATTGCCATCCCTACCAACAATTGTCACAAAAAAAAAAACATCATTATTTCAATGTAATATAGGATTTTGAAAGTATGTAATAAACTATAGTCTCTTTTTGAATATTTTGAGAATATTAGTCAAGGACAAAATCAATTGGTATTTTGTAAACATTTCGAAAGGGGTTGGAGTGTGATTTTTCACATCTTAAGGGGCAAATTGTTATACCCTATAGGTTAGGGATATTTTTAAAAAGTAACCAAACTCTAGTTTTGATCATAATTAGTGAGTCTTCAATCTTCATCGACTCACCTGTTCATTTAATTTTATTATTTATTTTTCATTGTAATTTATTCGTCTTCATCACATGCCCTTGTAACATCGTTGTTTTGTGTAATTTATCTTTATATTTATCCACTTTATCATCGTTGCATAGGAGTTTATGAAGGAGCACGAGAGAATGTTTTTGCGATTTTGGGCTAGTTTCTAATTAAAAATTGATAAATTTATCGAGACTGATTGATATAAAAAATTGCGAGAAATTATACAAAATTAAAGAAAATAACTAAGATATTGTGCTTCGTATTTCTACTAATTTTTAATACTCGAGTTATCAAGGCTACCTTCAATACACATAAGATTGTACGTTGTAACTTATTGACTCACTCACATAAATAAAAATAAATCTAGAATTGACCCATAAATATAAACGCCGAACCACATTAAACACTGTAATGTCATCTTTTATGTTTCTTTAGTTTTCTTGCTTATTTTACCATTTCTAACATGCTTCAATACGTTACCACTTAAATATTAAGTTAATGTCGAGAATAATTTGAAATCCGATGATATTTACATATTTAAATATTGAAATGTTGAGGATATTATTGAAGTGGCAATGTAGTTGGGTCATAAATATAAATAATAACTAAGGTGTAACATAGTTGCAAAATAGAGTTTAAAAACTAGAAAATAGTAGTCACATTTTCTTTGTTAAATAACCACTTGCTTATATGATTATGAAATATTTCAAGAAAATATATATATATATACATATCAATTATCGTCATCACACATTTTTTCTAAATATATCGTAATTGTTATATATTTTTCTCGAACTCTCACATTCAAGTATACATTAATCAAAATTTTACGTTGTCCAAACACATTTTGTTCTCATCATCACTTTTATCTACTTCGACCCTAAATTATGTCATATTCCGATAAGGTTGACTTTCATATGCTCTAAAATAAGACAAATTTAGCTAATTTCCAACTAATTAAGCTATTAATTTTGTTGTTATCAAGGACCTCAATTTGGTATTAAATAATAATATAATAAATATGTTAATTGGGTTCTAAAATAATGCAATATATTAAGCTATTGATGCTTGACCATGTTGTTTTTAACTGGAACCGGACTGACTTTCTGATAGGATTTTCAATTGTTCTAAAAATAATCTTCAGATTGTGACAATAAATTATGTTAAAACATGTCGAAAAATAGATTGTAATAATGCAAATGTTGCACAGAAGTTATCGATTGATTAAATATATTATTATTTTAAAGATGGTGAGATAGAAGGTTGATTTTCTTTTTTTTTTTCTTCTATTTTTCGGTTATACCAATTTGTTTTCTCCAGTACTTTTTGAATTTCAAGTCCAATGCTTGTTTTTGTTACAAACTTTGGATTCAATTGTAAGTTTAAACTAAATTATTGAGTCACTAATCAATATATTCAATATTTTCTTAAATGTAATATAAACTCCATTTTAGAAAACATAATTTATACAATTAAGAATAATAGGCACAAAAAAACATTTTTTTATATATTATTATTTTTTAAAATTTTAAAGCATAGATACTACAAATTGGATTTTAAGAATATACTCCAAAAATATAGTCCATTGAATTTAGGTCCAACTCTAGACCTAAAATAAACCAAATATTTGGCAATTCTGTTTCAAAACAGTGTAAAATTATTGCTTCAAATTTATACATTCCCAAAACAGTCTTACTGAGTATTCTAACATAATATTTTCATCAATAATACACCTAAGAACTTTAAGGCATGGTTCAAAGTTTCGTTTTGAAGGTGAATTTCGGATAATAAAATATTGGAAACATTTCGGAAACGTTTCGGAGACATATCGAAAACGTATCGAAATCACTATTACAAATTTACAAAATATTACAAAGTAAATTTAGCTTCCTAGAAATTAATTTAATGCTTCAATTTCTCTGCAACAGAGAACTTTATAGAGGCAATTTTGTTTTAATTTTATTTAGGATTTAAGAGTCTAATTTTGATTCAAATTATATTTCATAAGTTTAACAATATATAAAAAAAATTAATTTCTTTTTTTTTTCCTGATTTTTTGGGATTGTTTATAATAGTTTCTAGGAAACTCTAAGTTTCCATGGTTTCCATGGAAAATATGGGAACTCTGTGAGTTTTTTAGGAAACCAAGTAATTTCGAAAATGTTGAATGATTATGTTTTCAGTACTTGTAAAATTGAAACGTTTCGGCTGTTTCGGCGGAAACGTTTAGAAACTTTGATCCATGCTTTAAGGGTCCTTTTCTTTAATCACAATAATTTGCTTATTATCAGTTATATAGTAAAATAGAGGGGTAAAAATTATCCTATTCCGAGTCCCTATATATATATATATATATATCAACATTGCCTTCTTTTTGTTAATATTCGAATTTGAATGAATCTTTTTATGTCAATTACCGTAAATTTTTCGTTAAATGTTCGCGTTTTTTTTATTAAAAAGAATGTAGGGATACAATAATACATATAAAAAAATTATTCCATCAAACGTACTCCCCTCAAAATCAAAAAATAGCAACATGAACTAAATGTTATGTATAAGCCAAGGAATGCGACATGTACTAAATGTCCGACCAAGGAACTTAAGCCAAAGAGTCCTAACAAATGATAATTCAAACGAGATTAAAGCTTTTTTGAACCACGAAAAACGAAGTATATATAAGAAATTTTCTCTGATCATACACGAGTTACAAATCAAAGAATTCAAATCTCGATTAATATGAAATCCCAACAATTAAAACGAAAACCCTTATGAAAAAATTAAGATTATTATAAATCGGCAATCACCTATTTCTTGTACAATAACATGACAAATTGGATTTTCATACGTACAGCCCACTAATGCACGGACACTTGAAAAAATCACAATGTGTCGTGTCGGACACCTGATCGGACACGACACTCCCCGACACTGTGTCCGAAAATCCCGACATCGTGTCCAATATAAAAATAAATTTTTCTGCTTAAATAAAATGAAAAAAAAAATAAAATATGAACACCATAATGAATATAGTTAGAGGATACGTCTACTATGTATACATTAATTGTGACACTTGATGTTATTTCACTTATTTTTTGTGATTTTAAAAACTGAAGTATTTGTTTTTCTTTCAAATATATAACTTTACAAATCAAATACAAATTTATAACGTACAATAGTCATTCTTATAGTTTATTTCTCTAACCAGTCAGTTAAATTAGAATGAAAAAATTAATTTATATATTTAACGTAAATTAATGAACATATTTATGTATATTAATTTATATTTATACATTTTATTAGTAGTTTTCAGGCCGTGTCGTGTCTTAACATTTTTAAAAATATCATGTCTTGTGTCCGTGTCGTGTCGTGCGCCATATCCCGTATCCCGTGTCTGTGCATCATAGGTATCCAGTTATACATAAGCATGCATATCTATTGATAAAGTTTCAATTTTTTATGATGTGCATTGCAATAACTATATCAAGGATGGATCACAAAGTTAAGGATCAATACAATTTGTTGAAAACTAATAACACGAAACATGATCAAATATACGGTCAAAATTCATAGTACTAACAAATACGAACACGTAACAACGACTTCTTGGATTACGAAAGTACAAAATCAAAGCACAATGATTTCATAATTGCGAAAGTTCAATTTGGAGCTAATTATAAACTCATAATAACGTTTTTCTTAAATTCACAAGAAATTAGCATTGGTGTCACAAAATTGAACAAAGAGTTGTTGAAATGCTTCCAATACTGAGTGCTATCTCAAAAGCAGTGAGTGCGTACTTCCATCTGTTCTGAAATTAAAATAGAAACAGATAAATTATGACAGATAGATAGAGACTTTTCATATACTATGATCAATATTAATAACCAAATATTATATATGATCAATATTAGTGATATTTTACACTTACCACCCGAGCAACGTTTAGTGATATTTTTTCATTCAAATTAAGCAAAAATTACACTATCACGTGGAAGGACGAAGCTAGGATTTCACATAGGGATCAAATAAGAAAGTATGAGGGATAAAAACATGATTTTGTAAGTTGTGGGGGGCAAAATGTAAAAATGTTAAAAACGTGTAGGGTAAAAAAGTAATATTTCAAACATCATAAAATTAGGAAAGCCAAAAATAAATACTCACCACTTGTGCTGCCGGAACAACAGCATTGGGCTGCATTTGATCAGGCCACTGATGCATTTGATTTGGTTGTGCTGGAACTGGAACTGTTATCTGAAACAATTTTAATACACAAATCGAATTATCTCTTTGATTTTTTAATAAGATACTTTTAATAAAGTATCGTTGAAATTAAAGATTTTATGTTTATATTAATTTTAATGTTTCAAGTAACTCGATTGGGCCTATTACACGAGTCGAGCTGGCTCGAAAATAGCTCGGTTCGAGCTCGAGAAAATTTGAGCTCAAATTGAACTTTTCAAACGAGGCGAGCTCGAGCCCGCGAGCTGGGATAAAAAAATATTTTTTAATTAAAATATATAAAAATAAATATTTATTCATATATTTATTTATATATATTATGATATATAATAATAATGACATATGTATAAATAATAATATTTTTGATATTAGTTATGATTATATTTAATAATATATATAAATAAATAAAAAAATTAATAATATATTTTTATAAAAAATATTATTTTATTAAAAAAAAAATTATATTTTTTAGCTCGAGCTCGGCTCGACTCAGTCTCGAGTTTGAACAAGCTCGAGCTCATTTTCTGCAGCTCGTCGAGCTCGAGCTGTTCGGAATATGATGTTTCAAGAAACAAATGGGAGTGAGAGTGGATAATACGGATAAAAAAAGTCTTCAAAATTGAAATATAGATATTACTCCCTTAAATTTAACATTTTTCGATTGATAATAGGCTCATCCTTTAAATTTGGACGAAAAATTTAGTCTGAAAATGAGATTTGAGGGGCTAATTGACTGCAATTGAGAAAAGAGACACTAAATTGAAATAAATAATTTAACAAGAACTATTTGAACACTTAACCAATATTGTCCGAAAATTAACGAACAAGACCATACGGGTGAAACAAAAGGTGCAAACCCTTTATTCGATGTTATGCATGTGACAAAAAATGATTTGTGCGAACCTCAATTTACCACAATTTGATAGTTAAAACGAACTATCTGACTAAACTGAATGATATACACATTAAATATATATAAAATTTAACAAAATGGTCATAGAATTATATTATATATACAAGTTATAGAGTTCATGAAGATAACAAACACAACTTCTTGAGATCATAAATGAATAATAAATAGGGATAAATGCAAATAAACCCCCACGTGAAATATTTTATTGGCTGAAAATCCCCTGTGAAAAAAATATAGGCTAAAAACCCCCTATGAAATTTTTAATCTGCATGAAACCCCCTGTGAAAAAAATATAGCATAAAACCCCCTGTGAAATTTTCAAATTGCATGAAACCCCATGTGAAAAAAATATAATCTAAAAATCCCTTGTAAAATTTTACCATTACGAAATATAACTACATTGAAAATTAATTGTTGGATAAAGTTTAATTAATATCCTAAAATTTGATTATTAGTACTATTAATTAATTTGTAAATTTAAAAAATTTACAGGGTGTTTTTAGGCTATATTTTTTTTCACAGGGGGTTTCATGCAATTGAAAATTTCACAGGGGGTTTTTAGCCAAATTTTTTTCACAGGGGGTTTTATGAAATTTAAAAATTTCACATGAGGTTTTTCGCCTATATTTTTTTCACAGGGGGTTTTTAGCTAATAAAATAGTTTACGTGGGGGTTATTTGCATTTAAAACAATTTCTAAAAATAGTTATATCTCCTTTCAACATTCACTAAATATGTTTTATTATATATTCTATTAGTAGCGTAAATGAACCGAGCTTAGTGATTTTCCACAACACGAGCTCGAGGTTAATTTTAAGAGCTTTCCTCGAGTTCGCGAGCTTGAAATAATAGCTCGAGTCGAGTCCAAGCTTGCTAACTCAAGCCCTGCTCGTAAACCTAAAATTGTACAGAAAAAATTTGATGTTTGAATATTTTTTTATTATAATAAGCAAATATTATTTAAATTCCAAAAGACGTGCGAGTTTTTCCAGTGAAGTGGGCTCGAGCTCGTTCCAGTCGAGCAGACTAAGCAAGCTGAGCCGGATCGGCTTGGTTTACGGCCCCTAGTTTACTAATTAATTGGCAAGTATTCTTCAATGCTTTGTGCTTTTAGCCTTTAGGAAGCCCTATCATATGTAAAAGCCATATAGCATAATTTGGACAAATCAATATAATCCAATTGAAGTACTTAATTAACATATGCATTACACACATAATGGTCCAATTTATTTATTTTTATTTGAAAAAAAAAACTACTACTAATTTTTTTTTTTTTCAAACTAGATGAATGTGAAATTTTCACTTAGTAAAAAATGAAATCTAAGAAAAATAATTCATAAATGTACCTCATTCACATTAGCATTCATGCTTGACCTTTTCTTAGTCTCCAACAAAGTAAAAGTATCCAAGAATTGTTGATGCCCATTGTGATTGTGACTACTTCTATTAAACCTATAACAATTGATGCATAATGTAAACGCCGAAGTTGACAAGCTATCGAAGCACTCGACACACGAGAAAAACGTGTCCGGTATAAGAACCCCACAACAATCACAAAGTGGCCTCCCACTTTTCACTATGTAGTAAAGTGTTAAAACTTCCCAAAAATCCAAACTTCCATTCCCATTTCTATCAAGATCCCGAAAAAAATGGGGGTTGCTGAGTCTCGTGTAGCCTTGACCCGTCATGAATGCCAAAAACTCGTGGATGCTAACTCGGCCATCTTGATCCGTGTCTAGGGCTTTGAAAAACTCGTGCGCTAGGGTTTTAACGCTCGGAGGGCTGGCTCTGTAGTGAGCGTCCGCTATTGCGCACAGGCGGTCCATTATACTAAAACTTAATTGGTTTGTTGTATCTTAGAAGTGATCACTTTGTAATAGTAGCATTGGTTTTTAGGTGTAATGTATGGTTGGTTTTAGATGAGGTTAAAGAATGAAGTTTCTATTGAAAGGTTTTGATGAAATTATTATATTGATATAGATTTTGAGGCTATAAATTTGAGTTGACTAATTGAATGATTCTCAATATTTGTAGAATATGTTTGTGAGTGTTGACTGGAAGTTGGTTGGTTGGCTGCAAGTTGGTTGGGAAAATAATTAATTTAATTCAATGTAGTTGCATTTTCTAGCTTTTATTTTAGTTTGATTTATAGTGTGAATTGGAAAAATCAACCCACTCAAACCGTGTAGTTATGTTAAACATTTTAAGCTTATATTTACCAAAAGAAAATGATATATATACAAATATTTTAATGTTATTGATTTTTCACTGCATCTTAATTTATAAAGTATGGATGTAGTAAATACGTTAAAATCGATTAATTACAAGTGATTTCTTACCAAAACTAAAAGATTTGAAAATTTTATATAAAAAATGGTATATATATAAAATCACTCTAATATATATGTGACGTTGATTAATTAAGACAGAGACAATTTTGCATGATCTTTGCATGGCCATTGCACGGTTTTTGAAGTCATTAACTTCTTCGATTTGTTGGTAGTGTATTAAGTAAATACACTACCATTATTATTATTATTATGATGATGATGATGATGATGATGATGATGATGTAACAATATATGTTAGCCCATGCAACGGTTTTAGTGTCTATAATTGTTATTATATAATTTGATTATAATTATATAAAAGGAATAAACACGAAATGCAAGGTTTAATCTAACTTAGAATTACTCAGTAATTAGTGTGACATACCAATCTTTCTAGTCGGGTTAATTTATCGACAAAAAGAGTTAGTAGAGCTTTGAGTCGCTTATAGATTAATCTCAAGATCAAAGACTAATCAATCTTCAAAAAATTTATTTAGCTGTCAACATTTATTTAGCTCTCAATAAGGATCGGCTCTTTTACACCCCCACTCGGAAGTCCTACTTTGATTCGCTGATCTAATTGAAGTAAAAAATTGTTAATTTTTCTCAATAATTCGGTTAAAATCAATCAAAAGTTTTTAGTTTCAGTTAAAATCCTTCATTTCAGTCAAATCAATCACTTGTTCGGCGTATTTTTATTTTCTACTAACTTTTGTATCAAAGCAACATGCTTGCACATTAAGTACTAGAATGTACTTCTTCCAACAATTCTCACAAAAAAACCATCATTATTTCAATGTAATATAGGGTTTTGAAAGTATGTAATAAATTATAGTCTCTTTGAATATTTTGAGAATATTAGTGCAGAACCGAATCAATTGGTATTTTGTAAACATTTTGAAACGTTAGGGCGTTGGAGTGCAATTTTTCACATCTTAAGGGGTAAATTGTTATACCCCTATAGGTTAGAGGGGTTTATATAAAGTAATCAAACTTTGGTTTTGATAGTAACCAGTGTGTCTTCGTCAAGCCAGCCATTCATTTAATTTTATTGTT
This sequence comes from Verbascum thapsus, assembly GCA_963669365.1. Taxonomy (NCBI): domain Eukaryota; kingdom Viridiplantae; phylum Streptophyta; class Magnoliopsida; order Lamiales; family Scrophulariaceae; genus Verbascum; species Verbascum thapsus. The sequence continues at coordinate 13,150,609 of OY770110.1, forward strand.
TATTTGTCAAGTCTTGATAGTAACTAGTGAGTCTTCGTCAAGCTAGCCATTCATTTAATTTTATTGTTTATTTTTCATTGTGATTTATTCTTCTTCATCCCATACACTCGTACCATCGTTGTTTTGTGTAATTTATCTTTATATCTATATTCTTTATCATCGTTGCATAGGAGTTTATGAAGGAGCATGAGAGAACGTTTTTGTGATTTTGGGTTAGTTTTTAATTGAAAAAATTGATAAATTTATCGAGACTGATTGATAAAAAGAATTATGAAAAGTTATACAAAACTAAAAAATAACCAAGTTATTGTGCTTCGTATTTTTATTAATTTTTAGTATTCAAGTATCAAGGCTACCTTCGATACACATAGGATGTACATTGTAACTTATTAATTCGCTCACATAAATAAAAATATAAATCTAGAATTGACTCATAAATGTAAAACACTTGTAATAACACAAATTTTGCATAGAAATTATCGAGTGATAACTTCTGGTGTCAAAAGGCGACTTGTAATTGGTTAAAAAATGCGGAGGGTAACACTACGTTCTATCATGCATTGTCAAGAAAATGCTTGCTTTTTTTACTCGGGAATAGGGGTGTAAGACGAGTCGAACTGGCTCGACTCGTCTCAAATGAGCTCTGCGAGCTTGAGTTTTTAATCGAGCTCACTTCTTTCTAAAAAAGCTCGGGAATTTATTTTTTAATATACTATTATTTTTAGTATTATATTAATAAATATATATATTAAATAATTAATTTAAGAAAAATAAAAATTTAAAATTTTCCGCCTAAATTTTGAATTTTCAAACGGGCTCGGCTCGAGTTCGAGCTCAGCTCAACCTCAAATCTAAGCTCACGGGATCGAAAATATTGAACTCGAGCTCGTACAATAAGCCTCTGCTCTTTTACACCTCTACTCGGAAGTCCTACTTTGATTCGCTGATTTAATTTAAGTAAAAGATTGTTAATTTTTCTCAATAATTCGGTTAAAATCAATCAAAAGTTTTTAGTTTCAGTCAAAATCCTTCATTTCAGTCAAATTAATCACTTGTTCGGCGTATTTTTTATTTTCTACTGACTTTTGTATCAAAGCAACATACATGACACATTAAGTACTAGAATGTACTTCTTCCAACAATTCTTTCAAAAAAACCATCATTATTTCAATGTAATATAGGGTTTTGAAAGTATGTAATAAACTATAGTCTCTTCGAATATTTTGAGAATATTAGTGGAGAACCAAATCAATTGGTATTTTGTAAACATTTTGAAAAGTTATGGCGTTGGAGTGCCATTTTTCACATCATAAGGGGCAAATTGTTATACCCCTATAGGTTAGGGGTGTTTATATAAAGTAACCAAACTCTAGTCTTAATAGTAACTAGTGAGTCTTCGTCAAGCTAGCCATTCATTTAATTTTATTGTTTATTTTTCAAGTCTTGATAGTAACTAGTGAGTCTTCGTCAAGCCAGCCATTCATTTAATTTTATTGTTTATTTTTCATTGTGATTTATTCTTCTTCATCTCATACACTCGTACCATCGTTGTTTTGTGTAATTTATCTTTAAATCTATATTCTTTATCATCGTTGCATAGGAGTTTATGAAGGAGCATGAGAGAACGTTTTTTGTGATTTTGGGCTAGTTTCTAATTGAAAATTGATAAATTTATCAAAACTGATTGATAAGAATTACGAAAAGTTATACAAAACTAAAAAAATAACCAAGATATTGTGCTTCGTATTTCTATTAATTTTTAGTATTCAAGTATCAAGGCTACCTTCGATACACATAGGATGTACATTGTAACTTATTGACTCGCTCACATAAATAAAAATATAAATTTAGAATTAACTCATAAATGTAAAACATGTAGAAAAATAGCTTGTAATAACACAAATTTTGCATAGAAATTATCGAGTGATAACTTCTGGTGTCAAAAGGCGACTTGTAATTGGTTAAAAAATGCGGAGGGTAACACTACGTTCTATCATGTATTGTTAAAAGAAAATGCTTGCTTTTTTTAATCGGGAATAAGGGTGTAAGACGAGTCGAACTGGCTCGACTCGTCTCAAATGAGCTCCGCGTGCTTGAGTTTTTAATCGAGCTCACTTCTTTCTAAAAAAACGCTCGCGAGTTTATTTTTTAAGATACTATTATCTTTAGTATTATATTAATAAATACATATTAAATAATTAATTAAAAAAATCAAAATTTAAAATTTCCCGCCTAAATTTTGAATTTTCAAACAAGCTCGGCTCGAACTCAAATCTAAGCTCACTGGCTCGAAAATTTTGAGCTCGAGCTCGTACAATAAGGCTCGGATCTTTTACACCCCTACTCGGAAGTCGTACTTTGATTCGTTGATTTAATTTAAGTAAAAATATTGTTAATTTTTCTCAGTAATTCGGTTAAAATCAATCAAAAGTTTTTAATTTCAGTCAAAATCCTTCATTCTAGTCAAATCAATCACATTCTAGTCAAATCAATCACTTATTCGGCGTATTTTTATTTTCTACTAACTTTTAAATCAAAGTAACATGCAAGACACATTAAGTACTAGAATGTACTTCTTCCAACAATTTCCACAAAAAAACCATCATTATTTCAATGTAATATAGGGTTTTGAAAGTATGTAATAAACTACTGTCACTCTGAATATTTTGAGAATATTAGTGGAGAACCGAATCAATTGGTATTTTGTAAACATTTTGAAAAGTTAGGGCGTTGGAGTGCAATTTTTCACATCTTAAGGGGCAAATTGTTATACCCCTATAGGTTAGGAGTGTTTGTATAGAGTAACCAAACTCTAGTCTTGGTAGTAACTAGTGAGTCTTCGTCAAGCCAACCAGCCATTCATTTAATTTTATTGTTTATTTTTCATTGTGATTTATTCTTCTTCATCCCATACACTCATACCATCGTTGTTTTGTGTAATTTATCTTTATATCTATCCTCTTTATCATCGTTGCATAGGAGTTTATGAAGGAGCATGAGAGAACATTTTTGTGATTTTTGGCTAGTTTCTAATTGAAAATTGATAAATTTATCGAGACTGGTTGATAAAAAGAATTATGAAATTATGCAAAACTAAAAAAATAACCAAGATATTGTGTTTCGTATTTCTATTAATTTTTAGTATTCAAGTATCAAGGCTACCTTCGATACACATAGGATGTACATTCTAACTTATTGACTCGCTCACATAAATAAAAATATAAATCTAGAATTAACTCATAAATGTAAAACATGTAGAAAACTAGCTTGCAATAACACAAATTTTGCATAGAAATTATCGAGTGATAACTTCTGATGTCAAAAGGTGACTTGTAATTGGTTAAAAAATGCGGAGGGTAACACTATGTTCTATCATGCATTGTTAAAAGAAAATGCTTGCTTTTTTTTTACTTGGGAATAGGGGTGTAAGATGAGTCGAACTAGCTCGACTCGTCTCAAATGAGCTCCGCGAGCTTGAGTTTTTAATCGAGCTCACTTCTTTCTAAAAAAACGCCCGCGAATTTATTTTTTAATATACTATTATCTTTAGTATTATATTAATAAATATATATTAAATAATTAATTTTAAAAATGTAAATTTAAAATTTCCCGCCTAAATTTTGAATTTTCAAACGGGCTTGGGTCGAACTCAAATCTAAGCTCACTGGCTCGAAAATTTTGAGCTCGAGCTCGTACAATAAGGCTCGACTCTTTTACACCTCTACTCAGAAGTCCTACTTTGATTCGCTGATCCCCATTAAACCGCATATTAGTGGGTCAAATTCAGACCCAAATCCAAAATTTTACATCAAAATCCGGGCCTAAATATATCCAAACTTATTGGGTTTGGATCCATTAGATTGATTGACCCAATCATATATTTAAAGTTCAAAATTGAATTGAAGGCTAACAACAATTAAAATAATATTTCATTTTTATTATTTTTCTTGTCTTTTCTTCACTCTTAAATATATGTTATTGTTATTTGAAAGATGGGTGAGATAGAATGTTGATTTTCTTTTTTAAAAAAATCCCCTATACCAATTTGTTTACTAAAATCCCAATGCTTGTTTTTGTTACAAATTTTGGATCCAATTATGAGTTTAAAATAATTATTGAGACAATAATATATATATATATATTCGATATTTTCTTGAAGGTAATATAAAGTCCTTTAATTTGAAAAAAAATATAATTTATACAAGTAAGAATGGCATGCACAAAAAAATATCTTATTATTTTATAAAATTTTAAAGCATGATACTATAAATTGAACCAAAAAAAGCCCAAAAATGAAAGAAAAATTAGATTAAGGTCTTCCAAAATATTGTGTCTAGACTCAAACCCATAGTCTGCTCAATAGACCGACACACGATATCCATTGTGATTAGGTTTAAGTCTAGACAAAAAAAAAAAACCCCAATATCAGGTTTATCCCCAAGATCGAATCACCTAAATCTTGGAAAGACTATTGACCAATTAGACATTTACACTTAATAATGTGGTCAATTCTCTTTAGGAATTCATTAATTTTTTCCTTTCTTTTTTCGAATAAGGCTTTGAATTAGAAGCTTTAGTGCATTGTTATAAAACCTGAGAGTTCAAAAAAAAAATTTGTTCTCCCAGAATTGAAATTTGTAGTGCTACTATTTCGAAATATTAGAACGATTGGTGTAAACCCATAAACAATGAGAACAGAGTAATACCTTTTCAAAAACAAAGAGAAATTATTGCTCACATTCCCAGAGCAGTAATACGTGTTCGCACATAATATTTTCCATCGATAATACACCTAGGAATTTTATGGACCCTTTTCTTTATCAAAATTATTTGCCAATTATCAATTATAGTAAATAGAGGGGTAAATTATCCTATTCCGAATCATATATATATATATATATATATATATATCAACATTCTTTATTGACATTGCTTTCTTTTTTATTAATGTTTGAATTAATTATGGTGAATTTTTGTTAAATGTTCGCATTTTTTGTAAAAGAAAATCGAAAGGAATGAAGGGATACAATAATATAAAGCTGTGTATAGCAGGTAGTCAAATTTTCACTTTCTCTTCTCTGTCACATTAGATTCCCTACCACATTCCCTATCACAATCCTAGCTAGTCAGTTAAAGTTTTTTTACTTTCTCTTTCATCCACATAACTAATTTTAATAATTAATTTTATAGTTATAATTAATTTTAATAAAAATTAATTTTATAGTTATATTTATTAAATAAATATTTAAAATATTTATTTTTTTAATATGGAGTAAAATATTAATTTTGAAAATATGGAGTAAAAACCTCAAAAAAAAAAAAAAAAATTGGTGTCCAAATGACACAAACTTAGACTCTATTTATAGAGGTTGAAAAAAGAAAAATAATGGTGAAAAAAAAATTAATTTTGCATAATTAGTACTAAAAAACAACGATTTACAAAATAGGAGAAAAAAAAATAAGGATGGGACGCGTGGCAGCATCCCATTGGCTGCCTTTTTTTTTTCCCTACCAAATTCCTTGTAGGGAATTTTTCACTTCCCCATTTTTTCCCTACCAAATTCCTTACCTGCTAAATCCTTCATTTCCATTCCCCCCATTTCCCCTCCTATTGTACATAGCCTAAGAAATTATTCCAGCGAACGTACTCCCCTCTAAATCCAGAAATAGCAACATGTACTAAATGTTGTGAACAAGCCAAGGAATAGCGACATATACTAAATGTCCAGGCCAATGAACTTACACCAAAAAATACTAACAAAACGAGATTCTGCATTTTTGAACCACGAAAAACGAAGTATATATAAGAAATTTCCTTGTCAAAGTTGTTAACATATAAGCAAATAAATACTTTGAAACTCAAACCATACCTTCAACTACAGAATGTGAATAGGATCCAATTTTTCTTTGATCCACCATAATCATCCATCTCCTAAAATCCTCAAATCATACACGAGTTACAAATAAAAAAAACTCCGATCTCGATTAATATGAAATCCCAACAATTAAAAACGAAAACCCATATCTTTCTGAAGCTTAATTATGCAAAACTTTAAGATTATTATAAATCGGCAAAGCACCTATTTCCTGTACAATAACATTACAAATAATTGGATTTTCATATATACAGCCTAAATGTACACGAGTTATGTCATACGAAACTCTATATACAATCTTTCTCACGTATACTTCTGTATCGTATTCATAGCAAGACCTTACCATTCAACTGAAAAAACGAGCACGTGGCAAAATGTTAAAGGGTTCATGTACAAAGCCGTAGGCAGTTAATGTGCTACAGATTGTCAATTTCATCTCTGCAACACAAGAAAAATAAATCAAGTTAGAATCAGAAAAAACATTAAATAATTTCTCAATAGACATAAAAAATTCATTAAAATCTGTAGGAGTTTTTATCAGGGAAGTTTCGGGTTTCAATTTTATTACGCCCAATGAATATTTATTACAGGTTTTGAACTTCAATATATTGTCTACCTCGATACGTACACATTAACTTATTCTATATTGACAAGATCAGGAAGAGATACTGAATCACAATCGCTAAATATTCCTCTGCATAAACTTATTTTGATACTTTTAACAAGATCCCGACAAGAACTTAGAGTCAATATTTGATTTGTAATATATCACAAAGACAGATAAGTACTTAAAAAAGAGCAAGATTACTGCTTTAGTTAACTATTTAATAAATCCCTTTTACTTAAGAGGTCAAAGGATAAATAGATTCATATGTTTCAGGCGCAAATTGTACTTAAATATTGCTTTCGCTTTATCATTGCCCCTTAAAACATGTAGAATATATATTCAAGGAAGATCTTGAATTAAATTCTTCTATTTGTTTAGGAAAGCAAGATAAATTTAATAAAAAAAATCGTAACTACAACAACATTTGATAAATCTGGAAATACAGCATTAAATTTAATCAGAAAATTTAACACAGCACCTTCTCGTAAAGGAAACCTCATAAATTATGATGACATCCCATAAACCACATTTATTGTTCTGCATAGAATTAGTCTTTCAATCAAGTGAACCAACTCAATTCAATAGTATTTCAGAATTAAAATATTGCGATAACATCAAAGTTTTCCCATAAAAATGTGTTACATCCATTTCTAGTAACTCTTATTTTTAGCTTCTTAGTTTAGAACATTTTGTATTGTTTGAGACCTATCACGATCAAAGAATTAATACCGGAGTAATATTTATAAGAGGGAAAATGACACTATCATTAGTTAATGCAGAAAAAAACAGGCCAACATAACGTAAATGGTAAATAAAAGGCAATCACATAGATTAGGCCAATAATAAACGCAAGAGGAGGTATACATGTAATTCTACTTTAAGGCTTCTTAAAGTAAATGTTATAAGTTCTAACGGGAAAATACGAATTTTATTACTTAATCCTAATCGTTTTGGAATTGACTGTCTTATGAGTATATAATCTTATACGACATAAACAGGCAATATTATCTTATTAAGCATTAAGCAGCTGGTGATGAAGACGAAGAAGAATCCATCACGTAAGGATTATCTAGCCATAATTCCCACTCAAATTGAATCTGCTTGAGGTTATCATTTAGGAACACCGAACATAGTAACAAACTTTTGATATTACATAAGATATATAAATAAATATGGCTATGTAATATATATATAACATTGTGTATATATACATATATATTTCATACATATATAAATATATATATATGGCCGAAATGTACTAATATTTCCATTGTATGTATGACATTACAGGATAAGGAAACGTGAAATGATTGGTCATACTAGGGTCATCGGCTAGGTAATGTGTCTTAACCAGCCCATGAAATAACACATGGATCCTAGTTCTAATTGCCATAGCATCGATAGGTTTGGGGTATTTTGGTCCATTGGTCATATGCCCAAATTAGGTCATATCTAATACCAAGCAAATTAGATTTTTTTTTCTTTTCATTTTGGAAACTCCAATAAGATATTAAACATGTATTTTAGCCATAGTGTATTGGGGAAGTACTCTATACTGAAAAAACTGTTATGAAATAGATTTTGGAAGAAAAATTAAGGGGCAGAATTCTATTCCCTTTGATTATGCATTTTTAATTTCACAGATTCCTTTAATTATGCATTTCAGTTACAATAATTATGTAGTTTCCTTTTAAGTTAGGATTTGGTACCTATTTAAAGTTGTAACAAAAGTTATTTTAAATCATCAATCATTTTGGAATTGAAATATTTTACGGCTGTAATAGCTGGGCAATTCTCAATCCGAGAATTATAAATTTCGTTTCTATCAAAAACCTTGTCCAGGAACACGCATAGTTATTAATGGTGAATCGCGCGGCGTGGCATCGCAATGGCACGGCGCGGCACACACCTTTTCGAAGCAGAAATTATAAAAAAATAAATTATATGTATATATATTAATTTAATATGATAAATAATATGAGCCTTTAAATAGTAAAAGTACTCATGTTAAGCATTTCGACTTAACAATTAAGAAACAATTTAATTTTAGGATAATACTCTAAATATCTAAATCTAAATCTATTAACTCAATTTTGACAACTAGAGGTTAGTTTTTTTTTTTTTTTATGTTACATTTTTTTCAATTTGGTGCCCAGTTTTGAAGGTTTAAAAGTTGAGAATCCCAATTTATCCCCATTTTTCCTTTTGACTAGTTGACCATCAATACCTAAGAAAACCTTTCTTAACCTTTTAATTTTGAACTTCGAAATGGCGCACCATTTCGCTCCTTCAAGACACACACCATTGCGAGAATTGCACTGCTGGCGTGTGCCATATCGAAGATAGTACCATGCCACGGTTCATGGCACCGAGGGTGCACATGAACGCCTTGGGGAATACGTTGGGGTCTAATTTTGTCATAGGTCCCTTTTGAGGATATCCTTGGCGCTACGATGTAATTACGAATACATGTGTCTTTAAGGAGCATCGTTTGAATTTTTATTTCGGTTCATGAATACCAAACCTCGTTCACCAGCAATATTAGTGATAGTGGTGTCACCTAACTAAGAAAAAAATTGTATGTATTAAAGGTTGTCGCAATGATAAGCGTTGATGAACTATTATGTTTTGGCTACTACAACGCTCTTTTCTAGTGATGAAGGCCCACTATAATGAGCCAGCCAAGTAGGTACGGAATCCAACCCAACGCCCATGATATAACAATCAAGGATGTGAGTATAATATAGTATAGCAAAGGGCTATGACATAGATTACCATCTTAAACCATTTTATGAATCATGGTTTCGATGGGAACTAAATAATCAGCTCAACTCTTCTCATCCATCAACTAATCTACTCTACCTTGCTTTGATCCCATCGAAGTAAATAAGGCCAGTATTTAGGTACTAGTTTGATACTATTGCTTGGTCCAGTACTACATATTACCTATGAATAACGCTAACACTTTGCTAAGTTTCTTTCAATTATGCGTAGTCCATCCTTATGTACAAATAATTTCAATAGAATTATTTCTCTTCAAACTTAACGGTAAAAGTCTCGTCTTATTACACTTCTTTATGAATACAATAATGGATTGGTTATTTTGAGGGACTGGGTTATCACGGCATGCTACCAAGCACATCACGTTTTGCAAAAAGAAACTCAAACGATTGCAAAAGATATACTACATATTTGATCCTATAACGAAACATTATGTTTAGTGAAGTACTTTAAAAAAAAATATTGGAACATCTATCGTCATAGTTGTGAATGGCGCGCCATGCGCATGCCATGGTGTGCCGCGGCCATGCGCCAAGGCGCGCTGCGTTCATGGCCCACCCTCCATGGCATAGCAACTATCTTTAATATGGCGCGCGCCATCAATGCCATTCTCGCCATGGCGTGCGCTTTGAACGCGCGAAATGGCACGCCATTTTGAAGTTCAAAAGTAAAAGGTTTTCTTTGGGTCAAAATTGATGGTCAAGTCAAATAGGTAAATTGGGATAACTTGACTTTAACCTTCACGTTCCTAAGAAATTTTGTTTGGTTCCTAATCGGTTCTTAAATTGGTTCCAAGTTGGTCCAACTAACTTCAACTTAGGCCCAAATCACTTGCCAATATTCTAAATTATAAAGAACAAAAATGTAAGATATTGAATCGGATTGGGCTTTGTTCCCTTTTAGGTTGAGTTGGTTCCACCTAAAAACCATTTAAGAACCCAACCCATTTGAGAACCGAACCGTTGGAACCAACCCAAACCCAACCTAACCCGCCCATTTGCCACCCCGACGTATCAAGCACCAATAAATCAAGAATTAAATTTTGCAAACACCGTATTTTAAACATATTACGCTCCGTTTCTCCCACAAGAAAATCTTGTCCTCATACCGTGCGGCTCTCTCTAATCTTTAATAACTTGCTACTGAAAGCAAATCATGTTTTGCAACAAAAATTGACAAAATTCATAATCATATGTAGAAACCAAAAAATGTACCAAAGCACAACTAGCACAAGTAAGAAAGAAAATAAAACAGTTGCTACAAAATCAAAGTAAACAAGTCATTACACGCATGTCCACACAAAAAACTTTATAACAAACGAAGGCCATGTTTGGAGTGCGGTTTTCCTGAGAAAAACACAAAGGAAAACATTTTCCTCATTTCAAATCATGTAACATGTCCATTTTCATTGATGACATCCTTGATCCAAGCAAAGCATACCAGTTCAAACTTATAGAAACCAAAAGCAATAAGAAATTGTTTGTAAACAGAAAATTAAAATACCTTACCACGGGTTCTTTCCGAAGGCCATCCACCATATCCGAAAATCCGCCAACCAAACGAGGCATAACTAGTTACATATAGCAAGCTTCCCCGTCAACTCATCAGCCACACCATAATCAAGAGTAAGCTCTCTCATGGGAGGTATATTCTCCATCGCAAATAACATGATGTGCGGGAATGACACGTTATTGTGATCATACAAAACAAGCTGCACTAACACATTGGGACTCGAATCATTGCTCATATAGCAAGCTATATTCCTCATTTTCGATATATCCATGGCGAAATCCAAAGGAGGGATCGATGGATACGATGGGCATATATAGTCCGAGTATATTCGAGATAAATCGCCCCATTCTTTCCATCTATCCGCAAATCGACCAGGGTAAATCAAATTATCCCCGTTCATAGTGAATATTTGTGCTTGCTCACGAGTAAGCACAACGCCAGCATATTCACAAATAAACGAGCCCGCTTGAATCAAGTCTAGTGACCTCAATGCCCAACCAGACTCGGTAGATCTATATACCTCGAACCGATTCTTCACACCCTTTTGTGTCACACGGTTATGACAGGTTATAGGGCAACGACAGTGGGGCCCACATTCGAATACTAAAGGCTTACCCCTCACGAGAATCCCGTTAAGGTCATATGCAAATTCGCCCCCGTTTTTCATCGCGCATAAACAACTATCTATACATCCACCAACACAATCACATCCCGTTGAACTACCAGAACTATAAACATACGGAGGGAAAATAGTTGTCCTAAGATATTCATAATAAATCGGATCATGATTACTATCAACATTGTTAAAGAAGAAAACCGGAAAATTCTCCTTTTTCCTCGACAAATCAAGAGTAACATACCCTATAGGCTTAGCCTCCAATGGCCGAGTCCTCAACATCGCTGCAAATTTCATCACACTACTACCCATTTCCACCTGATTCTCAATCCTAACAAGCTTAAACTTGTAAACACCAAACCCCGACTTGCCCACATCGAACCAAGTCTCGATTATTCTATACAACCCATCGTAAACATAAACTTTACCACTAGCACTACCTTGGTACTTAAAACCACGAATAACTCTTACCTCAATCCCGTAACACATGCTCCTTTCCAATGCAAGATTTCCATTTTCCAGCTTCTGATGCGCCACCTGCCTATTGTTCTTGTCCTGCCCACCGTGCCCTGTGTATACAATCACGTCCCCAGCATCCTCATCATCCTCGTAGCCACCCGAAACGATAATGCTCGTTGCAATAGGCTCACCATTTGAGCTCTGGCTGGACGGGACATAATCAATCCCGGCCTGTGGCATCCCGTGCAACCCAATAACACATAGCTCCATTCTAAAAAAGAAAACGTCCCCTATTTGAACCCCCGCGATATTCCCCACAACCCGTTTATCCCGATTTAACCACAGCCCCCGTTCTCTTAACATCTGGGCTGCTTTCAAATCGGCCCTCATCCTCCGGTGAGGGAGCATGGGGTCCCTGTGCTTCTCGTCATTTGCTATGGCGAACACGCGTAGCGAGTCGAAAAGCATTCGGGTGCTACGGACCAAATCCCGAAAGTAACGCGTTTCTTCGGGATTGAGATCCGATATCCGGACCAGCTCCGAGGAGCGCGCCTGGGACTTCCTGGACCCGCCACGTGGGCTCAGGGTAACGCTCGAGAGATGGGATTCGGGAGCGGGAGGAACGAGAGTGAGAGCGAGTGAATTCGGGTCAGGATAGGTTGAAATTGAAACATCATCGTTTTGTCCTTGAGACGTGGTGTTACTGTATAAATTTTCCAGACGGTTGAACTGGAACTGGACACCGTTGTTGTTGTCGGAAAACGGTAACTGGACACCGTTGTTATTGTCGGAAAATGGTAACTGGACACAGTTGTTATTGTCGGAAAACGGTAACTGGACACCGTTGTTGTGTGTGGTGGAGAGGTGGAAAGGGGTTTCATCTATGGGTTCGAGTTTGGGTTCGACTTTTGGGGTTAATGGGGTGAAGGTGGAGGTACAGGCGGGGACTGAGCAGATGTTAAGGTCTTGAAATGGTAGCATGGAGCTTGAATTCATGGATGAAAATGGAGGAAACTGAAAGAAGAAATTATTTGATTTTAAGAAGAAAAAAGAAATTGAGAGGCGTAGTGTGAAAGTGAGGACTGAGAAAATTGATTTTATATTTTAGGGATTTGTGTTTCTAAATGATGACGATATAGATCGCGACAATCACAATTATTCATATCGTAAAATTTATTATTAATTTATAATTTTAGGTAGAAATGTGGTTGTTGAATGGAAGTATCATATTTTATCGTTTTGTTATTTTTTAAAATTTTGAATAAAAAGAAATGAAATAAATGTAATTGGTTGAGTATATCTGTAATTTGTTTTTAGCGACTCTGCATGCAATATTCGCGTACATAATTATTTTTTATTATAACTAAATAATATAAATAATATAAATTTTTAAAAATATAATAAATTTCCTTGAGAGAGAAATGATGATTTGAGAGAAATAAGACTTGAAATAGATGGATGGTGGATGGAAGACGTGGTTTTAAATGTAAATATAAATGATAAATTTAGTCATATTTTCAACCGCTTATGTATATTAGTCCCAAGGATAAATTTTGACAAATAAAAAATGGTGTGATAATTATCCAACTTATGATGAATCCTATTTTACCCTCAAAATTATATTTATATTTTCAATCTATAAAAAACAAAGGACTAAAATACGTAAAAATGCTGTAAATCACTTCAATTTGTGAGACAAAATACCCTTCCTTTGTATAATAGTATAAATACGTAGATATTTAAAAGGGCTTTTTTGATATAACCCCCCGAGGAATGTAGCTTTGGCAAACAACCCCCGAGGTTTGAAATTTTGGTAAACAACCATTTCTGGTTAATTGACCATTAGTCAACAGTTAAGGTCATGGGCAAAATTGTAATCTAATAATTCCAAACAAAGATATTAATTTTCAATGTATTTATTTGGAATTAATAAAATTAATATATTTATTTGGAATTATTAAATTACAATTTTGCAAATAAATAAAATTAATAAAAATTAATATATTTATTTAATATATTTGTTTGGAATTATTAAATTACAATTTTGCAAATAAATAAAATTAATAAAATTAATATGTATTTATTTTCAATGTAATATTAATATATTTGTTTGGAATTACTAAATTACAATTTTGCAAATAAATAAAATTAATAAAATTAATATATTTATTTAATATATTTGTTTGGAATTATTAAATTACAATTTTGCAAATAAATAAAATTAATATGTATTTATTTTCAATATAATTCCAAATAAATACATTGAAAATTAATATATTTGTTTGGAATTATTGTATTACAATTTTGCCCAGGACCTTAACTGTTGACTAACGGTCAACTAACCAGAAATGGTTGTTTACCAAAATTTCAAACCTCGGGGAGTTGTTTGCCAAAGCTACATATCTCGGGGGTTATATCAAAAAAGCCCATATTTAAAATATATTAAGAATTGATGAGAAGATGAAAAATTATAGGTGGTATTACTTTTTATTATTTATGTGATGGATTTTATTATTATTATATATTTTAATTAGGGTGATATTGGGTATTTTTATTGTTTCTTATTGTTTTATCCTATTTTAGTTTAGAAAAGAAATTAATTAAGTAAATGGATATTTAACTAATTTTTGTAATTTAAGTTTATGTTATTATAACCAATAGATATTTTACCATACTAAGAATTGGTGACAAAATAATGAAGAATTAGTGGTGGTACGAAGGTTTTTTTTTTATTATTATATATGAAGATTGATGTTATATTTTGGCTTATTGATTTCTATGATTTTGTTTTTATTTATTAATTTTAATAGAAAATAAACACAATTGACTTACCTCACGAAATTAATGCTTACTAAGTTATTAATAATCAATAAAAAAATTACTCAATATATATGACTCGTTCTATACACAAAAATTATACAAAAGAAAGTGATGTAAATTTTTGTAAATTATATATCTTTTTGAAGTGTATACCCATGGAATAAATTATTTACAATAACAATATATTCATTTGAGTTTATAATTTTTAAATATTGAGTAAGCATGTGAAAAATATAGAATTGTGAGACCAAATTTATCAAGAATTCTTTAATTATATATATTTCAATACCCAAATAGATTATTAGAAAAAAATGCGAGTAGCTCGACAAGATGGAGAAAGAAAATAATATATTTAGTCAAAAGACATTTAATATGACTTTTAAATTTAGTCAAGAGAGAGAACCAAGTTATAAATGAAAATAGGGTTAAAATATTGTTACAAATTACAATCAATTTCCCTTCAATTAAAGACTTCAATAAAAAATAATATTTTTCTTATAGAAATATTTTAGAGAAATATTATATACCACCATTCGTTTTTCACCGATTTTCCACCGTCGCTCAATATGATATGATATATTTTTATTATATTAAATATAAATTACGAAAATCATGTTAAATGCATTTATTAAATGTAATTTTTACCATATTTTGAAAAAATAAAAAAAGAGTGAATTATAACCGGTGGTATATTAGCATCACTCAATATTTTATCAAAAATTTCAAATTGAAACTTGTAACAGTTAAACTTTACTTTTAAATGGTTTACTAAAATAATATAAAAGCTATTTTCGAGTAAAATTCGTGTCACACAATTTACAATATGAAAAAAAAATTAACTTTAAACTGAATTGTAATTTAGTTCAAAAATATAATCTTATATTTCAGTTATTTTAATGAGAAATTAATACAAGTAGTATTTTAAGTAAAAAAATATTTTTATGGATTTTTCATATATAGTGATATGTTTTATTTTATGAATTTTTAGTAATTTTTTTCTACAATAGCTCTTGTGGATGATAGTGGGTGACAAATACCCTTACATAATTTTATGTGGATCTTCAATCTTGGTGATCCTTTTTTCTTTTTTTCTTTCCATAATTTAGGGAAAGTAGGGTTGGTGGTTTATTTAAATCGACACATTTTTCAAATTACAACTATAGAAATGTAGGTGTGAGATGTGAAAAGGTTGATATAATATAAGTGAAAGAAGTCAATATATGGGGCTAGGAGGAAAAGTTGAAATGAGCGAATGACTAGAGGTTGGTGATATGAACAGGGAAGATTCTCTTTATTTATATACTAGCGTGTACCCCGTGCTATGCACGGATTATAATTTAAAATATCTCTTTTGAAAACCCATAATTATCATATTTATATCCATTAACTCAATACAAAAAATCATTCAATAGAACAATGAAGAAATAGATCAAATTTTAGTAATGTTAAAAAAATCATAATATTATGACACCTTATTGAGAAATATAAATAGTGTCACTTAATAGTAAAAAAATCTTTGTGCCAAATAAACAACAAATTATTTATTTAACTCAACAATACTTTTCAACAAATTTGTTTGGTGGAAGAAGTTGAGAACATTATTTAAGAAAATAAATATATAAACAATTTGTTGTCAAAAAGAGTACCACAAAACAATAGAGCTCAATTACTCATTTAATTAACATCAATTAATGGACGTCAATATTTATAATAATAGTGAATTACTCATTTAAAAAATCAATTACTCATTTCGTCATTCCAAAAGAGTCAATTACTCATTCAATTAGCATCAATTATGGAAGCTTATTGTTTGCCCTAATTGTCTGTAAAATCTATTTTTTACTATTTTTAGAAGTCAAGATGTAAGGAACAAATAAATACGATTATCCCAAATATTGTTCAAATACTATTAACTATAACTTTTTATTGTGGAATTTCATTTCTTAATTAATACAATAAGTCTATTTACATCTAACAAATCTTAAAAAATTAAACTTTAGTCAACATATTATAATCTCATTTAATTGTAGGCTTACTAACAGGAACTTATCATAAAACTTGTTATAACCACTATCAATCATGAATGCAAAATACATTATCCAAGTATTGTGTTATTTACCAAATAAGTGTTTTTATATTCCTAATTAATATGTTTAAATCCAAACTTTCAAATTACAAACTCAATCAAATCAATTAATAAAAATTTTCTCAACAATAAAAAAAATTAAAATTACCGAAAAAAAAAGATAGAGAGCAAAGTGGGTCCCACACCGCTTTGCTATAATATATATAATGATAATGATATTAGTTCTCAATTATTTTAATCAATAAAAAATAACATTAATAAGTAATGTAGTGAAATTTAGTACGGGAAGCCTATCTATACAGGTTCACATATAGACTTGAGGCGCTAAATTTTCATAATTTTGGAATATTAAAATATAAATTCAACCAGAAGATAATTTCTATAATATTAAAACGATCGATCAATTAAGTTGTTTTTTATTTATAACTTGTAAAAAATGAAAAATTATTTCCAATAACAAAAATTATAATTATATTATTAAATTAAATTTTGTTTCTAGTTTTCATAAAGAAACTAAATTTAAATTCAAAATTTAATCTAATAAGAAAAGGAAGAAGGAAATAGAAAATAGAAATCATAGATTTGTCTTCAACCAATTATGGAAGCTTATTGTTTGCCCTAATTGTCTGTAAAATCCTTTCTTTACTATTTTTAGAAGTCAAAATGTAAGAAACAAATAAATACGATTATCCCAAATATTGTTCAAATACTATTAACTATAACTTTTTATTGTGGAATTTCATTTCTTAATTAATACAATAAGTCTATTTACATCTAACAAATCTTAAAAAATTAAACTTAGTTCAACATATTATAATCTCATTTAATTGTAGGCTTACTAACATGAACTTATCATAAAACTTGTTATAACCACTATCAATCATGAATGCAAAATACATTATCCAAGTATTGTGTTATTTACCAAATAAGTGTTTTTATATTCCTAATTAATATGTTTAAATCCAAACTTTCAAATTACAAACTCAATCAAATCAATTAATAAAAATTTTCTCAACAATAAAAAAAATTAAAATTACCGAAAAAAAAGATAGAGAGCAAAGTGGGTCCCACACCGCTTTGCTATAATATATATAATGATAATAATATTAGTTCTCAATTATTTTAATCAATAAAAAATAACATTAATAAGTAATATAGTGAAATTTAGTACGTGAAGCCTATCTATACAGTTTCACATATAGACTTGAGGCGCTAAATTTTCATAATTTTGGAATATTAAAATATAAATTCAACCAGAAGATAATTTCTATAATATTAAAACGATAAATCAATTAAGTTGTTTTTTATTTATAACTTGTAAAAAATGAAAAATTATTTCCAATAACAAAAATTATAATTATATTATTAAATTAAATTTTGTTTCTAGTTCTCTAAAGAAACTAAATTTAAATTCAAAATTTAATCTAATAAGAAAAGGAAGAAGGAAATAGAAAATAGAAATCATAGATTTGTCTTCAACCTTCAAAATTCAATATTGAACGCTTTTATTTGCTACATTCATAATCTAAAGTTTTCCCCAATTTTATTAAATATATATATATATACATTAAAAAAAAGATTATTAGTACACTCCTTTGCACATATATATTAAAAACAATTGTTAATATACAATAAATTTAACAACAAAAATAATACTATAAACAGAAAAATAGTACACAATGGTATTAACTACAAAAAATAAAAATTAATGGAGTGAAATGATTACCTCAATCATATATGTATAAGTATTCCATTGCTCCATTCATAACCACTCATCGCCAAATAAAATATGGACTAAAAATTTCAATCGACTAAGAAATTCTCATAATGTCATTAATGTTTAAGACTAAATTAAATGAAGAAAATCGAACAAAATTGAAAGCATAAAATTCAAAACTATTGAAAAATGAAAAATAAAGAAGTAATAAAATAAATTATCTCACATCAAATCAAATTCACTTTTGTAGATGAAAAAATTAGTGAACATGGAGAAACGTAAAATTGATTTGTGCAGCAAAAAGAGTATGGCATAATTTATAAGTTTGTAGATTAAATGAAAATAATTTATAGATGTATCAGTTTCCTTATTAACTGCATAATTCCATCAATTGTGGAATGAATTAATACGTAAATTTAGCTAATGTAAATTAAATATTCCTCCTAATTAAGAATTTCGATTTGGTAGTCAATTTTAAAAATAAAGTTTAACATTTAAATTTAAGTCTAATGTGAACGTACTTAATTTAGACCATTCTTTATTTAGATATGCTAAGAATTATACATGGTAATAAATTTTGGTATTTCCATTTGCATTAATGATCACAAATCACAATCAAAACATTGTAACTCTTCCATTTTGGTTGCAAGTGAATGTAATAGGAAAGTAATTTAATTTGATTATCTAATTTAAGAATAGTAATCAATCTAAAAAATTTAACCAACCAATAAGAATTTTTCATTTTATTAAAAAAATTCAAAATTCTAGAAAATTAGGATTAAGGGAAAACTGTGCTATAATATAGTAGATATATATATATATATATATATATATTTACCTTATTGAGATGAGATTTTGGTTGAAAAATTACATAGGGTGTAACTTGCCAAAATTAATTCAATTTAAGGGTGCATTGTGCTTTATCTTTTTCTATGGTGGAAAGTGCCTATTAGGCCTCTTTTTAGGGTGCAAACTGTAAATTACCCTTAATATTACTAAGAAATCACTTACAATTAATTGATTTAATGGATTTATTGCATTCATACTTTCTAAGTAAGAGGTAGTAAAAATTTCAAATGAGAGTGATTGTATATACAATTGATTTTTCACCTTATTTAGTTTTGGTAAGAAATCACTTTTAATTAATTGATTTTAGTGAGTTTATTAGACTCATATTTTCTAAATCAAAAGATTCTCTAAAATCGGTAATATTAAAATAGTGATATTAATATTTTCCTTAAAATGACAGTATATAATATATTTTTCATAAATTATTAAGTTAATAAATTTAAGAGACTAACACATATATCATAGGGGATTGTCTAGTATTTGTAGATTCTTCATATTTTAGACTATAATAAAAATAAATAATATATATACATTTGTATCAAGACAATCGAAAAATTCTAAGTTGGTCCGACACTGTTGGTCCTGAATCACTTAGAACCACATATTTATTATTTTTGGGGGTGGGGGAAACCACCCCCACCGCCAAATGTGTGTGGTTCTAAGGGTCCGGGACCAGCAGTCCCGGACCAACCTAGAACGATCCAAAGACAATCTATATATACTTCTCTACAAGCTGAAACGTACAAAAGTTTAATAAGGATCTAAAAATGACTAGATAACTATGTTGGCCACTATTAGCATAAAGTGACGTTCTTTAATATTTTACTTTTAACTACATACGAAGAATCTTATTGATTTGTCACCATTTGATTATTTATTAATTTTAACAAGAAATAAATTTAATACATAAAAATGCTTATCATAATGAAAATAAAACCTTATTTTATCAATTATGAGCAAATGTGTCTGCCCATTTAATTGTTTTAAATATTTAATATGGTGAGACGTACCATATTAAATATTTTAAAAATCATATAAAGTAATATTTTTTAAATGTGTGGGCCCCACCTCACTCCTCATTTGAAAGGAAATGGGCCACAACGACCGAATTTCAAATCCTGTTGTTGTGGGCCTGTAGCCTAACGATATCAAATTTTAATTGTATTTTTCATATAAATACTACAACTTTTTTTTTTAAAGAACATTATTAATATATATGGTGTGTATCAAGATTTTAACATACTAATACAAAGAGTGGAACAAGTGGTATGAAAAAATATACTGACAACCTCGCAATATGTTGAAATATTAACACAATTGAAAGAGAACCCACAATATGATTTAATGTTCCCTTTTTTGAATATATTCTTCCTTCTGAAAATAAGGAAAGACCCTTCCAACTTAGATTTGATCCTGATTCTTCTCTAAGAAATTTACTGATGAAAGTTAAGAAATCAATAATTTCTGTTGATAATAGTTTTTTTATCAAATCTATTTAATTTTTGTTCAATTTCTTGGTAATCAGTATTTGGAAGAAGGATACCATGAATACGATTTAGCCCAAATTTCTCTGTCGAAGTTTTTTCTAGGATGGAATGTAAAAGGCTACAATATGATTTAATAGTAGTCTACAAAATAGTCAAAATTTTACTTACGACGATGAGATAATGAGAAGAGGTTTTGCAAAGCTACTTACTCGAGCCAAATTTCCTTTTTCATTCGCAGAAAATCACGTTGTCGAAAGTTTTATTCAACAATGTCTTCAACCACACTTTAAACGCATGCCTCATAACACTTGTTTAAAATATACTCAATTTATTTGTTGTTACACCACTCATTGTGTGGATGATATCTAAAAGGTATGTGGATGGTATCTCTAGATTGTTACGTGAGAAAAATTTATGAAGAACTGATAGAAGAGTTGTTTTTCTCTCTCTTGTTCAAATTATGAACTGTGTAATCTAATTGTCAACTTTAGGATTCTTATTATAAAAAAAAATCAAGGCATGGAGAAGCCTAAATGGGTCCCCCACGCCCCGGTCATGTGGCACATATTAGTCCAATCGATCTTGGTTCATTCTATTAATTCATTTTTTAGTTCATGAATTAATTCCCCAATTATCATTTTAGCTCTTATTAAATTAGTTTTATTAATTTAATTGTCTAAATAATTAATTTAAGCAATTAATTACTTAATCTATCTAAATAATATAATTAATTAGCAGAACCTTTTTCCTCAAATTAATTTTCACATCCCATGTGAAATTATCGGAATGCCCTTATAATGGAATGTCAAACTATTATATGTGCTAGTTATATGTGCTTTGGCTTACATGAGCTAGTTATAGGTGCTTTGGCCAAAAACTTCAACTTTATTCATTAATACAGCATAGAATATATTCTCGTTTACATTTGAGACAGCGAAACCTTTCTTGGAAATTCATGAAAGATTGTTATCAGCATTAAGTGAATCACATTTTGAGGTCGACTCCACCCATAGGTGATACGTGATACGAGCCCTGGTACTTTGGTAACAGATTCATTACTACATCTACACCTTCATAACCTTAAAGTTAAAAAGTTTACTCGCACCATCTTATCTGTAATCCCAATCATTGGCTACGGAGAGTAAAAATTATGTGATTGGATTACATCGAGTCGTGTTCGGTATATCAAACCTATTGAGTATACTTGACACAAGCCCAAATAATCCTTAGCATTTTGCAAGCACTCTCCCACTAGATCTTGTGAAGATCAAGTCTAAATATAATACCTCAGAATTTATTTGGTTTTAAAAATTTTGGATAGAAAGGAATGAAATAAATATATTTGGTTGATTATGTGAATTTATTTTATTATAATACGTAAAAGTTTAATTGTATTAAGAATCGATAACAAGTCAATGAAGAATTATGTTGTATGTTGCTTATTGGTTTATCATGATTTTGTTTTTAATTATTAATTTTAATAGAAAATAAGTACAATAAATGCAATTGACTGACCTTACGAAATAAAATCTTACGTGATTAATCATGAGTAATAAAATAGTAAAACTTTACTCGACATGTAAATTAGTATATGACTCGTACTATAGACAAAAAGAAAAGGATATATATTTAGGTAAATTATATACCTTTTCGTAGTGTATACTCATGGAACAAATTATTCATTTAAGTTTACAATTTTCAAATATTGAGCAAGCAAGCATGCGAGAAATATAGAATTTTTTCACCAAAGTTATAAAGTTTCTATGACAATATATTTCAAAACCCAAATTTGATTATTAGAAAAGCATGGGAGTCGCTCTATGAGACGTAAAAAGAAAATAAGAAATATAATTTAAGTCAAAAATATTTAATATGACTTTTAAAGCATATTCAACTCAGGTTGTAATAGTGTCTGTGGAGATGCAATTGCTGCGCCATAAAAAGTGCTGCGCCATTTCTGGTGCAGTTGAGTTGCTATTTTTTTTTTTTTGTGGTTCTTTATCTTTTTGTTTATCTTCAAATTAATCCTTTTTTATATTTATGAAATTTGAATTGTTTAAATTTAAACATTAAAAATTAATTAGTTATAATTATATTCTAATGATTGTATTATTCAACTATACATTAATTTCAGTTCATAATTAAATTCTAAATAGGGGACGTGTTCTTTTTTAGAATGGAGCTCTGTGTGATAGGCTTGCACGGGCACGGCAGCCTCAGGCCGGGATTGATTATGTCCCGTCTAGCCAAAGCTCAAACGGGGAGCCTATTGCAACGAGCATTATCGTTTCGGGTGGGTACGTGATTGTGTACACAGGGCACGGTGGGCAGGACAAGAACAATAGGCAGGTCGTTCATCAGAAGCTTGAAAGTGGAAATCTTGCATTGGAAATTGCTAACTTTTATTGTGATGGTACAAAAAAATAAACATATCTCAAAATTGATTATGTCCAAGACACTCCTCTTCAAAATGCATTTACGTCAAAAGGGTGTTAAGTTATAAAGTACGGAAAATTTATATAAAACAAATATACTCTAGATAATATTCTTTTAGTGCAAACATGGTGCAGTACATGGGAGTGGTACAATGTATATGCACTAAAATAGTAAAATACAGCAAAAATTACATCATTTTGTTGCAATACATAAAAATAGAACGTTATAGATAAAAATTTACCACAAGTAAACAAAAAAGAAGTTTATAACGAATGAAGGCCATGTTTGGATGACTCATTTTCCTCACTTCAAATCATGTAACATGATTCCTTCCATTTTTCATTGCTCAAATCATTGATCCAAGCAAAGCATAGCGGTTCATGTTGGAATATTTTGTGGACTTGTATTATGTGCATATCATAACTATAAGCATTCGGGCACACAGACGTGTGTGCATTGCAGTTTAATTTGTATATCATATATTAAATAAGGTATGGGCCTTAATTAAGTGATCAAAGTTAAGTTTTATAGGCCCAGGTCATCTATTTTGGTATGGGGCTATATTTTATATGTGTAGAGATCTTGAGGACTGAATTGCAATTAATGATGGGCTAATTTGCAAATAAGTCCTAATTCAGCTATAAATAGAGGTTATGGTCCCCAGTTGACGTACAACGAAATTTCCTCTCCTTTCTCTCTGGACTCCCATCATCTGAAGAAAGGTTTCATCAGGGTACGATCAACTGGAAGACATAACCAAGGTCAATTCCATTGCTATGGATTCAGGTATGTTTTCAGTTTATCGTCTTATGCGTGATTATCATTGAGTTCGAAGATTCGGGGCCATAAAGCTAAATTATTTCCATCAAGTGGTATCAGAGCCCTGATTAAAGAACTCATGATTCTCCGATTCATTTGTTTCTTGGCATAAATCGCTATTTTGTGATATGTATACGGTATGTGAGAAATAATTCATCAAGTTTGTGAATTCATTTGGAGGAACATGGATTCGGCTTATTATGTTTTTGAGGCCAAAAATCAAGACGTTTTTTTTATTGCAGCAGCTTGTTTATTCATATTTTAGATGAATATATGCGAATTGCATTAAGTGAATATATGATAATTTCATTAAGCTGCTTGTGTAATGGATATGTTTGTTTTTTCTTTTGTGCTTGAAGGTGGCATGCATAACACACGTATGTAGATGTGTTTATTTTATAAAATGCATGTTGCCAATTAGCTTTCCACCTCAAGCTTGTTACATGCATAAAGAGAAACTTTTCCTTATGGTTAAGGAAATGTAGGCAACTAATAGTCAACCTTGGTCAACTATATCAAGCTATTGTTTTGTTGCTTATCAATAAGCTTTTCTCAGCCGCCTCTTTGTGAAATGGTTTTAGATTGGACTTTATTTTTTTTTAAGTTTTGGGCCAACATTTTCTTAAGCCCAATATATAAAGTTGAAGATCACTTGGGCTCAATTTGTTTTAAGGGAATAAAGCCCAATTTATAAATAAATAGTTATTGGGCTAAATGATTGAAATATTTTAAGCCCATTGCATTTAAAGTTTATGAGCCCAATTTCAGAATGGTTTGAAATTAGTATCCGGGCTATGATGGTCAGGCCCGGTCCAGCCATTGACCGTTGACTGACGTTGACTTTGACCGGGGTTGACTGTTGACTTTGACTAAAGGTTGACCATTGACCAAAAAAAAATTTTGGAAAATTAAAGTTTTGATTCATAATGATTTAAGGTTGCTTATACTAAGCATGTCAAGTAATTTATGTCGATTAATTGAAGCAGCATGTTACCAAAGTAACCTCTCCTGTCTAGATTTTTCGATCATTTATTACGATGATGTTTGTGTGTATGATTTTCATGCGGATAAATGACCGGCCCAAAGGAAGGTTCATTGTTTGGCAGAAGATTGGGCACACCTGTGGTGGTAAACATGTGACGATTATAAGGTGTCCATGTGGGTATTGAGTCGGTCCAAAGAAAGGCTTAATACTTGACAGGATTTTATTGTCAATGTTTGATCGCTACACCAAGATAGTCACTTGCAAGTTAATTCTCTGTCCAAAGACTAGGATTAGCGTTGCACCGATTTTCTTGTCATGGGAATTTCATTATGAATCTATTCGGTCTGCTTAAGGTTAATATATGTGAGCTATTCGGTTTTCTTTTGTTCTCTATTCAGTTAATTCTTCCGCTGCATCTGTTACTGCCAACATCAACTCAATCCCTGTGCTTAATGGCACAAACTTTAAAGACTGGAAAGAGAACGTCATGATAGTTCTCAGTTGCATGGATCTAGACCTTGCACTAAGGGAGCCACGTCCCGCTGATCATCCGGATGAAAGTACCTCTGATCATAAGAGGGAAATCGAAAGGTGGGACCGCTCAAATCGCATGAGTCTTATGATCATGAAGCGTGCAGTTCCAGAAACATTCAGGGGCATAATGTCTGAGGAGATTAATGCTAAGGCGTTTCTGGCGGAGCTTGAAAAACGCTTTGTCAAGAACGAAAAATCGGAGACAAGCTCCATTCTGCGCAGTCTTGTTTCCATGAAGTACAGAAATAAAAGTAACATAAGGGAGTACATCCTGGAGATGTCTCATTTGGCATCAAAACTAAAAGCACTTAAGGTAGAGCTGTCTGATGACTTGCTCGTGCATTTGGTTTTGATATCTCTTCCTGCACAATTCAGTCAATTTGTGGTCAGTTATAACTGCCAAAAGGAGAAGTGGACTCTTAATGAGCTCATTTCGCATTGTGTGCAAGAGGAAGAAAGGTTGAGACATGACAGGGTAGAAAGTGCTCATTTGGTTTCCTCCTCAGGCATTAATAAGAAAAGAAAGGGTAAAGAAATTGCGGTCTCAGACCCAAAGAAGAAGCAGCTAAGGGGGTCCACTGGACCCGATAAGGTTGATTTATGTTTCTTCTGTAAGGACCCTTCTCATGTCAAAGGAGACTGTACCAAATATCACGCTTGGCGTATTAGGAAAGGTACATGTCTTGGTCTTGTCTGTTCTAAGATTAATTTGGTTTTAGTGCCCGAACACACTTGTTGGTTAGATTCTGGTGCTCCTACCCAGATAAGTGTGTCTAAGCAGGGTTGTCTGAATTGCCGAAAGCCAAGTGATGTTGAAAGATACATCTTTATGGGCGATGGCAAATTAACTACGGTTGAAGCAATAGGAACCTTTAGGTTATTATTAAGAACTGGTTTGTATTTGGATTTGAAAGAGACTTATGTTGTACCGTCCTTTAGACGGAATCTGGTTTCTGTTTCTGTTTTGGACAAATACGGTTTTTCTTGTTCATTCGGAAATAGTAAGTTTAGTCTTTTTCATAATTCATATTTGGTTGGAACTGGTTATTTATCTGGTATGGATAACCTATATTTGTTGGATACTGTTGCTTCATTTAATGAAACTCTGCATGTGGATTCACGTGGCACTAAACGAAAATTAAGTAATGAGAATTCTTATTCGTTATGGCACAAGCGCTTAGGTCACATTTCTAAACAAAGAATTCAAAGGCTTGTGTCAGATGGAATTCTTGATGCACTTGACAATACGGATACAGAAATATGTGTTAAGGGCATTAAAGGCAAGCAAACAGACAAGAGAAAATTGGGAGCCGAGAGAGCTAAGGATGTCTTAGAACTTATACATACAGACATTTGTGGGCCATTTTCTACGCCATCGTGGAATGGTCAACAATATTTTATAACGTTCATAGACGATTACTCTCGTTACGGTTACCTGTACTTGATACATGAGAAATCTCAAGCTTTGGACGTGTTCAAATCATTTAAGGCCGAAGTTGAAAACCAACTAGGCAAAACAGTTAAAGCCGTCAGGTCTGATCGTGGTGGTGAATACTACGGTAGATATGACGGATCAGGTGAACAACGTCCAGGACCTTTTGTTAAATTCCTAGAGGAATCTGGAATCGTCCCACAGTACACCATGCCAGGAAGTCCTAATATGAATGGTGTAGCTGAAAGACGAAACAGAACTTTAAAGGATATGGTTAGGAGTATGGTATGTCATACTACCTTACCAGATTCGCTCTGGGGAGAAGCACTTAAGACCGCAGTTTATATACTAAACAGAGTTCCAACAAAGGTTACGATCAAAACCCCTTATGAACTATGGACAGGTAAGAAACCTGCATTAAAGCATTTACACATTTGGGGTTGTCCAGCTGAGGCGAGGCCTTACAGGCCTAGCGAAAGGAAATTAGACTCAAGAACGATCAGTAGCTATTTTGTTGGATATTCTGAAAATTCACGGGGGTATAAATTTTATGATCCCACATTCAGAATGTCACACCCCCGAACCGGGCCCGTGGCGATGACCCTTTTTCTTTCGTAAATGTTATGGTTTTCTAAAATAATAAAAATATCTTTTGAAATAAAAACAAACCATTTTACTTTTACAAACCAAACCCTGTACAATAACAAACGTTTGTTTACAAAACCATAACAGAGCGGCTATTTAAACAAAAATCAGAGTTTTTGTGCTACAAAACGCTCGAAACACGGCATATGAACATAACTCTGTCTGACCGCTCGGGATCCTTGGGCAACCTTTCACATATCTACATCAAACATCACCTGCATCATAAGAATCTAATGAGCTAATGGCTCAGCAAGAAGAAGCTGAATTATAACAATATATCACGTAGCATATAAGACAGTCAATAATGCATAGTTCATTTAAACATTATCTTTTTCCTCTTGGGTACCCCGAAGTATGGTATTCGACTGATGATGATAGGCGTCTGTTTTCGGAACCTGTTCATAAATGGCCATAAAAAGAAGCATCGCGGGGGTTCTCATACCAACCTTTCGGCCGATGATATTAGCCGCTAGCTCCATCATATATCGTGGCTTTATCTATCTTGGTTTTTACACCTCAAGGTATTCACCACCCTCTGTGGGTCCGCCGGTCCCTCCCGCGTCCCGTGCCTACCCGACCGCCAATCAAATACCAAACCTCTCCTTTTGAAAACGTGTTCTTCACATATATAGCATAATAATGCAACATAATCATATGTACCTCAACATTTCATATCATAAAACCTTCATTTTTAATAACACATATAATAAATCATAAATCATCAATATTTAACACAATCGGCACATAATCACATCCATTTTCACCCAATCAACATACATAATCCTAAAAATGCATAATACTAATTCTTATGATGCGTCAAGGAAAAGCTTCTACTTACCTTATGTCGATAGTTAGGAATTCGATAACGGTGTCGCTACCGCAACTATCTATAGGGCTAGTTGTTTATTAACCTGTAAAATAATACATATACGATACCTAAATACGATTTTCGACTAATATTCTAAATTTATCTATGAATTCGAAGAATCTATCGATAAAATACTTACGTGTAACGCGTACGATAGTTCGTATATTTTTCCCGAATTGTTTTCTCTTTCTTCCCCCTTTTTCTTTATTTTCCTTTTCTTTCTTTCTCTCCTATTCTCTATTTTTCTGCTGTTATGTATATTATTTTGTACCATTTTCTTACATATATATAGACAAAGTGAGATAAGGTGAAGCGGGCAAGTGGCTAGTGGAAAGCTTAGTGGCAAATTGGATGAAAAGTTGTTTGCTTAGTGTTAACTTGGTGACTAAGGATTTGATACATATATATATAATATGTAATGGAAAAGTAATTCAGCATAACTTTGCTTAGTTTGGAATTTAATATATATATTATATAATATTATTATATTCATATGAATTATTTGCAGCTGCTAGCTTATTACGTGTTATACATTTATGCATTATACTTTCTACGTGTCATGTATTTAACTAATCGGGACATACCGGTAATACGTAAGTGACGCGTAGTGTGTAAAATACTTTTACCCGATAATTATCCGGAAGGTTTAGTGTACCGTATTCGATCAAAACTCTAAAGTTAAGCGTGCTCGTACGAGAGCAATAACAGGATGGGTGACCTCCTGGGAAGCAGCTCAATTTTCCGTTCGTTAATTACCTCGTAATAAGTGCTAAACGTCATACCTACTTAATCTAATTCGTTAATTGTCTAAACGCCGTGCCTACTTAATCGTCATTTCTACTTAACTAATAGAGAATGCTAAAGAAATGCATTTTTAAATGCACATACCACATAAATAGCACATAGCATTTTCATGAAATCATGCGTTTATCGTATAATTAGCAAATAATCATACTCATGCAGTCATGCCATTCATATGTTGTAAATCAGTGTAAATGCATCATATATGACATGCTTAGCATTGGCCGGGTGTGAGATCATTGGGCATTACAATCACATCCCCCTTACGAAAATTTTGTCCTCAAAATTTGACATACCGAAATAGTTCTGGATATTTGCTCCGCATTTCTTCTTCCCTTTCCCATGTGGCTTCTTCTACTGCATGATTTCTCCACAAAACTTTTACCAAATTAATACTCTTGTTTCTCAATTGTTTAACCTTCTGATCAAGAATTTGCACTGGTTTCTCCTCATAAGCTAAATCTGAAGATAACTCCAATGGCTCGTAACTTAGTACATGAGAAGGATTTGAAACGTATTTCTTTAGCATGGAAACATGGAAAACATCATGAACACCGGTTAATGAAGGAGGTAATGCCACTCTGTAAGCTCTATCCCCAACTCTTTCAAGAATTTCAAATGGACCAACATACCTCGGACTCAGTTTCCTTTTCTTCCCAAATCTCATGATTCCCTTCATTGGAGCCACTTTCAGAAACACATGATCTCCAACAGCAAACTCTAAGTTTCTTCTCCGTATGTCTGCATAACTTTTCTGTCTACTTTGTGCCGTTTTCATTCTTTCACGTATTTTCTCTACAACCGTGGTTGTTTGTTGTACCAATTCTGGACCAAGTAATCTTCTTTCTCCAACTTCATCCCAATGTACCGGAGATCTGCATTTTCTTCCATATAAAGCTTCATAAGGTGCCATTCCAATGGTAGACTGATAGCTATTGTTATAAGTAAACTCCACCAACGGTAATTTTGCATCCCAACTTCCTGGAAAATCTAATGTACACGCTCTTAGCATATCTTCAAGTATCTGAATAATCCTTTCTGATTGCCCATCGCTCTGTGGATGAAATGCCGTACTGAATGCGAGTTTTGTTCCCATGGCACTGTGCAAACTCTTCCAAAACGTAGATGTGAATTTAGGATCTCGATCTGATACTATAGAGACTGGTACTCCGTGTAATCTGACTATTTCATTAATGTATTCTTGAGCGTACTGATCCATATTATACGTCGACTTCACTGCAAGAAAATGGGCTGATTTTGTCAATCTATCAACAATCACCCATATGGAGTTATAACCCTTCTGAGTTCTTGGTAATCCCAACACAAAGTCCATCGTAATATGTTCCCATTTCCATTCTGGTATCGGTAGAGGCTTTAATAAACCCGCCGGTCTTTGGTGTTCAACCTTAACCTGTTGACAAGTTAAGCATTCTGCCACAAATATCGCTATATCTTTCTTCATACCAGTCCACCAATAATGTTGTTGCAGATCTTTATACATCTTTGTACTACCGGGGTGTACTGAATAAGGACTAGCATGAGCTTCTTTCAAAATATCTTCTTTAATTGCTTGATCAGATGGCACACATAATCTGCCTTTATATTTCATGACTCCATCAGAAATTGTGAATTCAGTCTTTTTCCCTTCGTCCATCTTTCTCTTTATCTCAGTCAGATACATATCATTTTTCTGAGCTTCGATAATTCTGTCACAAAGTACCGGCTTCAACATTAGGGCTGACAAAGAACATACTCTCCCTTTAGGTACAATTTCAAGTTCCAATTTCTGCAACTCTTGTAATAGTGGCCTCTGTATGATAACGAGAGAAGACATAGACTTTCTGCTCAATGCATCAGCTACCACATTTGCTTTACCAGGATGATAGTTAATCACACAGTCATAATCTTTAACAAATTCTAACCATCTCCGTTGTCTCATATTTAACTCTTTCTGGGTGAAGAAATACTTCAAGCTTTTATGATCGGTGTAAATCTCACATTTTTCACCATACAAATAATGTCTCCAAATCTTCAAGGCAAAAACGACAGCGGCAAGTTCCAGATCATGAGTTGGATAATTCTTTTCATACTCTTTCAATTGTCTTGATGCATAAGCAATTACCTTCCCATTCTGCATTAATACAGCCCCCAAACCATTTTTAGAAGCATCGCTGTACACAACGAATCCACCAGTTCCAGTTGGAACAGAGAGAATAGGAGCTGTAGTCAATCGGTGTTTCAACTCCTGAAAACTCTTTTCACAAGCCTCATTCCAAACAAACTTCACATTCTTTCTCGTCAACGTCGTTAGTGGAACCGCCAATTTTGAGAATCTCGGAACGAATCTTCTGTAATATCCTGCTAATCCTAAGAAACTCCGAACTTCTGACACGGTTGTTGGTGTTTGCCAGTTATTCACAGCTTCTATCTTGCTCGGATCAACTGATATCCCATTTTTCGATACCACGTGCCCTAAGAATACCACTTGTTCAAGCCAAAATTCACATTTCTTGAATTTAGCGTAGAGTTGTTTCTCCTTCAGAACTTGCAACACGAGTCTCAAATGTTCTTCATGCTCCCGTTTATCACGTGAGTAGATCAGGATGTCATCGATAAACACAATTACGAACTTGTCAAGAAAAGTCTTGAATACCCGATTCATTAAATCCATGAAGGCTGCAGGAGCATTTGTTAAACCGAACGGCATCACTAGAAACTCGTAATGGCCATACCTTGTTCTGAATGCAGTTTTCTGTATATCTCCTTCTTTGACCTTTAGTTGATGATAACCTGAACGCAAATCGATCTTAGAGAATACTGAGGCACCTTGCAATTGATCAAATAAATCATCTATTCTGGGAAGAGGATATTTATTCTTGATTGTTACTTTATTGAGTTCTCTGTAGTCAATGCATAACCGCATAGTCCCATCCTTCTTTTTAACAAACAACACTGGAGCTCCCCAAGGCGAATAACTTGGACGAATAAATCCCTTATCAAGTAAATCTTGTAGTTGCACTTTCAACTCTTTCAATTCAGTTGTGGCCATTCTGTATGGTGCTTTAGAAATAGGAGCAGTTCCTGGCACAACATCGATAACAAACTCAATTTCTCGATCTGGTGGTAGTCCTGGTAAATCATCTGGGAATACTTCTAAAAATTCTCTGACTACTTCTACATCTTCAGGCTTTAATTGCGTCTCAATTGAGGTGTCCACCACACTTGCCAAGTATCCAGCACAACCTTTATTCAACATCTTTTGGGCCTTCAACGCAGAAATAACTGGTAATGAAAATGAGCTTGACGTACCGCTAAACATAAATATCTCCTTTCCCGGTGGCTGAAAGATCACAATCTTTTTGTTGCAGTCAATGGTGGCATGATATTTGGTAAGCCAATCCATACCCAATATAACTTCAAAATTCGAAATCGGTAAGACAACAAGATCAGCATGTAGTACTCTACAACCAATCTGAATAGAACAAGCCTTCAATACATGACTAGAATTCATTTCTTCCCCCGATGGAATGGTCACACTGTAACTTATTTTCAGCAAGCCCGGTGTAATGCCCAGTTTTCTCACGAATGCATTTGATACAAATGAATGTGTAGAACCTGAATCTATCAATGCAAATGCAGGCATTCCAGAAATCAAAATAGTACCTGAAACAACTGAGGGGTCTGCAGCGGCTTGTTCGTTTGTCATCGAGTAAACTCTGCCCTGCACTTTGTTCTGGAGGATTGGGCAATCTTTTGCAAAATGTCCAGGTTTCTTACATTTGAAACAGTTATTCGAACCCAGTCGACATTCACCAAAATGGTTCCGGCCACATATATTACATTTCGGCCTTTCAATTTCATTTGGAGTCTGTCCAACTCTTGGACGCTTGTCAACATTTCTTTGGATTGGTTTCTGCTCTGGCTTCTTCCATTGCGTTGGATTTCTCGGGGTGAACATTTGCCTCTTTTGTTGATAAGATTTCTGAATTTCTTTTTCATCAAGATCAGCCATTAAAGCTTTATCCACAATTTCTCGAAACTCAGTTGCTGAAGACATTCTGACATCCCGTCTAATCTCAGGCTTCAGTCCCCGCAAAAAGTGATCGATCTTTTCAGTATTATCCCTTGCAATATAAGGCACATATCGGCAACCCTCTTCAAATTTTCTAACATAGTCGCAGACCGTCATGTCTCCCTGTTTCAGCTCCAAAAACTCTTTAACCTTGAGGGATCTGGCATCTCGAGTAAAATATTTGTCATAAAAGATTACTTTAAACCTTTCCCATGTCAAAGTATCCATATCAACAGCCAGTTTAGCTCCTTCCCACCAGATTCTTGCCTCTTTCTTCAATAAGAATATTGCACAAAGTACCTTATCAGCGTCGTCGATACGCATGTAGTCAAAGATGACATCTAAAGATTTAATCCATTCTTCTGCAACAACAGGATCCGAACCACCGTAAAAGTCAGATGGCTCCATCTTTCTAAACTTCTCGTACACAGCTTGTGGATTTTCAGGACGAGCAGGAGGTGCATGAGCTTGGTTATTCTGTTCTTGATTCCTCTGCTGCATGTCTAATAACTGTTGGATCTGTTCACCATGCATTCTGGTTTGTTGCTGTATCAGATTAGTCAAATTATCCACCACATTGTTACACCCCTCTTCGGCACCCATCACTTTACGTTTTGGCGGCATGATTTCCTATATATTGCCCAATTTATCCCTTTCACCAGCCAATAATGAATGTACAATAATGACAATAATATGCATTAATTAAACATAAGGAAATAAACTAAAGAGTTGCCCAAGTTTCCCCAGCCAGAATATGTTCATATGCCTTCTTCTGTCTTCAGGAAAGACTAAACCTCCGCTCTGATACCACAAAATGTCACACCCCCGAACCGGGCCCGTGGCGATGACCCTTTTTCTTTCGTAAATGTTATGGTTTTCTAAAATAATAAAAATATCTTTTGAAATAAAAACAAACCATTTTACTTTTACAAACCAAACCCTGTACAATAACAAACGTTTGTTTACAAAACCATAACAGAGCGGCTATTTAAACAAAAATCAGAGTTTTTGTGCTACAAAACGCTCGAAACACGGCATATGAACATAACTCTGTCTGACCGCTCGGGATCCTTGGGCAACCTTTCACATATCTACATCAAACATCACCTGCATCATAAGAATCTAATGAGCTAATGGCTCAGCAAGAAGAAGCTGAATTATAACAATATATCACGTAGCATATAAGACAGTCAATAATGCATAGTTCATTTAAACATTATCTTTTTCCTCTTGGGTACCCCGAAGTATGGTATTCGACTGATGATGATAGGCGTCTGTTTTCGGAACCTGTTCATAAATGGCCATAAAAAGAAGCATCGCGGGGGTTCTCATACCAACCTTTCGGCCGATGATATTAGCCGCTAGCTCCATCATATATCGTGGCTTTATCTATCTTGGTTTTTACACCTCAAGGTATTCACCACCCTCTGTGGGTCCGCCGGTCCCTCCCGCGTCCCGTGCCTACCCGACCGCCAATCAAATACCAAACCTCTCCTTTTGAAAACGTGTTCTTCACATATATAGCATAATAATGCAACATAATCATATGTACCTCAACATTTCATATCATAAAACCTTCATTTTTAATAACACATATAATAAATCATAAATCATCAATATTTAACACAATCGGCACATAATCACATCCATTTTCACCCAATCAACATACATAATCCTAAAAATGCATAATACTAATTCTTATGATGCGTCAAGGAAAAGCTTCTACTTACCTTATGTCGATAGTTAGGAATTCGATAACGGTGTCGCTACCGCAACTATCTATAGGGCTAGTTGTTTATTAACCTGTAAAATAATACATATACGATACCTAAATACGATTTTCGACTAATATTCTAAATTTATCTATGAATTCGAAGAATCTATCGATAAAATACTTACGTGTAACGCGTACGATAGTTCGTATATTTTTCCCGAATTGTTTTCTCTTTCTTCCCCCTTTTTCTTTATTTTCCTTTTCTTTCTTTCTCTCCTATTCTCTATTTTTCTGCTGTTATGTATATTATTTTGTACCATTTTCTTACATATATATAGACAAAGTGAGATAAGGTGAAGCGGGCAAGTGGCTAGTGGAAAGCTTAGTGGCAAATTGGATGAAAAGTTGTTTGCTTAGTGTTAACTTGGTGACTAAGGATTTGATACATATATATATAATATGTAATGGAAAAGTAATTCAGCATAACTTTGCTTAGTTTGGAATTTAATATATATATTATATAATATTATTATATTCATATGAATTATTTGCAGCTGCTAGCTTATTACGTGTTATACATTTATGCATTATACTTTCTACGTGTCATGTATTTAACTAATCGGGACATACCGGTAATACGTAAGTGACGCGTAGTGTGTAAAATACTTTTACCCGATAATTATCCGGAAGGTTTAGTGTACCGTATTCGATCAAAACTCTAAAGTTAAGCGTGCTCGTACGAGAGCAATAACAGGATGGGTGACCTCCTGGGAAGCAGCTCAATTTTCCGTTCGTTAATTACCTCGTAATAAGTGCTAAACGTCATACCTACTTAATCTAATTCGTTAATTGTCTAAACGCCGTGCCTACTTAATCGTCATTTCTACTTAACTAATAGAGAATGCTAAAGAAATGCATTTTTAAATGCACATACCACATAAATAGCACATAGCATTTTCATGAAATCATGCGTTTATCGTATAATTAGCAAATAATCATACTCATGCAGTCATGCCATTCATATGTTGTAAATCAGTGTAAATGCATCATATATGACATGCTTAGCATTGGCCGGGTGTGAGATCATTGGGCATTACACAGAACCTTCTTTGAGACGGGAAATGCTCGGTTCTTTGAGGATATTGAGTTTGGGGGGGAAGATAAGGTTAGAGACTTTGTCTTTGAGGAGGATTTGGTAACTATTCCTCTTCCTACAGTTGTTATTGACCATGATCAAGATTTTATTCCTGACACGGTTCAACAACAACATTCGGGACAAAAAGACAATGTTGAAAGTCTCCCCGAGGAACAAACTCAACAACCTCAAGAACCAATGCCTATAAGGAGATCCACTAGAGAGAGGAGAAGTGCGATTCCGGATGATTATGTCGTATTTCTCAATGAACATGAGGATGACATTGGCTCGATGGAAGATGATCCAGTCACTTTTCGTCAAGCCATTGATGGTTCTAACTCTCAAAAGTGGATCGATGCCATGAGTGAAGAAATTAAATCAATGAAAGACAATGACGTTTGGGATCTTGTTCTTTTGCCAAAAGGCGTGAAACCGATTGGTTGTAAATGGGTTTTTAAAACCAAAAGGTATTCACAAGGCAATGTGGAAAGATATAAGGCTCGTCTTGTCGCTAAGGGATTCACTCAGAAGGAGGGCATCGACTATAAAGAGACTTTCTCTCCGGTTTCTTCGAAAGACTCTTTTAGGACTATTATGGCATTAGTAGCGCATTTTGATTTAGAGTTACATCAGATGGATGTCAAAACAGCTTTTCTCAATGGTGACATTGAGGAAACAATATATATGGTGCAGCCAGAAAACTTTGTTTCTCCAGATTCAAAGGATATGGCATGCAAACTAAAGAAATCCATCTATGGACTCAAACAGGCTTCCCGTCAATGGTATCATAAGTTCCATCAAATCGTTTTATCATTTGGTTTTGAGGTAAACGTTGTTGATGACTGTGTATACCATAAGTTTAGTGGGAGTAAGGCTATTTTTCTGGTTTTGTATGTGGATGACATCTTGCTTGCTACAAATGATATAGGCCTGTTATGTGAAACCAAGAAATTTCTATCAACGAAATTTGAGATGAAAGATCTTGGTGAAGCATCATTTGTATTAGGAATCCAGATACATCGAGATCGTTCTCGGGGTATTCTTGGATTGTCTCAGAAAGGCTATATCGATAAAGTACTTAAGAGATTTGGCATGCAAGACTGCAAACCAGGGAATACCCCAGTGACTAAGGGAGACAAGTTTTGTCTCAATCAATGCCCCAAGAATAATCTGGAATCTAAAGAAATGAAAGATATCCCTTATGCATCGGCTGTAGGGAGCTTGATGTATGCGCAAGTCTGTACTCGTCCAGACCTTGCATTCATTGTTGGGATGTTGGGCAGATACTTAAGTAATCCGGGTATGGACCATTGGAAAGCAGCCAAAAGGGTTTTGCGGTATTTACAGAGAACAAAAGAATATATGCTCACGTATAAAAAGTCGGACCATCTTGAGATCATTGGGTATTGTGATTCCGACTTTGCTTGATGCCAAGATAGCCGCAAATCTACTTCGGGCTACATTTACTTGCTTGCTGGTGGAGCAATTTCGTGGAGGAGTGCTAAGCAGACACTCATTGCGTCATCCACCATGGAAGCAGAATTTGTAGCAACTTATGAGGCATCAAATCATGCGGTGTGGCTGCGGAATTTTGTCACTGGGCTGCGTTTGATAGATGGTATTGAAAGACCACTTAAGTTATATTGTGACAATAAGTCCGCAGTCATGTACTCGAACAACAATAGGAGCTCTTCTAAGTCTAAACATATAGACATTAAGTTCCTGGTTGTTAAAGAAAGGATTCAGAGTGGTCAATTATGTATTGAGCATATTGGGACAAACTCCATGATTGCGGATCCGCTTACTAAGGGTGTGACACCGAAGGTCTTTCACGAGCATACTGCTCGGATGGGTGTCATACATCTAGACTATGTCTAGTTTCAGTGGGAGTTTGCATTATGTATTTGCTCAATATTTCGGCTTATGTCATGACATGTATGGCTTTTG
This sequence comes from Verbascum thapsus, assembly GCA_963669365.1. Classification (NCBI taxonomy): domain Eukaryota; kingdom Viridiplantae; phylum Streptophyta; class Magnoliopsida; order Lamiales; family Scrophulariaceae; genus Verbascum; species Verbascum thapsus. The sequence continues at coordinate 13,188,807 of OY770110.1, forward strand.
GTATAAAGTTATTCAGTTTTCACTCTGAATGTTACAGACTTGATCTCAATAAGGCTTAAAGTTGGACCAGTTGGAAATAGGCATATTTGATCACATTACATGTAATTTCCATGCTACACATCCCATATTCTCAGGCTATGTCGTTAGTTGTATTGATACACGTGACCATTGTTGGGTTTAGCTACGCTATGAATTTTGTGGCGACAACCTCCTTGATCCTTGTGTTGATATGGCTATGGACGGGACTGGTTTAGATGACTGAATAAAGCAAGCTTGCTCGAGCTATAAAGTTATAATGTGTGATATACAATCATAAGGTGTTGTGTATATGCACATATATAGTCCAAGTGGGAGATTGTTGGAATATTTTGTGGACTTGTATTATGTGCATATCATAACTATAAGCATTCGGGCACACAGACGTGTGTGCATTGCAGTTTAATTTGTATATCATATATTAAATAAGGTATGGGCCTTAATTAAGTGATCAAAGTTAAGTTTTATAGGCCCAGGTCATCTATTTTGGTATGGGGCTATATTTTATATGTGTAGAGACCTTGAGGACTGAATTGCAATTAATGATGGGCTAATTTGCAAATAAGTCCTAATTCAGCTATAAATAGAGGTTATGGTCCCCAGTTGACGTACAACGAAATTTCCTCTCCTTTCTCTCTGGACTCCCATCATCTGAAGAAAGGTTTCATCAGGGTACGATCAACTGGAAGACATAACCAAGGTCAATTCCATTGCTATGGATTCAGGTATGTTTTCAGTTTATCGTCTTATGCGTGATTATCATTGAGTTCGAAGATTCGGGGCCATAAAGCTAAATTATTTCCATCAGTTCAAACTTATCGAAACCAAAAGCAATAAGAAATTGTTTGGAAACAGAAAATTAAAGTACCTTACCATGGGGTCCTTGGGAAGGCCATCCACCATGTCCCAAAATCAGCCAACCAAACGAGACATAACTAGTTACATATAGCAAGCTCTCTTTATGTGCGGGAAAGACACATTATATATTGTGATCATACAAAAGGAGCTGCACTAAGAAAGACATTGGGACTCGAATCATGGCCCATATATTCCTCATTTTCGATATATCCATGGCGAAATCCAAAGTAGGGTTCGATGGAAAGAATGGGGCAATTTATCTCAAATATACTCTGACTATGTTTGGATTTCGCCATGGATATATCGAAAATAAGGAATATATGGGCCATGATTCGAGTCCCAATGTCTTAGTGCGGCTTGTTTTGTATATATTCGAGTCCCAATCAGGCTTGTTTTGTGGTTTGGTCGATGCAGCCCGTAAGGGTAGTACCCCAACCCATTCAAAAGCTGACATGTGGCATAAACTATTTTTTATTTTTTATTTTCTTTTATACCTACTCCAAATTAAAAATCTTAACCATAGTTAGAAAATTAAACCATAAACTAAATATTTTACCTCTTCAGTTTACCCATTTCATCTTTAACCCTAAACTTTAAAGACCCAAAAATTTCAGCCCACCTTTAAAATCTTTTCATCTTCCCGCCTCCATCTCCGGCATTCCACCGGAAAATGAAAAATTAGTTCATCCACCAAACGATCGACGTTCTAGCATTAGACAACAAATCAATAAGAATTTGGAAGAGATAAGAATTTTTCTGTCGATGTGAATTTTGATTGTCGATGAGAAGTCACTTACTCGACTTGATTCAACTTCTGTCCTGATGTGCCAGAGATGAACTGTTGCTATGAGTCTTTACAGGTTTGAAATCCTTAAAACACTCACAAACCGTTAAAAAAAGGTTTCGCCTCGAAACAAGAATGTCGTGATAAAATCTCGAAGAAATCTCTGTTTGCAAGCATTTTGTTTTGTTGCAAGCCTATATTATTTGTCCAATGTTGATCATAGTCATTCAATGAAACACAGATTATTACAGCTCTCATGCCTTCGAACATTTCTAACCATTTGCAACCAGTTTGTAGTCCATTAGGACAGAGTTCAATTAATTGGTACCTGACAATACAAAATGAAGAATGATTGTGTTTCAAAGAATGATATACACTAGAATGATTGATTTATTACGATTGTTCATCTCATAGCAACAGTTCATCTCTGGCACATCAGTGATGTATTACGATTGTTCTGTTTAGGGCTGTCATTGGGCAGGTCCGGACCCAGACCCAAAACATTGGGTCTGGGTCCGGACCCAGACCCAAAACTTTGGGTCTATCTAAGACCCAAAACTTCGGACCCATTGGGTCTGGGTCTATGTCTAGACCCAATTAATTTTATTGTTTACTCTTTCTAATTATATATTTATGTAATAAATTATATATTTATGTAATAAATATATTATAAAATATATTGTATCATATAATTTAAATATTATCTAACTAAAATAGAGTGAGTATATTTACATATAATTTTTAAATGTATTATATTACATTATAATACTAAAGAATGCATAACCCCAAATTGAAGATAAAATATCTAATCTCAAATATAATTATTTATATATATATATATTATATAAAAAATCATATCGGGAATATAACCCACATATAATTATTTGTATATACAATATATCATATGTATGTATCTATCATATATGTATTTACATAATGTTTTGTTTTTCAAAATTTGGAAAAAAAAGGGAGTGAGATTGAAGAGAAGAGAAAGAGAATAGAAAGAAGAAAGAGAGAGATGATGGCGGAGGGAGGCGGCGGCTGATGACAGCGGAGGGCGGGGCGGAGGGCGGCGGAGGAGGTCGGAGGCGGAGGTCGGCGGCGGATGGTGGTGGTTGTGAGATGGGTTGTAGAAGTGTTAATATGATATATGAATATATTAGGGTTTTATATATTAGGGTTTTAATCAATAGTTGTGGACTTAAGTATTGGGTCCAAATTGGGTCTTGTTTGGGTCTAGGTTTAGTTTGGGCCTGGGTCTGGGTCTAGACCCAACTTAAATCTTTGGGTCTGGGTCTAGACCCAAACCCAAAAGTTTGGGTTTTTTGGGTCTGGGTCTGGGTAAGACCCACCCATTGACAGGCCTAGTTCTGTTCATTTCCTTTGCATTGGTGAAAGAACAAGACAATTAGATGGAGCCCATGTGAATTTTCCAGTGGAATAGCAACTATGCAGAAGAAGTTTTAAGGTAAGCTGGTGCTATTTCAAAACTTTCACATTCATTTCTAATAAAAAAATTTGAGGCTTTAATGGTTTTTATAATGTATATCATATTGTTCATTTCTTAGGAATGTGATAAGATGAAGCCTGGTGAACTTGTCAAGCTCATTGAGATTCTAAATCCTCAAAACAAATCAAGAAGAATTACCATCACAAGAACATGAGAGTCAAACTTCCTCTCCATTTTGGTGCTGAATATAGAACAGGGGTTGAGCTATTTTTTTATAGATGATTTTGTTTTGAATTCAAACTATAAAATCACTTGGTTATTGGGTTTTTATTACTGTTTTTTGTATGTTTTGTAGCTTGTTGAATCTAATAGAGATTGACTGTGAGAAATTTTACTAGAGATTGCTGTGAGAAATTTAACGACCTGTGAGAAAGTTTACTAGATTGACTATGAGACACTAGATTGTTTTCAAAAATCATTTTAAAAAATGGAAGTGGTTGATGTTTGTGTGATTAAGGTTCATATATTTTTTGATGCTTTGGTCCACTTTGGTTTGTTATTTTAATAATGCTTGATTGTGAAATTGATTTGTCTTAGCAGTTACATATAACCATGATATTGTAGTATATATACTCTGTTTCTATTTCAGTTAAATCAACTAGTATTTGGAAATCCACTTCCGGCATTGTTTGATTTCAGTTGAATCAACTAGTATTTGAAAATCCACTTTCGAAATTTGGAACAATAAATACTTAAACATTTTAACAAGAAAAAAATATCTATAGAAAAACCAATAAATAATATCATAAATAAAATCATTAGAATATAATTAAATGTAAATTTTTCTGCAAATCCAAACTAAACAAACTTAAAAAAAGAAAGTCCTAAAACAAGTCCAACTAACTCCTACCATCCACCAAAATTACACAATTTCAGCCCATAAATCCATCTAAACCGTGACCATCATTGTTTTAATTGCTCTTCCCTAGCTGCATTTTCAGCCCTCTACGAACAAAAGCCACTCATTTAAGCAAAAAAACTAAACAATCAAAACAAATCACCCACAAATTTCTTCATCCATGATATTTTTCAGAAATTGTTTTGTTGTGAATTTCTTAGAAGATTTTGCTGATGTCCTACCTTTCTGCCATAGTCTACACTTGTCCGTCCAAATGGTCACTCGATCCTTGAGTGTTTCCTTAACAACAGCCACCGCCGCAGACTTTTATAAGTTGGGTTATATGAGATTTGGAATATGGTTCCCACACTGCTGAATCTTTCTGATGATACAATGTAACTGGATTCTTCTTCAATCTCATTCCGTTATGTATACCAAGACAAGAACGAATAGAAATTACAAACAACACACCTCTCAGAAATTAGGCTTACCAATTGAAAATTGCAACATAAAATGTTCATATCTACACGAATTTGATAAAACAAAATCACAAAAGTGTGTTTGGATTCCACACAACAAGAGCCGCTGAATAGCATTTATGACAAATCTAATTTCAATTCTGGAGCAGTAATTCCTAGATACAAAACAGCCACAAAACATGAAATCATAAGCACAAAATCAACAAAAGTACAATTGATGCAAGATAAAGACTGTAAGAAAAATGAAATGTTGAGAAGAAAGCAAGAATAGGTCATATAATAGAACACAATAAAATTCAAATTTAAAAAGTATTTGAATTTTCAAAAAATTTGAATTTGGCGGGCAAATTAATCTGAAATTTTTGGAAAAAAGAAACCATGGTTAAGATTTTTAATTTGGAGTAGGTATAAAAGAAAATAAAAAATAAAAAATAGTTTATGCCACATGTCAGCTTTTGAATGGGTTGGGGTACTACCCTTACGGGCTGCATCGACCAAACCCTTGTTTTGTATATAATTTTTATACAATAATATCTGTATAAACAATAATATTTTTTAAATTACTAATATATTTAAAAAAAAATTAATTTCACTATGAACGGTGATAATTTAATTTAATGAACGGTGAAAACAGCCAATTTGAATTATATATCTGCAAGGGTCATAAATGAGTGGACTGCAAGTTATGTGCACGTTTCGATTTGGAGAGCGTATTCCATAATACAACCGAGTGCCTTCAAAATTCTTCTCCTTAGGGTTGTAGTACACCATATGCGAATAACCGATATCCAGAAGAACCACACTTTTATTGGTCAAACATAATATATTTCAATCGTGCAGATTAGGCACATTCTCAATCGTCAGAAACTTAACCCAAGACTTAGAATCACCAAATGTCTTCATCATCCATATTTCAAGCGTGGTCATATAATATGTGTTACGGTACAAACACAAATGACCTCCTAGTGTAGTCAATCTAAAAACATGCAAGAACAAATATATATTTGATTAGCAAAAGTGTGTTAATGGGGTGTGTGTATGCCAGTTCTTTATGATATTTTTGTAGCATTCCAATTCGGAAAAAGTTAAATAATAGGAGCAAAAAGATTTATAGGGAAGTTACAAGAAATCTGAACATAACAATTAGAACAAGTGAATTGAAAATCCTTCTAATCCAGGGTTGTCATTGTTGATTTAATTAACAAGACATAAAATAAACATAATATGTATCATATCGCGGAGTTTCCAAGAAACTTTATATTTACCATCGAAATGCAATTATAAAAAAATTTGGAACTAAAAAAAGAGTAAATTTTTTGAGAGCGCCTACCTTTGATTGATGATTTCTTGATTCCGAATATAATTTATGAACTAAAAAACTTATAATGGCAGGGTTGTCACTTGTCATTGTTGATTAAATTAAGAAGCAATAAATTATTATAATTTAATGCATTTTCCAGCTCTGCCACGTCGATCAATATATAGAAAATATAAATCGAAATTAGAATCAAATCGAAAATTGGTTTTATAATATGAAATAACTCGACATCCCTCAATTCAACTATCACGTTTGAATCTAAGTCCAAAAGTCTATAAGCTTTTGAGTTTTCTGCATAACCCACAAACACACTTTTCAAGACTCTAGGTTCCAATTTCGTTCGATTTGGTTCAGTTACTCTATAAAAGGCAACACAACCCCAAACTCTAAGATAATTAAGTTTGGTTTCCGACCTTTCCATAGTTCTTATGGAGATATCTTTAATTTCTTTGAGGGAATTCTATTATGCACATGACAAGCTGTTAACATAGCTTCACCCCATAAATTTTTAGGCAAATTAGAATTTAATAACATTGCATTGGTCATATCAACTAACGTTCTATTCTATCTTTCAACCAAACCATTTTGTTGAGGAGTATGTGGTGCACTACATTGATGTATAATTCTGTTCTCTTCACAAAATATAGAAAATGCATTCGGAAAGTACTTACCTCCTCGATCACTTCGAAGTATTTTAATTTTCATCCCTAATTGGTTTTTAACAACTACATTATAGGACTTGAATTTATCAAAAGTTTCATTTTTATGTTTCATAAGATATATATATATATATATATATAAGTAAATCGCGAATGATCATCTATAAAAGTAATAAAATATCTATTACCTCCACTAGTTAAAATACCATTTAACTCACATATATCAGAATGAATAATATCTAATAATTATGAGTTTCTTTCTGATTTTGAAAAAGGCTTTCTACACATTTTTTCTTGAATACAAATTTCACATCTTTCTTTATCTTCTTTATCATACGAAATTAAGCCATGTTCAGACATAAAATTTAAATAACGAAAATTCACATGACCTAGTCTATGATGCCATAAAGAAAAAAAAGATAACTCAACAAAGTAAGCAGAAATATTAATTTTATTCATCATAGTTGCATAATTACAAAGTTGAACATTTCATCACAATAATAATCCTTTCCTACAAAGTCGTCATTTTTAGTCAAGACTAATTTGTCCGACTCAAGTACAGACTTCAACCCTTTCTTGCACAGAAGCAAAGCCGACACCAAATTCTTACGAATTTCCGGAACATGAAGAACATTAGTTAAAATTAATTTCTTCCAGGAAGTAAATTGGATTTCAACATTTCCTTTTCCGAGAACATTTGATGTATTCGCATTTCCCATCAAAACTTGTTGTTTTTCTGCGCTTACATAGTTTTTGAACAAACTCTTATAATTGCACACATGTACAGTAGCACCAGAATCATACCACCAATCGAGTGAATTGACTGCAGCAACCATGTTCTGACCATACTTATGTGTCTATCTGAAACCATAGCAATTATTTCTTTCTTCTGTCTCTTCCTGTTACGACAGTCTTTCTTGATGTGCCATTTTTTGCCACAATAATAACAAGTGACACTTTTATACTTGTTAGTATTATTGCTAGTGCTAGTGCTCAAAAATTTTCTTTGATTTCCTCCATTATTATTATTTTCTGAAACATAATTCACTTTAGCACCACTAGAATACATATTTTGGATCTTATCATGGAGACGAGTTTATTTCTCAATACGCAAGTGTTTAAGCATCATATTTACAGAGTAATCTTCTGCAGAATGCAAAAGTTTCTTTCTGTAGTTAGTCCCATCAAAGCAGTTCAGTTTCACGACCTCTTGATTCATCATTTTTGAAGCTGAATTATTACTTTAAGATTGTTATAAATATTGTAGAAGAGAATGAAAAATATGCAGATTGAGGCGTGAACTCACTTTCCTTAAAGTGATAATTGCCCCCACTAAAAACTTGCTATTGGGTTACAATGACAATTCACTTCTAGGATACAACAAACCACCTGAAGCCTGCGAATAGAAATTTTGAAAACTTCCCTCACGAACTAAGAAGAGAACTAAAATATGTCATGTAGAAAAGATAAATTTGAATAATAATTGTTCTTGGCTTTCAATGTATTTGTAGACATTTCGCAACCATTTGAATCATTGCATGGTTTGGTCACAAGTTTTCTTTAAACAATGTAAAGTTTAAATCCGAAAACATACAAGTTTTCACAGCAAAAAGTCACAACTTTTCAGAATTAATTATTTATATTAATTAAAATAATTAATTCGAAAATTAATAAATACTAATCATTTTATTTTCTTGAATTAAAAAATAATAAATAATTATTTTTATTTTCCACGTGTGTGTGCCACGTGTCATATCTTTGATATTTAAATATATATAAACCTATATAATATTTGAATATTTTTGGCTTCCCTCCAAGCTTACATTTAAACCTTATGTTTGGATTTCTCCTTATAAGGTATAAAATTTTTGTTTATTCTTCCTATGTGGGGATAGGAGATTTCATATTTCACCATATTACAAGCTATTTCCAATATAATATTCATCTTCGTTTTTTGGAATTCTCACTTTTATTAGATATATACTCGTGTTTAAGTTTCACGATTTCTTGGTGTAAATTTTGAACCACGTCAAGTGACCTGTGACTATGCCTGTGAAAAATTTGAGTTCAAGATGTGAGATATGGCTACTTAGAAGATTACAACTACGATAAAGCCATCGTACATCATTGAATCACCAACTAGAGTCGCCATCACCTGGTTTCGGGGCAGCACCATGCTTTTCATAGGGTGGTGAAACGAGTTTCTACACAACATTCATGAATCTATGCGATTTTCATGGTGCTGAAGATGGAACTTGATGTATATTTCTTCTCAAAATTGTTGATCTATACCATATTTTCGAGCAGCAACTTGAATCGTAGAATTCCAAGCTATAAAGAGGAAGTTACAAAAGAAACCAAGTTACTCTATACTCAACTTGAGTTCGATCATTAAAAGCTTAGTTTGATATTTTACCAATTCAAGCTTGAAAAACTTTTTGTGTTAAACAAATTTGAAGCTAAACTCAAACTCGGCTCAATTAGTAAAGCAAAAATATGTACAAAATATTCAAACTACTCGAGCTCAACTCGTGATCGGCTTGATTAAAGCTTGTTTAAGTTCAGCTCGGTACAATCAAACCAAGCTCAAAGTCTCGATTGTAATTCAAACAAGCTTGAACACCTGTGCGTTCAACTCGACTCAACTCATTTACACCCCTAAATTTTAGTACAGCTCGTCTCACATTTCACATGCATTTCAATATGAAGCTATAGAAACAGGGAAGTGGGAGTGTAAACTTGATTGTTCGATTCTGAAGTTTTCGATATATTCATCATTATACATTATACAACTCAAAGAACACAGAAATATAATTGTTCAAACTTATTCAAATATACAAGCAAATAAAAACCAGCAAAGTAACTAATTAAGCCTATCTTTGGATCTTATATTTGGTGGGAAAAAGAAAAGGAGATTAAGGGCTTCTGTTTCACAAGCTAAAGCACAACAATATATAAGATGAGAAAAATGTTTTCCTTGGTTTTGTTAGTATTGACGAGTTTTGAGCCACTTCAAATACATCAACAAAGTTTCAAGTTAAAATGAATTTCAAATCCTCGACTCTCATTCCGAGTAATTATTCATCATTACGGTTCACCTAATAAAGAGTCATTTTGAAATCTTTCCACCAAATCCATTCATCCAAACGCAACCTGAGTATTTTCTCATCGGAGCTCAAGAACCAAACGGCCTTAAATGTTCACCAATCAACACCTAAATCTCTTGTTATGAAAAGCTGGTCAATATACTTAATGACCGGAGTTGCTGAGGCAATGAAACTTTGCATCTGCATTCTCGCTGATGTTTCTGAAAAAACGGGTAATATAAAAAGAATTCGTAAAAACAAAACAAGTATTTAGAAGAGAACTTCAATCTGTGAAGACAATTGAATTTCGCGAGTATTTGAACAAATTATATGAAGATCTTATTGTATAACGAAGGTTCGTAGTATTGGCCCAGATAACCTGCATTACTGCATAATCTAGTAAGTTTTCCTTGCTAATGCTATTCAAAGTTTAGATAAAAAAAAAAAACTATGCCCAAATTATAGATGATCATTCATAGGGGTGGCAATTGGATTGAATGGGTTGGATTTGGGTCGGGTCTTATTTGAGTTGGGTTTAAAGTGGGTTGGGTCAAGTTGGGTAGTCAAGAAATATGCATTATAGTTGGACTCAATAAGGACCCAAAGTGGACGCAATAAGGACCCAAAATGGAACCAATAAGGACCCATTATGAATCAAGGGTTATTGTATAGTTCAGAATGTAGATTATTGACTCAAGTGGAAAATAAATTGGACCCAAATATTATTAAAAGCCAACCCAGTTGGAACTAAAATTCTAAAATGTTAGGACCCAACCCATTGAAAACTTAATTGTGTTTAGGTGGAAATATATGAATGGACCCAAATTGCCACCCCTAGCAATAAATCAATATCACTTGAAGGCAGCGTAGGAATATGAATTGTGAAGGGGGGACAAATTTCGATTTTTACTTCATTTACATTTAGAACAACATGATCTAACCCCTTACTATTTCTGTCTCTAACCCAAATAGATTCTGTGGTTAAGAATCTGGAAACATATAATATAGACCTCTTTTCAAGTGAAGTTTTCATCTGCTGTGCACAAAATCAATGATTTGATATCGCAACAGATATCTTTCTCACAAAAAAATTAAAAGGGTATTTGGCTAAGTTTACAAAGGGTTTATAAACTCCTGCCAGCTTATTCTTTTGGATTTTATAATAGCTTCAAATCCCGTACACAACTTATAAGTTGTTTTAATTAACTTATAAACTCAGCCAAACACCCTCTAACAAGCCATGAAATTCATTTGTGGAAGCAGTTTGATCGAACCCAAGTGCATTAACATAACTCATGAATGGTGTATATTACCAGGAGAGTGACCAATCATAGTCACATTTCCAGTGATTGGGTTCGACCGAACTAGGTCTAGGCAAAATCATTTCCTAACTAAACCTCAATTGAACTGAAATATGTTTACTTTATACCAAACAATTTCAGCATTTATAAGTAGGCAATATCGAACTCACTTTATACTCAGATGAGGCACAGAGTTACAACATAAGAAGAGCATAAATATATACTCACCATCTTCATTCAGCTTATTTAGGAGTTGTGCCTTTGAGGGAAGGGCATACATTCCTGCACCCACGGCTTTTCTAATAGCCCATCCATGATATGGAGCAAACACTTGTGCATAAGCTTTTGAAGCTGGATCCTTAAGGGAATTTTCCCTATCAAAAACAGTCCAAGTGTTGCAACATGACTAAAAGTTTGCACATTAAATAAGGAGGATAAGTCTTAGAAATAAAGTAACAAGTTCTAATGATATCCACTTAAGATGGGCAACATCAAGATTACATGTACAAGCTAGATAATAAGGCCATGTTTGTTTATGCTTTCAAAACTCATTTTCAACTTTTTAAATCACAGAATTCAAAATAAACTTTACACACCAAATTCTCATCCAAATTCTACTTTTTTCAACTGTACTTTCCAATCTCCTGTATAACTAACTATCAATTATATATACAACTTTCACACATTTACCAATCAAATCAATCATTATTTTACTTTCTCTTTCATACTATACACTTTTTTTTATCTATATTTCTTTATTTTTTTATTTTTATAATATAATCATTATATACACCACTAACACAGTTATTATACACATCATCCATCAACCTATCACTATTGATTTGATATGTCTTACAACTTTTAACCTATTTCTAAAAACATAAACAAACACCGACCATTTTCACACGAATTTCCATAGGACATAATTTTCGAGAAAATTTCAAAATTTTATCTCAAAAACATAAACAAACATAGCCTAAGGTTTTGACTGGCAATATATACCTTCATCATGTGCTAAATTCTAACTAGATGTCTCAAAGATAATCTTATTTGTTCTAAAACAAGGTTATAAGGATGTTCAAATTTTGGAACTAAGCAAGTTAAATCAAATCTATAAAACTCTTGAGTGGGACAAACAAGAACCACATTAACAACTGTTATAAAGCAATTATCGATTTCACAAGTTTCGGACAATAGACATACTCTAAACAAGTAATATGCTCGAACAAGACTTTGACCATGTCAATCCCACGCTTCACTCTTAGCAGATTCCTTGTATGGCTTCCTGCCGTTCGAACACAATTGGCATCAATATCACCATCCATCATCACTGGTAGAGTCGATATGGATTTTGATGCCTCAGTAAGATCATTAACCTGATATCGATTAAAAAGAAAAGGTGAAATAGTTAAACCACATTGAACATTGAATATTCTAAGCAAACATTACTTTTTTGATTGTCATTTTACTCGCATACTAAAAGGCTTCTGTGCATACAGAAGCTTCTATATACAGAATATTTGCAACCAAACTCATACATAACTTCGATTATCGAGCAAAGCAACAAATCCATAGTTGTAAAAAATCAAAACTACATATTGTGTGACTTGCACTTACATAAAAGCATGAGTCATAATAAGACACATAACATGGATCTAAACCACTACCTAATTGACAATTAGGGGTGGCAAATGGGTGAGTTGGGTTGGGGTTGGTTCCAACGGGTTGGTTCTTAAATGGGTTGGGTTGGGAACCAAAGTCAACCCGAAAGTGAACCAAGCCCAACCCGACTCAATACCTTACATTTTTTCTTTATAATTTAGCTTATTGGTAAACCATTTGGGCCTAAGTTGAAATTAGTTGGAACCAAGTTGGAACCAATTAGGAACCAAATAAAATTTCTTAGGAACCGACCCAATCCAAGCCAAACTAGTTTAATTGGGTTGGAACCATGGTTCTGGATCCATTTTGCCACCCATATTGAATATTAATCCATCAGTATAAACTTAGGATATCGAATGTGCTTTCTCTTGATATTAAGAGAAAGCAATGCACCATCAGCAGTCCTCACAAACGGAGAGACAACGTGAAAGGAGATACTTGCTATACATACTCGATTAAAACTGGTTTGGGCAGTAATGTGCAAATGCCAAACGGCTCAAACAAAATAGATAAACATTCACTAACAAGCACCTTCCAATTGTTGAGCAATTCGCAAATATTTCAATCTAATTCCTATACTTTCAATTCAAATACATAAAGACATGGATTTAAGCCACTACCAAATAGAATATTAATGCATCATTATACAGAAAAAGCATCGAGTGCACTCTATATTGATATCAGCAGTTTTAACAAAAAGATAACAGACCTGAAAAAGAGAAATTTTCTACTTCCTACATACTCAATTACTCAAGATTATGTTCAAACACAAAAACTAGAAAAACCCCAGAAACAATTACCCTTCATTTAACAAAAATTACATTCCCAATCCCATAAATACATAAACACATACAGGGAAACAAAGCATTAGAACTACAAAAAATCAAAAAATTTCGATTAAATCCAAACACACACAAATCAAGGAAAATTAGCATCTTGCCAAAATCCCAACCAAATCAACAATTAGAACTATATAAAAATAGCCCATAAACCAAATTTCAACCAACAATCATACGAAAATTACAGAACAGCTCCTTCAATCATATTCCACTCGTTATCACCAATCCATAAACAGATAACAAACAAAAAAATTACACGATAAACATTACCTTGGCGACGTAATCGAGTTCTGCGAACTTGAAAGCGATACCTAGGCATCGAAAGAGAGGGGAGACGAGCGAACATGCGCGAGAAAACTGGCTTAATTCCACCATAGCTTCTTCTCCATTCGGGCTTTGATTAATGAATACAGCCAATTCTTCAAAGGCTTCCGCCATTTTCTTGAGGGTTTTCTCTTCCGCCATTGATCGATTGATAGGAGCTCTGATGAGCTGTGGGGAAGAAGGGAATAATATTAAGGGGCGTTGGAATGGTCACTTTTACACCTTTGCTTTTTTGATTCTTACGAAAAGAAAAAAATGACAAATAGTCGGAAAGTGCTAAAGGCAATACACGACTTTACTTTCTAAATTGTCTTATTTAAGTCTTTGACCTATGGGTGTAAACGAGTCGAGCTCGAGTCGAGCCTGGTAAAATTTTCATGCTCAAGCTCGATTCATTTATATTTTCCCAAACTCGAGCTCGATCTTGAACGAGACGAGCCTAATTTTTATTGTTCAAGCTCAAGCTCACTAAAAATGCGTCGAGCTAAAGTCGAACTTGAACAAAAAATTAATTAAATTACTTTTTAATTTTTTTAAAAATTATTTTTATTTAACTTATATTAATTAGATATATATTATATAATATATATCGCAAAAATATAATTTAATTGAACGAATTTGTATAAACACACATCATAACATACATAAAATAGAAATATTATACATTATTATTATATATTTTGCATGACATATAAAAATTAAAATATTACTTATCTATTATTAAAATATATTTTAAATAAAAGTTTAAATATTAATTTATAAATTTTTAATATTTACAGTCATATATAAAAATTAAAAATAATATTAATAAAAAGCTCATGAATCGGCTCGTGAGCTTATGAATAACTACAAGTAGGCTCAAGCTTGGCTCACGAGCTCGAGCTCGAAATGCTCGGCCCAAGCTCATGATATCTCGAGCTCGAGCCCAGATTGAAACGACTCATGAAACTCATGAATCGGCTCGACTCACCTTATACCCCTAAGTTTGCCTGAAAATCGTATTAAAAAGTTCGCTTGACTATAAAATATATCATAGAGGTACACCTTAGTTACTAGTAAATTTTTTTAAATGATATCTATTATAAATAGAGTTTGTTTATTTCTTAAATATCTCTATCTAGGAGATATAATGGAAATTTTATAATACTACCAATACCAAAATTTTAAATATTTTATACATATCATTTCATAAACTAATACAAGAGTGCAAAAATATATACATTTTGTAATAGCGATTTACAAACTACTATTAATTTAATTACTTCTTTAGTTATTGCTATTTATTAATCATGAAGTATTTTAAAATTTTCGCAGTCTAAAATTATAACAATATTTAATTATTTTTTAAAGTGATTTTATGTAAAACACTTCAACTAACTATTCTATTAATAAATGTGCTAAATATTCTTAAAGAAACTACTAAAATAAATTTTAAATAATAAAATATTATTGTAATTAACAACTTTCAAAAAAATCATATTGAGAAAGGGTTTTATATTTTTGAAAAAATTGATCAATGGAGTTAATAAAGAAAACATGGACCTTTTTGGTACATTTTAAAATTAAGGGACTCTTTTGGAATATTATTTCTATGGCCTAATTGAGACAAATAGAGAAGTATAGTAGTACAAAGTGCATTTTGCCCTTTCAGAGACTTGATTAAGGTATTAAATTCGGTTTCAATTTTAAAGAGATCGTAAAAAATTTATGGAAATATTTGAAAAGTTGTAACGAAACTTTAAAAATTTAACTATCATACTTATGTATCTTTTACATTAATAATATTTCATATGAAATATATGAAAAATTAATCTTATTAAATTGCACTAAAATCTGCTATGGAAAATGTGAAAAAATATGATTCGGTAATTAAAAAAAAAGTAAATCTCATAAGAACTTCATCGTAACAACGAAATTTACCAGTTTTAAATTTATTATGAAACTTGTATACTTTTTTGAAATAGCTTAATTATTGGTGAGTAAAAAATTGGTCCCTTATTATATTTTGTGTTCCTTCTCTAAGTTCTATTGCTTGATATAACATCATCGCTTTTAGATTTATGATAATTCATTAATTCTATATATAAGTAGTCCCTTGTTATCTTTCCTTAGTTTATGAAGGATCATTTGATCCAAATATTAAATTATAAAATATCTAAAAATAATAAATAAATATTATTTTATATTTCAGAAAATTTAGTGGATATTTGACAAATTAAATTAATAAATAAAAAAAAAAAGAGGAAAGGATATTTTCATGTGGAATTCAGATGCATCTTGATGATATTAATACCCCCAAAGAGGCAAAGACTAATAAAATAAACAAAAAGTTAAAACTCTCACATTCATTAATAAACAATCAATTACGCTCTTAAACAACTATCAATAAACTAATAATTACATTTATTTACTAAACAATTTGGATATTACTAAAACTCTTTCAAGTTTCATAGTTACCAATTTTTTACATAATCTCATCACCGAAAAATCACCACATGCGTGGCACGTAATTCTATTTGGCGCAAATAAAACACAAAATAGTACTCAAATCCAATAATATTCACTTCTATTAACAAATTCATGTTTGCATAAAATCTCCTCTAACACTCTGTTAAGAATATAATGCCAATAATGAAAATAATTATTCGAAAGAAAAAACAATAAAACAATGAATGGTTGACCCAGTTAGTCAAATAATTTGACTACGTCTGGTACACGCTGCCAAATCAGGATATTCACTATATATCACAAATCGTAAAAATGAGTTACAATGATATTGGGGCTATCATAATACAAGATACGTAACCCTAATACGAGAATGATTACGTAAAGACTAAAATACCCCTAAAAAACTTTTAGATCCATAACTCAAATAACTCAACACACTCAACAACTTGTGGCTTTTTATAGTTGGATCGGCGAAAGCTGTTGCCCTATATATAGTCTTTCAGGCTCCATAACTCAACACACTCTTCAGCTTATGAAGAGCATCTCTTATGGTGATTCGAGCATCAGCAGTATCAGCAGCACACGATAAAGCGACATCAAAGATCGTGATCATGTGGACAAAATTACTCATCTGTTGATCAAATAGGTCAAAATCTAGAACATGATCAATATTATTTGGGAATTGATTTTGGACCCAAATCTTTAGGGTTAAAGTTCCTGAGAATAGATCATCAGTAGGGCTCTTTCCAGTGAATAATTCTAGGAGAAGAATGCCATAGCTGTATACATCTCCAGCCATTGATGGTTTTTCTCCATATCCATATTCTGTTCACATTACATATTACATATAAGGGATTAGAAGATCCATTGCATGATAGAATGAATTTATTGTTGGGAAAAATTTAGGAGGAGCATATCGGACAGTGTTTATGAAGATGCAAAATGTAAACGTCGAGGCACGAGTTTATACTCGCTTTACATAAGACAATATTACCCCGCTCTTGGTGGTTACGGGATACGGAAATTGTCTCCCAAGATACAACGACAGCGTCTCGGCAATACTACCACTACAAATTCTCGAGTCTAAGGAATAAAATATTGTTCCAAACTCTATCTCTATGGACTCGTATGAATTAAATGCATCTCTAGACATTTAATATGCAAAAATGTTCTTAAAATATTAAATTAATATTTAAGAAAAAAGTATTCTTAAAATATTAAATTGATATTTAAGAATATTCAAAGTACTCAAATTAGTACTAAAGAGTTCTTAAAATAACATTTAAGAACTTCAAGAATATTTTTAATGCTCAACTTAGCATTTGATATTCAACCACATTCTTAAAATATTAAAAATAATATTTAAGAAACAAAAGAATTCTCAAAATACTCATATTAGTATTTAGGAGAAAAAGAGAGAAGAGAAAAGGGGATAATAAAGAGTTTTGGGTCAAAAGTTGTAACTTTTCGTACTTTGCAGGAGGGCCCAAAAGGTATAGTCTTTTGAAAAAACACACCACATAAAACTTTTCATTTTAGCCCCAATAGTTACACTCACTCAAAAAGCACTCAATTAGAAATGATTTGGTGTAGATGGGTGCACCATGCACCATCCAACCAACCAATCACCTTTCTATTAAATGTGAGCTAATCACATGCATCTGGGTGCACTAACAATTTTGCAAATCAATCCATTACTTCCATAAATTATATTTTGACCCTAAAACTTTAAATCTTGAACAATTACGTCCTTGCAAATTGGTCCCTCAATTTTTCGATTTGAACATTCTAGTCCCCGAACTAAATGAACATTCTCTCATAAAATCGCGGCCGTCGTCGATTGTATGATTTACGATCATTTAATCGTTTATGTATCAATCGATAAGTTGATTCCAATTATAACAACGTTTTAAGTAACACTCTTTGTTAATTAATTTCTCATTCACCCGAAATCGGATTTGAGTAATTAAACACTCTAAATTAATCTACTCGAGATGTAGAATAATTTGACCCAAAGACATTCCGCTTTTGACATACGAAATTCACTTAAATTTTTAGATAAATCGTGCTAAAACATAATTTACTCAATCAAGATTTCCAACATTTATTGTCATGGTAATCAAACTCGTGTGTAATGCAAGAGTTTGCCTCTATTTTTTGTTTTGTTACGTTAATGATGATTGTGTGTTATTTTTAAGTTGTCACTATTATAGTTAGTGATGTAACTGAAGTGAATGGATGATGATGATGATGATAAGAGTATGATTACGAGAAATTGTATAATAGATCGGGTGTAATAGAGTTGATCTAATGAGTAAGACACAAAAATATTATCACTTTTTTCGGGTTGTTTTACCGAAAAGTGCACAAATAACATGCAATTTTTTCTCAATTTATCAAGTAAACTGACCTGGAGGTATGTATCCAATTGAACCTTTGAGAGTATTTGTAGAACTGATTGAAAATTGACTGTTATTTCCATCAACCAATAACTTGGCAAGACCAAAATCTGCAACCTTTGGAGTCATGTCTGAATCCATAAGAACATTGCTTGGCTTCAAATCACAATGCACAATTGGCACTTCTGTTTCATTATGCAAATAATCTATTGCTAATGCAATTCCAATTGCATATCTTAGTCTATCGAAAACATTAAACCCTTTCCCATCTGCAAGCCTTCTTTTTCCACTTATCCAATCATCCAAGCTCCCATTGCTCATGAACTTGAAAACCAAAGCAAGAAACTCGTCGTTTTTCGAGTCTATACTCGAGCATATGGTACTAAGTTTAATGAGATTCCGGTGCCTCACATGTCTTAGAGACTCACATTCGGCTAAAAATGTCTTTCGGGATCTAGCTATTGATGTATTGAGAACCTTGACCGCAATGAATGACCCTTCTAGAAGTCCTTTGTAGACAAACCCAAAGCTTCCATGACCGAGAAGATTTTCACGGTTGAAGTTATCGGTTGCAACACGAAGCTCATCATAAGATATCATCTTAGGTTGTCCCTTTATGGACTCTAAAGAACTCTTGATCACCCCTTTTCGTTTTCGTGTGTAATAAATCAAGCCAATGGCAAAACAAAGAGACACTATAGTGACAACAGTTATGATGTACACGAAGGCAAATCGCCTTCGAGGACCATGTGAGATCTTACAAGACAAACTTGTGCATAGATTTTGGTTACTTTCCAAGTGAACTTTAGATGGATCACTAAAAACTCCTCTATTTGGGATTTCACCTTCCAAGTTGTTGAAAGATAAATTCAAGAGTTGTAATGATTGCAAGTCTTGAAGGTCAAATGGTATCGTCCCGGTGAGTTGGTTGGACGAAAGATCAAGGATTCCCAATCCTTTGAGGGATCCTAAAGTTCCTGGGATTTGGCCCGATAACAAGTTTCTAGCAAGCAACAATTGCTCCAAGCTTCTACACGCCTCGATCGAACTAGGAATACTGCCTGATAAATAGTTATCCGAAATGTTGATTATTGCAACGTTTGCTAGAGACCCGATTTCTTCTGGTAAAGGGCCCGTGAGACGGTTTTGGGATAGATTAAGAAATGCACTTAATCCAGGGAGATTGATGATCTCTCTTGGTATGCTTCCATTAAGCATATTATGAGAGAAATCTATTGAAATTAGTGTTTTTAGGTTCCCAAAAGTTGTAGGTATAGTACCAACTAATTGATTCCTAGACAGATCGATCCTAGTTAATCGTTCGAGGTTGCCTAGAGAATCCGGTAGTGCCCCGGACAACCTAGTATTAGCTAATCCCAAAACCCTAAGTTGCCCCAACTGCCCAATCTCTGTCGGGATTCTGCCCGAAATAGAACTATGGCTCAAATTTAGCAACTCCAAGGACTTGAGATTCCCAATGGATGACGGTATATCACCGTATATATTGTTTCCACCTGCATAGAAGATTCTGAGAACCTTGGAAAGATTCCCTATGGAACTTGGAATCACACCCTCGAAAAGATTGGAATCTATCGCGAGGTAGTCCAAACGAGTACTATTTATCAAAAGCTCGAGAAAATCAATACCCTTTTCGCCCGAGCTTGAGATACTATTGAAGCCTATGTTATACTTTCTTAGGTTATGGAGTTTTCCAAGCCCCGGGGGTATGCTACCGTGCAAACGGTTATTTGCAATGCGAATGATCTCTATGTTTGTGAGGTTGTGCAAGGACCAAGGAAAAGTACCACTGAATTTATTGAAACAAAAGATAAACCCTAAAAGATTTGGCAATGTGAAACCAATGTCTCCAGGGACCTCGCCCCACAGATCATTGGAAGCTAAAGCCAAATATACTAAAGAAGACATGTTGTATATTGACCTAGGAACAATGCCTGAGAGATTGTTAATACTGAGATCAAGATAGTTTAGATTCACGAGACGGGCCAAATCGCTAGGAATTTGACCACTTAAGTTGTTCGTGCCTAAGTTCAAATCGACGAGAGAAGATATATTGCTCAAGAACAATGGAAAATCACCTGAAAGTTGATTTTTTGCCAAGTTAAGGACTTGGAGATGTGTGAGATTGCTGATTTCTTGTGGGATATTTCCTGAAATATGGTTTTCCATTAAGTCTAAGAATTTGAGTTTTTTGCATAGACTTATAGTTGAGGGTATGAGTCCTGATATTCTGTTGGAACTCAAATTTAAAGATCTAAGGCGAAAAAGATTGCCAATCTGATGAGGTATTTGTCCAACAAGATGATTATTTTGCAAGTGAAGTGATCTAAGAAATGAGAGATTGCCTAAGGAAGGGGTTATAGAACCAGATACTCCGTAACCAGAAAGATCAACGGCTATTACTCGTTCGCCATTGCAAGAAACCCCGGTCCAGTTGCATGGTGACGAGTTTTCGTGCCATGATGAGATGGGATTATTGGGAAAATCTGTCGAAATTTGAGATTTGAATGAAATCAAAGCCTCTTTGTCTGTGTTTATGCTTAAAGGGGTTGATTCTAGCATTGGAAAAATCCCAAGAAGAAGCATGATAATGATGAAGTTGTGAAAAGAATGCATCTTATTTTCAAAGGGTTGATGAAGAAATGAGGACTTGTGTTGATAGGAGGAAAGAAACTAATGGTTGTATTTATATGAAAATAAGTCATAATTTTACTGCCAAATATTTATTTATTTAATTTTATACTCATATATGTGTGAATCCGTTTATTTCCCTTTTAGAATTTTCTCCAATGGTTATTACTACATTACATAGCGATATTGAAAATAAGCCACCAGGGAAATTCTATCTCGGTCCCATACCAATGGGGCCGGTCATTCTCCACCACACAATTATGGTGGTGTGGGTGGTATTTTACCTCCACCACCCATACAAAACCACCCACCCCACCACAATTGTGTGGTGGAGAATGACCGGCTCCATTGGTATGGAACCGGGATAGAATTTTCCCACCAGGGATATTATTTAGGACCACATAAATACAAAAATATTGGTTGTCAAAGTCTTGCACTAAGAACTACTAATAAGTCTTTTGATTTTGAGTTTTACACGTTATTTACATATTCTAAAGGACTAAATCAGTCAACCTTGGACTACGCTGAGTTATCAGTCAACCTTGGACTACGCTGAGTTGTCAGTTTAGTTCTACAGTCAACAATGGAGTAAAAAATTGGGCTGATTATAAGTCGAGCCTGTTCATGATTTTGGGAGTAGACTTGAAAATTGTTTGATTCGAGTTTGAAAAAATTTAAACTCGAGTCGAGCTATCCAAAATTTAAGTTCTCCAGATTAAAAAATATTTTAATTATTAATATATATAAAATATATAATATTATTCATATATATATAATATAATATGTTATGATAGTATATATAATATATGTATAAATAATGATATTTTTTATATTAATTGTGATTACAATTAATTATATATATATAAATAAATATAAAATTAATAATATATATTAATAAAAAGATTATTATTTTTTAAAGTTCGAACTCGGCTCAATTCAGGCTCAAGCTCATTTTTCTCTAACTCGTCGAGCTAAAAACTCGTGCCACGAGTTTGAGTCGAGATTTTTGGACAAGCTTAGCTCGAGTTCAACTCATGAACATTTTTAAAAGAAAGATGTACGGCGTAGAGAAGTTGTACATGGTTTTACAATTAGATTGGGAGTACAATTTTATAGTGTAATAAATCGACAAATAATCAAAATCGAAGAGTAAATTTAAGTATCTATTATATATAGAAGTCAATGATTAATTATTTAAAGAAAAAATGGAGAAATATCACTAATATTACTTTAAGATTGACATTTGTAGTTTTTTTATAAGTACCAAATTTAGTTTCTATTTAACTTTCTTCAGGCCATTTCTTAGTGAAATTTTAACTGATTGGATAATATGTTCATCTTACCTGTCCAAATATGATTTGATACACAAATTATACTTCACGGATGATTATGTAAAATTTGATATATTAGAGATTAAAGTTTATATTTATAAAATTTGTTCATGAAACTTTCAGATTCTACAAAGCTCTAAAATTATTTTCAGAAATACTAAATCAAATTTATTAGAATTATTAGTATCACGAGTTATAAGCATATTAAACTGATTAGAATAGTTGTTGGTTAACCAAGGAACATATACTCATAGTTTTTAGGGGTTTGTTTTACATTAATATTTTTTTACTTTTCAAAGTATTTTGTTTTTACAAATATCTATATCTTCTATTGAATATATATATATATATATATATATATAATTTAAACTTTTTGTCTAAGATATAAGGGTTTTTTTTAATAAAATACATCATTGTGTTAATTTTGAATTGTTAAAAAAGCTTAATATGCTAAAAAAAAAGGCATACGTTTTATTATTTTAATTATGCGTGAAACTATAAGAGAATAATTATTAGAGAATAATCCGTGATCTTTCTCATTGCTCAAGATGGTTAATATACATGTTGTACAAGCTTAGTTTAAGGCTAGAAACTAGGAAAGGTAATAACTAATTACATCACAATCTATGCTATCCTAAAATAGAAGATTACGATTACAAAAATATTTACAAAGATATTGTTGTCTAACACACCCCGCAGTCGAAGCGGGAGGTAAGCGAACGCTTAGACTGTCCTGAAAATCATCAAATAAAACGCGCGGAAGACCTTTGGTGAAAATATCTGCAATCTGGTATCGAGACGGGACATGTAGAACACGTACTTCGCCACACGCAACTTTTTCACGGACGAAGTGAATATCCATTTCTATATGTTTGGTGCGCTGGTGTTGTACCGGATTACTGGATAAATATATTGCACTAATATTATCACAATAGACTAGTGTAGCTTGTCGGATAGGACAATGAAGCTCAAGAAGTAAGTTTCGGATCCAGCAGGTTTCTGAAACAACATTAGCGACACCCCTGTATTCGGCCTCAGCACTAGACTTAGAAAGAGTCGGTTGACGTTTTGAGGACCATGAAATGAGGTTATCACCAAGAAATACACAATAACCTGAAGTAGATCGGCGAGTGTCAGGACACCCTCCCCAATCTGCATCTGTATAAGAGACCAACTTGCCAATGGGAGACTTATGGAGATGTAAGCCTAACATAAGAGTACCTTGAATGTAGCGCAAGATGCGCTTAAGGGCATGCATGTGGGCATTTCGAGGATCATGCATATGAAGGCAGACTTGTTGTACTGCATAAGAGATATCAGGGCGAGTGAACGTGAGATACTGTAATGCACCTGCAAGTTGTCTGTACTTGGTGGGATCATCATAAGGAGCATCTGTAGTGGCACTAAGTTTAGACTTAGTGTCAACTGGTGTGGGGCATGTGCTGCAATTGGACATGCCTGCCCGGTCAAGTATCTCCTCGGCATACCGTTTTTGGGAAAGAAAGAGCCCATGTTCATGTCTGGTGACACCAATCCCCAAAAAATAACTTAACGGGCCAAGATCCTTCATAGCAAACTCCGAGGCCAAAAGAGCCATGATAGACCTGCGAAGATTATCTGAGGAGGCTGTGAGAATAATATCATCCACATAGAGCAGAATGTATGCAAGATCAGAACCCTTCTTGTAAATGAACAGGGAATGATCAGAAGTACTGTGAGAAAATCCAATGGAGGATACATAGTCTGCAAACCGCTGGTACAAGGCTCGGGGAGCCTGTTTTAAGCCATATAGAGATTTCTGTAACAAGCAAACATGATCAGGATATTTGAGATCTTTGAATCCCAATGGTTGATGCATATACACGGTCTCATGGAGATGACCATGTAAAAAGGCATTCTTGACATCAAGCTGATGAATGGGCCAAGAATATGATAATGCAATACTCAGGACAGCTCGAATAGTAGCAGGCTTAACCACAGGACTGAAGGTTTCATCACAATCCACACCTGGTTTTTGAGACCTTCCATCACCTACAAGACGGGCTTTATGCCGCTCAAATTCACCATTAGATTTTCGTTTATGACGAAAAATCCACATAGACCGAATGACATTCACATTGGGAGGTCTTGGTACTAATTTCCATGTCCCATTTTTAATTAGAGCATTATATTCATCTAACATTGCATGTTTCCAATTTAAGTCATGTAAAGCACTAACCGGATTTTTTGGGATGGGTGAGACGGTGGTAGTGGTTGTGGTGCTTAAATTGGTAGAGTATTTGCTGTTAGGTTTGAAAATGCCATTGAGACTACGGGTCGTCATACGATGAGACACGGGTTTAGTAGCGCTAGGTCTGGTTGGTGGTGAATTTTGGGGCTCGATTTGTGGACTGGGGCCTGATTCGGTGAGTGGGTGCTGGGCATGGGTCTCTGATGGGGCCTGTTGGGCCGAGGGAGACGTGACAGCAGGTGGAGGAGTTGGTGGATCAAGATGAGTCTGTGAGGTGGTGTGCTGCATTTGATAAAGAAAGTGGGGAGGTAAGCCATTATCAAGAAAGTCATATTCATGAGTGGTGGGGTTATGAATTTTGGAGAAAGGAAACTCATTCTCAATGAAACGCACATGACGACAAATGAATATTTGTCCACTGGACATATCATAACATTTATATCCACGATGATTAGGAGGGTAGCCTAAGAATGCACAAGGAGTGGATCGTTCTTGCAATTTGTTTATGGTGGAGGAAGGAAAGAGGGGAAAACAAAGACAACCAAAGACTCTCAAATGAGAATAGGTAGGATCTTTTTGATAGAGAACTTGAGTAGGGGAAAGGTTACCTAGGACTTTGGTTGGGAGAATATTGAGAAGGTAGGTGGCCATGGCAAGAGCATGATGCCAAAACGATCCCGGGATAGAAGCATGAGCAAGAATGGTGCGCATGATATTGTTAATGGATTGAATGTGTCTTTCGGCTTTGCCATTTTGAGGCGACGTGTAAGGGCAAGAGAGACGGAGTTAGATGCCATTATCGACACAAAATTGTTTAAATGGGCCATTTACAAATTCCGTGCCATTATCACATTGGAAGTTCTTGATGGGTCGTTCGAATTGTGTTTTGGTGAGGGCATGGAAAGCTTTAAAATATGGAAAGACCTGCGACTTTGTAGCAATGGGGTAAGTCCATAAGAATTTACTAAAATTATCAAGAAACAAAATATAATAACGATGCCCAAGCGAACTTGCAATAGGGGAAGTCCACAAATCACTATGAATTATTTCGAATGGCAAAACAGTAAAAGACAAAGAGTCACTAAAAGGCAACTTGGTAAGTTTGCCAAGAGGACAAGAGAAACAAGAGTGTTTACGAGTCTTATTACAAGCAATAAACTTATTATTTTTAAGATGATGTAAAATATTATCTCCCGGATGCCCTAGGCGACTATGCCACAACTGGGTTGACAAAGCAGTGAGAGCTGAAGGAGATTGAGTGGAAATGGCTCGATTTGTGGAGAAGATAGGATAAAGATCACCAGTGCTGTCACATCTCATGATTTTGGTCCCCGTCTGTAAATCATTCACAGAAAAACCAAATGGATCAAACTCAACGGAAACAGAATTATCAGTGGTAAATTTTCGAACTGAAATGAGGTTTTTGATGAGTTTAGGAGCATGTAACATTTTGTTCAAGGTTAATGGAGGGTGTGGGGATGGTAGGGTAGTGTTTCCATGACCTACAATTGGAATCAAATTTCCATTGCCAACAATAATGTGATGATTAATATTGCTCGAATTAAAATAGGAAGAAAATATACCTTGATCCGCCGTCAAATGAGATGTCGCACCTGTGTCCATATAGTAATTTCCATCCGGTTGAGTGAGAGTCATAGTGTGCATGGCTGCCTCGATGTCCGTCGGGGTGTAGCCTACGGTGGAGGGGGCATAAGAAGTTGCATATGCCTGCTGTGGTCTTGGGCCAAGCACTCCAGGAGCCCTTTGAACAGAATTGGGCCTAGGCTGCCCATAACTTGATGGGTAAGGACAAGGAGGAACTGTCCAAGGGGCGCCCCAAGGCTGCTGCCACGCTGCCCATGGGCCAGGAGGCGGCTACCATCGTTGCTGGGAGTTGTAGCTGCCGTTGCTTGCGCCAGAAAAGGAGCCACCACCGCCGGAGCCACCATTTTTATTGCGAGAGCAGTTGTTTTGACCGTTACCGCTTCTATTATTCTTCCTCCGATTTTTGTCTTTGTTGTTATTTTGACCATGTGAGTAATTGTGGCCATCGATGGGAGGAGTATAATGTGACCCATTAGTAGTGGTGACAAGGGCAATAACGCCACCACTTTCTTTAGCGGCAGCGGTTTTGATGGTACGTTCTCGAAGCTTGAGATGAGAACGACAATTTTCGAAAGGTGGTAGTGGGTCTTGGTTCTGAATGTAATCGACTACGCCGGAGTACGAATCTGGCAGCCCTCCAATAAGTTTGAGAACAAGGCGACTATTTGTCACCGAAGCATCCACGTCGGCTAATCTATCGGACAATGACTTGACATGGTTGCAATAAGCATCAATACTGGAGAAATTCTCAAAATTCACGGCAGCCAAATCCTCTTCAAGTTGAGTAGCACGAGATCCTTTATTGTCACGGAACAGAGTTTCAAGGCGATTCCATGCGTCATGGGCCGAGTCATCCTTGAATAAGATGGCATGGAGAAGGTCGGAGGATATGGTGGCATAAATCCATTGCAGTATGGCGGCGTCGAGACGTTGCCAAAGAGCTAGATCAGCCGCTTTCTCTTTCTCGTAGGCGGCCTTCGCTGTTTCCTCAGTGGGAGGAAAGATGTGGTGAAGGAGGTTGTGGACACGGAGTTGAACCTTGAAAAGAGCAGCCCATGAATGAAATAGGCCAGTTTCGTTATCCAACGTGATTGGGATGACGGATTTCACGTTGGTTATCGAGAGGGCGGGGTGGAATTTTTCTTTATTGTCTGACATGGTGTAGAAGCAATAAGAAAGAACAGAGATGGGGTTCCCAGGAAGAAGAAGAAGTAAAACCTTTAGGAAGCTGATACCATATAAGAGAATAATTATTAGAGAATAATCCGTGATCTTTCTCATTGCTCAAGATGGTTAATATACATGTTGTACAAGCTTAGTTTAAGGCTAGAAACTAGGAAAGGTAATAACTAATTACATCACAATCTATGCTATCCTAAAATAGAAGATTACGATTACAAAAATATTTACAAAGATATTGTTGTCTAACAGAAACCCTCTTTTGTTTGACATTTATATCATTTATATAAATTTAAAATATAAATAATGTTAATAAATGTGAAAAACATGATAAACAAACTCATTTTTTAATTAAAATGAACGCACGGCTTCCGTCTAGCACTAAAGTTACCGTTCCCATGAAAACTAAATAATCAAGTATTAATCCCTTCATGTATCATTTCTTCTTTTTTTTTCTTTGTTTCCCGTCTCTTGTTCGATGATGAACAAAAGCAAGTTTGGGGGAGTTGATAAGCCTCATTTATACGCATTATATAGCATTTATTTCACTACAATTAGTATTTGTTTATTTTTCTTTTTTACCTCACAATGCGTTTAATAGGTCTCTTAAGTGTCACAGATGAAAATTCAAAGTTTACAACGGAAATGCGTAATTATCACACATTAAGAGGCTAAAATCGAGAACGAAACAAACGCGACAAGACTGGACAGTAGACACGTTTAAAATTCGCGTTCAAGATGCCAATTCGGCGTCTACAGGCTGGCCCAGTTCAGCAGTTAGAGTTTGGAATTTTTAGGGTTCTCATTTTTACGGAAACAAATACATCCTCCTGGTGGGTGTCGAATCCATCAAAAATAAAATACCTACTTAAAAAGATTTGTAAACAGTGATAAGTAGGGTCGATCCACAGGGAATGGTGCAAAATCAATTCCTAATTTACTAATATCAATTAAAAAGGAGGGATTTTGGATTTTTAAACTAGAATAAAATTTAAATACGTAAATTAAAACGCAAACAAAGTAGAATTCAAATTCAATAGAATGAAAAGTTCTAGTTTTCAGATTATCTCGGTGTTGATTCAACAATTTGATCACAGATGCAATGATAATTCAATGTTGTTAGATAAATTGGCCATAGTTGTTAACAAGCTCTAATAACCTATTTTTCCTTAAGTCGTCGATAATCAAAACAAGCTCTTTGATTACTCCTCTTACCGATTAGACAACCCTAAATAAGCTATTAGGATTTAGCCTATCAATAGCATTCATGTATTAGAAAAACACCAATTCTAGTTAACAAACACATAAGCTCAGTTCATTTAAACTAGATTACTGATTCCCATAATGACTAATCGAAAACTTGTCCATAATCAACGTCACTAACTGCTACAAATATTAGGATTAACCAAACAATTACGGATTTGGATCCTAATTAGCTAAATACGATTCCAACGATTAATTGGCCAAACTAAATAATCAATTGAAATATATTGTCAACGGAGCTCGGAGAAAAAGTAAATATCTAATAAACAAAGAAATTAAAGCACAATTCGATCTCACAAATATTAAGAATCAAACCTTGATGAATCCTCGACTAGAATTATGTGTTTAGTAAAACATAATAAAAAATGTCTGCAAAGTATAAAATTCGAAAGCTCCAGAATTGAAAGAAAACGTACGTGCAATTGAAAATAATGCAAAAGATTTAAACCTAATAGAGTCCTAATCCAAGAAGAAAACTAATTAGAACTCTAACAAACTTAACAAACTAAACAAACTTGGAATATTCAAAACATGAAAATAAATCCTAAAACAAAATAAAGGAATAAATCCCAAATACCTGGTAAATCCTAAACAGCAAAAATCCGAATTTCAAGAAAATCTTTCCAAATTCCATCCGCTTGGTTTCTGGGCAGAAGCGTTCTGGCCACTGAGCGTGGGCACGCTCAACTCTACAAAGTCTTCTGCCTTGGTCTTTTATGCCAATTCAATTTCTTCTCATTTTTCTCCCCTTTTCATTCCAATTGGCTTTTTTCTTTACATGATTACCTAGAATTCAAATATCGACATAATATCACGAAATAAGAAGCACAAATGTGATAAACGACTCGACATTAAACACGTAAAATATGCACAAAACACAACCTAACCTCCCAATGATGTTTTAGGGTTCGACTTTTTAATATTCAAGAGCATTGTAAAACTGATTAGAGATCGAAGAATGATTATCAGCGATTGATTGTGAACAGATTTTCAACACGGGTTTTATCGAAAGTAAGGTTTATTTCTTTATT
Source organism: Verbascum thapsus (assembly GCA_963669365.1). NCBI lineage: Eukaryota > Viridiplantae > Streptophyta > Magnoliopsida > Lamiales > Scrophulariaceae > Verbascum > Verbascum thapsus. The sequence continues at coordinate 13,218,636 of OY770110.1, forward strand.
CCTTCTTTTAATTCTTGTCGTTATATCATGCTTATACATATAACTGTTGATTGCATTTTTGAATCAATGGAGTGATCCATTTTATTATGGAATTCGGAATAATATGTTATCGATGTATATCGTATAATCTTTGACATTGCATCGTTTATGCTTATGATTTGAATTCTCGGCATTTAATGCTTGTGAATTTGTTGGCCATTTATTTATATGTTGGGTAAATTTCAATTTTTGTACCACAGGATACACGAAATCTAGTTTTGATACCACACTTTATACAAGTAACATTTTTAATACTATGGTTTTACAAATTAACAATTTTGATACCATAAGTAACAATTTTGATCCCATCATCAGTTAACATATGAAAAATATCAGTCGTAAAAATTATCTCGAAATGGTCGATTCAAAATCTTTACATTGACAATTTTAGTCGTTTAAAGTACAGTTTTTCTATAGTATTTTCATGAATCTGTGTGATCCTTGAAAAGGTATCATTTGAGAGAAACTGGGGGTTCCATGATAGCAGTGGTCCCGCAAAGTGGTATTAGAGCCAGGTTTTATTGATGAGATATTTAATTATTATTATTACATATTGTTATTTACTCTCTGATTAAACACTAATGGAATATTCGAACAAATGTTCAACGAGTTACGAATAGAGAGAATTTTGTTCTAAATGGACATAAATTGAAACTAATTTCTCTAAACTCGCCCAAAATCTTAGAGAAATGCAAAAGACGGTTCAAGATTATGGTTATAGGTTGATCCATCTACCTATGAAAATAGAACAATTGAACCAAAAGATAGACGGGATATTACAGATCCTCCCCGATTTAAAAGAACTCAATAGTAGATCTGAAGAAAGAAGTTTCAGATCTAGGCGAAAAATGAAATGGTCATATTGGGACATCCTATAGGGACCGCATCTGTGACGCTTTTGGGCTTGTGCCCCTTTTACACCAGAATGGTAAGGCAACGGAAATTCTATGGCCCGAAATACAAGAAGATAGAATTAATGAGATTCTCGAAATTATTAAGCAATAGAGGTATCATGAATTGATTTATCTGATTTACAACAATTAGTTGAATATTTCTCCCAACTAGAGATGGTAAACTTAGTTAACGTAAAACCTAACGAGGTGACCACTATTGTGCCACCGACGCTACCAACTCCAGAGGATAGTTCGATGCGTGAAGGTATGAAATTCCATATTAATGACGTTGGAACGAGATTCAAGGAGAATCTAGAAAGAAATCCAAAAGGTGTACCAGAGACTACACCATGGGCAAAGACAATGTCTCAACCCTTGCACCTTTATGGTACTATTCTTAATCTTGATGTCATTGATTTTCGAAATATTGAATAGATTATCGACGACTGGGTAGCTGCCATGAAAATAGCAGCTACTACTTTAGAACTCGATAAGAAAAACTTCATTAGATTGATAGAGTTAAGTTTAGAATAATCGGTCAAGATGGGTAGTGGCCAAACACCTAACTCGAGGAGTTTTAGATGGAGAATCCAAAAGGGCTATAGCAGAAAGATCCGGAAGGCTTATAAAGCTTCATTTCATCGAAGATAAATATCTTGATGAAAGTAACTCCGAAAAAGCCAGAGAGAACATGCAAGCTCTCTTTGGTATGGAATAAAGAAATATTTATTCAATATATGAATATATCTATTGATTTCGCAAATACGTTTTTCAAAGTAGATTCCTAATGGAGGTAGCAGCACCTTTGTTCTTCGCCAAGATTTGTAGCCCATGGCGAGAAATGCTGATACAAACCTATATGGTGCACGAAGGATAGTAGGACTCGGTAGCCAGAAGAATGCTTTTCTTCAAGGACAAACTAAAATATTGGTGTGCTCAAACCTCACTCCAGAAAAATATGAAGAAGCTGAGAGGAAAAAATGAAAAGAACTCCTCTCTATTGTGAAAACAACGATTTCTCAACAATTATTGGGGAAATAAACGAGGAAATAAAGAAGAGGAAAAAGGAGAGTAACACCGACAACAGGAGTTACAAAAATAAACCATCGTTTTAGACGAAGATCATGGTGGTCTAAAACAAATGGTCGATCTTATAAATCGGGCCAATGATAAAGACCTATAAGGGCTTCATTGCATGGATCTAGACAAACTGATAAAAGATCCAATGATTGAACCCCAACTCGACAAACTTTCAGAAGAGCTCACACTCGAGCTAATGAAAGTTTCAAAGAATGTAACTGCTGGACTTGCAGACCAAAGGGACATATCTCCCCATATTATCCACAAAATCGAGAAGCATGTCAATTTGAAGCTACATCTGATATATTCGATGCAGTCTTTATGGCGATTTGGTTCATATATACCAAATCAAAAACGTCCCCTTAGATGAAAGTGTATATGAGGAAGAAATTGAAAGAGATTTGAATAGATCTTCAACCGAATCAGACTGAATGCAGTGAAGGTGATAAGCTTCAAACTTCTGAAAGTCATTCTGGATTCTTTTCAAGAATGACGGTTTCAAACAGAACCTTGGAACGAATAACGAGGCCAAATTCCAATATTGGAGCTTATGATGGTTTTACAATTAGAGGTTTTAGCCGAGTCCTAAATTAAATAGGACTAAACCATCACAAGGTAAGTTCTGGAGAATTTGCGATTCCTATGGAACTTACAGAGAATGTGATGGATATGCAACTAATTCCTAAAGAAAAAAATTCTTGATCAATTAAGTAAGCTACGAGAAGAAGTAGCAATAACTATGAAATGGATCCATATAGGAACTATTGAAGTAGTTATAAAAGCCACTTTCAATGAAAAAATTGATCGGAAATTCATTTGTGAATAATGGACAAGAGAATCAATAACCTAAGAGATTGTTGTCTTGGTACAATGGTAGGAAATTTATATGGAGGAAAACTTATGTTTGATATTCAACCAAGAATTGCATATAACCTAGCAGACCAGGATTTCAATCGTGTTTTAACTCTTCATCAAGACTTTAAAAGAAAGGATCTTATGAAGGAATGGAATAGTCTGTATTCTATAACTTATAGAATAGCATATGCGCTTTCCAACACACGCTACAGAAAGTGTACATTGAAATTTTTCAGATTTTCAAGAAATTTGCTAAGATAATGTTGTCAGATCCAATTCAAATACCTAGAATTGGTGGGGTCGATATTATTATCAAAGACCATCCGATCTTAACTCAGTTCAATAATGGAATTTAATAACCGAATGTCGAGAAGATGAAAGGATACATGGCATAAAAGGAAAAGAGTTTATCAATGACTCAATTCCGCAAGCCATTAGGGCGGATAATGTAAAAATTAGATGCCCCGAAGGATGGAAACAAGTGCAGGTTTTATTTGACATCACGAAGACAGAAAATTACTTTCCTTGTGATGAATTATATCATTTGCAGCAACCTACTATTGGCAAATATAAAGGTATGCTAGAAATGGCTGGACAAGAAATATTTATATGAAGTTTTGCAGGTCGTAAGCAACGAATCGTTACCTTGGGTTTAAGCTTACTTGAGGAACATAAGCTTGGGGAAGAAAGGGAAAATGTACGGAATTCAGTTTGGAAGGTCATCCATCAGAGTTGAATGACAATCTCATTCTTTATTAGTGTTATGTATGATCAATATAAAACATAATATTTCTGTGCGTATATTGATCCAAGTTCAGGAATTTGTACAACAAAACTCGGTGTCTTTCCTAGCAATGCTATAGAAACTTTACTTATTATTGTAGGTAGAGATTTTTTTCGAAAAATCCTTACTCAATAAAAGTAAACGAGAAACAAATACCAGGATGAGAGGAGCATTTGGAACACCTTGGTTTAAGGTAAAAATGCCTCCAATTTACTTTCATGATACGAGCAGATATTTTGTTGGGTAATAACTTTATCGAAATATTTGCAAGGTATGAGTGCAAGATAATAAGATAAATTTATAAATCTTCACCACTAACTGTAGTAATGAGATACAAGTTCTGTGGCAAGAAAAGGAATTTAACCGCATCATGTCAATAAATTTTCGCAGCAAACGTGAGACAAAATTAACTAATCCTAAAATGCAGGATAAAAGAAAATTTGGTGAAGCTCTATCTTGATATCTGCAGTTCTAACAAACAGCTAACAGATGTGAAAAAGAGAAATTTTATGTTGCAAACTGACCTGAATGTATGTATCCAATGGAACATCTGAGAGTATGTGTAGAACTGATTGAAAATTGTTTGTTATTTTCATGAAGCAATAAGTTAGAAAGACCAAAATTTGCAACCTTTTGAGTCATGTCTGAATTCATAAGAATAATACTTAGCTTCAAATCACAATGCACGATTGGCACTTCTGTTTCACTATTCAAATAATCTATTGCTAATGCAATTCCAATTGCATATCTTAGTCTATCAAAACCATTAAGCCCTTTCCCATCTACAAGCCTTCTTTTCCACTTCTCCAATCATCAAAGCTTCCATTGCTCATGAACTCGAAAACCAAAGCAAGAAACTCGTCGTTTTTCGAGTCTACACTCGAGCATATGGAACTAAGTTTAATAAGATTCGGGTGCCTCAAATGTCTTAGTGACTCACATTCGGCTAAAAATGTCTTTAGAGATCTAGCTATTGATGTATCGAAAAACTTGACCGCAAATAATGACCCTTCTAGGATTCCTTTGTAGGCAAACCCGAAGCTTCCATGCCCGAGAAAATTTGCATTGTTGAAGTTATCGATTGCAACACGAAGCTCATCATAAGATATCATCTTAGGTTGTCCCTTTATGGGTTCCAAAGAATTCTTGATCACTCCTTTTCGTTTTCGTGTGTAGTAGATCAAACCAATTTCAAAACAAAGAGACAATATAGTGACAACACTTATGATGATATACATGAAGCCAAATCGCCTCAGAGGACCATGTGAGATTTTACAAGACAAACTTGTGCATAGATTTTGGTTACTTTCCAAGTGAACTTTAGATGGATCACTAAAAACTCCTCTATTTGGGATTTGTCCTTCCAAGTTGTTGAAAGAGAGATTCAAGAGCTATAGTGATTGCAAGTCCTGCAGGTCAAACGGTATCACCCCGGAGAGTTGGTTAGACGAAATATCAAGGATTCCTAATCCTTTGAGAGATCCTAAAGTCCCCAACATTTGGCCCGATAAAAAGTTTCTAGCAAGCAACAATTGCTCTAAGCTTCGACACGCCTCAATCGTACTAGGAATACTGCTTGATACATAGTTATCCGTTGATTATTGCAACATTTGCAAGAGACCCGATTTCTTCTGGTAAAGGGTTTGTGAGACGGTTTTGGGATAGATTAAGAAATGCACTTAATTAAGGGAGATTTATAATCTCTCTTGGTATGGTTCCATTAAGCATATTATGAGAGAAATCTATTGAAATTAAAGTCTTTAGGTTCCCAAAAGATGTAAGTATAGTACCAACTAATTGATTCCTAGACAGACCGATCCTAGTTAATAATTCGAGGTTGCCTAGAGAATCCGGTAGTGCGCCCAAACAACCTAGTATTAGCTAATCCCAAAACCCTAAGATGCTCCAACTGCCCAATCTCTGTCGGGTAGGCCTGGCATTGGGCGGGCCGGACCCAGACCCAAACCCAAAACTTTGGGTCTGGATCCGGACCCAGACCCAAAACTTTGGGTCTAGACTTGGACCCAGACCCAATGGGTCTCATGTTTTGGGTCTGGGTCTGGACCCAATGTTTTGGGTCTAGACTTAGACCCAATATATTTTTTTAATTTTTTTATTTAAAATACTTTATAATTTTGTAAAATAATAAAAAATTATAATTTAATTATTTTAAAGCATTTTAGATAAAAAAAAATAAAAAAAATATATTGGGTCTAAGTCTAGACCCAAAACATTGGGTCCAGACCCAGACCCAAAACATGAGACCCATTGGGTCTGGGTCTGGGTCCGGACCCAGACCCAAAGTTTTTGGGTCTGGGTCTGGGTCCGGACCCAGACCCAAAGTTTTTGGGTCTGGGTCTGGGTCCGGCCCGCCCAATGCCAAGCCTACTGTCGGGATTCTTCCAGAAATAGAACTATATAGCTCAAGTTTAGCAGCTCCAAGGACCTGAGATTCCCTATGGATGGCGGTATAGTACTGTAGATATTGTTTCCACCGGCGTAGTTGATTCTGAGAACCTTCGAAAGATTCCCTATGGAACTTGGGATCACACCCTCAAATTGGAATCTATCGCGAGGAAGTCCAAACGAGTACTATTTATCAAAAGCTTGAGAAAATCAAGACCCCTTTCGCCCGAGCTTGAGATACTATTGAACTCTATGTTGTACATTCTTAGGTTATGGAGACTTTTAAGCCCCGGGCGTATGCTACCGTGCAAACGGTTATGTGCAATGCGAATGATCTCAATATTTGTGAGGTTGTGCAAGGACCATGAAAAAGTACCATTGAATTTATTGAAACAAATGTTAAACCCTAAAAGATTTGGCAATGTGAAACCAATGTCTCCAGCGACCTCACTCCATAGATTATTGGAAGCTAGAGCTAAATATACTAAAGAAGACATGTTGTATATTGACCTTGGAACAATGCCTGAGAGATTGTTAATAGTGAGATCAAGATACTTTAGATTCACGACACGGGCCAAATCGCTAGGAATTTGACCGCTTAAGTTGTTCGTGCCTAAGTTCAAATCAACGAGAGAAAGATATATTGTTCAAGAACAATGGAAAATCACTTGATTTCTTGCCAAGTTAAGTGTTGAAATAATAATATATTAATCTAGGTTTATTGTAGGTTAGTCTAAATAATTATTCATGTATGGTCTAATTAATTATTTATGTATGGAGGAATGTGACTTTTGATATTATGCATGTACTTAGTAAATTAGGATGTATATAATTAATTCATGATACATGTACTAAGTGTAGGTACATGACTAGAAAATAGTATAAATACCATATGTAATCGCACATTTGAGACAAGTTGAGTTGAATAAGAAATATAATACAAGTTTTTTCACCCTCTTCACTAAAGTTTTCTAGTATTTTCTCTCCATATTCTAACAAAGTGGTATTAGAGCCAATGTTTTTGGGAGATATTCTTGATTTTGAAGATGTCAAATGGAGCACTTTTGCAAGTTCCAACTCTCACTAAAGATAATTTTGATAATTGGTGTATACAGATGAAGGCTTTGTGTGGAGCCTATGAAGTATGGGACTCCATATTGAAAATGGAGTTGACGGAAATGAAGCAACCACCAAGAAGAAGGATCAAAAGTCGCTTGCACTCATCCTTCAAGGTTTGGATGAGAAGATGTTCGAGAAAGTTTCTAGTGCAACCACGTCGAAATAAACTTGGGTATTCTTCAAACTTCATTCAAAGGAGTTGATAAAGTCAAGAAGGTGATTCTTTAAACATTGAGAAGTGAGTTCGAATCTACGCATGAAAGATTCAGAATTGGTATCGGATTACATTTTAAGAGTTTTGGTTATTACTAACCAAATGAAAGGATATGGAGATGAGATGAAGGATAACCGGATTGTTGAGAAAATTCTACGATCATTGCATGCGAAATTCAATTATGTTGTCGTCGCCATTGAAGAGTCTCAGGATTTGGACACCATGACCATTGATGAGCTTGCTGGATCCTTGCAAGCACGCGAAGAATGATTGTCAAAGCCGGTTCAAGAAACACCTTAACAAACTTTGAAAGCAAAGTTAACCTTAAAAGAGAAGGAGATTTATTATGGCACATCTCAAAGAGATCGAGGACGTAGTGAAAATCGATGGCGTTGCCAAGGAAGAGGTCGTGCTTGTGGAAATGACGACAGAAACGATAATAATTTTTGCAATAATGATGAAGGACGACAAAAATTCAACCAAGGAAGAGGTCATGTACGAAGTAGAGATCCGAGAGGATCGAGAGGAGAAGGAAGACAAACTCACCAAAGGTATGATAAGTCAAATGTTGAATGCTACAATTGTCATTATTTTGGCCATTATGCTTCGGAATGTACCTATGTGGAAAAGACAAGTAATCTTATGGAGAACAACAATGAAGAGGTCAATCCAACCGTGCTTCTTGCTTGCAAAAACAATCAAGAGGAAGAAAACAATCAATAGTACCTCGACTCTAGTGCAAGTAGTCACATTTGTGGAAAGAAAAGTTTGTTCGTGGAACTCGATGAGGCCATAAGCGGCAGTATCACTTTCGGAGACTCTTCACAAATTCAAGTGAAATGAAGAGGTAATATTTTAATACGCTTAAAAGACGGAAGTCATCAATTTATTTCCAACGTTTACTATGTGCTGGAAATGTGGGGTAACATATTAAGTCTGGGACAATTATTTGAGAAAAATTATGACATTCACTTGAAGATAAAAGTTTGAAAGATTTGGGCATATTAAGTCTGGCTGTGGCACATAGGATTTGGGCATTTGAATTTTGATGGTCTAAAGTTGATGAGTAAAGAAAGAATGGTAAAAGACTTACCCACCATACACCATCCAAATCAACTTTGTGAAGGGTATCTGCTTGGCAAACAAGCAAGAAATAGTTTCCCGAACGAGTCGATGACAAGAACTCGATATCCATTGGAGTTGATACATTCAGATGTATGTGGGCCTATCATGCCATCATCGCTTAGTAAGAATAATTATTTTGTACTTTTTTTGATGATTATTCTCGAAAAACTTGGGTATATTTCTTGAAGAAAAAGTCGGAGGTGTTTGAAACCTTCAAAAAGTTCAAAATTATGATGGAGAAGCAAAGTGGTTATCAAATCAAAGCTCTTCTAATAGAGGTGGCGAATCCACATCAAATCAACAAAAGACTTTTGTGAAAATAATGGTATGTATCGCCCTATGACGGCACCATATTCACCACAACAAAATGGTATAGTCGAGAGAAAAAACATAAGTATTCTCAACATGGCAAGGACTATGTTGAAAATTAAAATATGTCGAGGGAGTATTGGGCTGAAGCCGGTCCCTGTGCGGTCTACTTGTTGAACTGCTGTCACATTAAAAGCGTTCATGAAAAAACACCACAAGAAGCTTGGAGTGGTTATAAACTGTGTTTCGCACTTGCGGGTATTCGGAAGCATTGCCTATGCACACATACCAGATGAGAGAAGAAGTAAGCTTGATGATAAAAGTCAAAGGTATGTCTTCGTTGTCTATGATGAGAACTCAAAAGCATATAAATTATATAATCCTTGCAATGGAAAAATCATGATTAGTAGGGATGTTGAGTTCGATGAGGAAAGTACATAGGATTGGAATACCTCACATGAGAAAAGTAATCATAATCCAATCATTGTTGAAGAAGAAGAAGAAGAAGATGTGGCACAACCTACTACTCCACCACCATCGCCTCCAACACAAAATGCACAATTTGATGAAGAAAGTTTAAGTGAAGGGCCTCGAAGATTCAGAAGTCTACAAGAATTGTATGATAACATAGAGGAGGTACGGAATTTAAGTGAATTTACTCAATTTTGCTTATTTTCTGAAAGTGAGCTAGTAGATTTGGATGATGCCATTGAAAATAAAAAAAAATGCAATGGATGATTAAATTAAAGACATAAAGAAAAATGATAGAGCTTGCATCACTTCCTAAAGACAAAAGCACTATTGGAGTCAAGTGGGTATACAAAACAAAAAGAAATTTCAAAGGTGAGATAGAGAAGTATAAGGCAAGATGGGTTGCCAAATGATACAAGCAAAAAATCGGAATTGAATATGATGAGGTATTTGCCCAGTTACCCGTCTTGAAACTATTCATTTATTTATTTCTTTGGCAGCTCAAAATTATTGAAAAATTCATCAAATGGATGTCAAATCTGCGGTTTTGAATGGTGTCTTGGAGGAAGAGATATACATTGAACAACCATCGGCTTATGTGGTTAAATGACATGAAGATAAGGTCCTAAAATTAAAGAAGGCTCTCTACAGCTTGAAACAAGCCCCTCGTGCTTGGAATAGTAGAATTTACAAGTATTTCCTAGCAAGCGGTTTTACCAAGTGTCCACATGAACATACTCTTTATGTAAAATTAAAAAACAGTGGTGATATTTTACTTGTTTGTTTTTATGCGGATGATTTGATTTTCACAAAAAACAACTCAACGATGATTAATGAATTCAAGAGAGCTATGTCCAATGAGTTTGAAATGACAGACATTGGTTTGATGTCCTACTATCTTGGTATCGAAATAAAACAAAGAGATGATGGTATTTTCATATCTCAAGGAGGCTATGCTAAAGAAATTCTCAAGAAGTTCGAGATGAAAATTTACAATCCCGTTAACACTCCTGTGAAGTGTTGAAAATTATCAAAGCTAGGAGATGGTGAGAATATTGATCCCACACTTTTCAAAAGCCTTGTTGGAAGCTTGAGGTACTTGACGTGTACTACGCCGGATATACTATTTGGCGTTTGACTTGTGAGTCGTTATATAGAAGTTCCCAATACTTCTCATTTGAAGTCGGCTAAGAGAATTCTTCGATGCATCAAAGGAACGCCTTATACAGACATTCTCAAAATTATGAGCTCGTTGGTTATTGTGATAGTAATTGGAGTGGTGATATTGATAAACGGAAAAGCACTACCGGGTTTACTTTCTTTATGGGAGATTCCGCATTTGCATGGAGTTCTAAAAAGCAACCTATTGTGACTCTTTCTACATGTGAAACTGAATATGTAGTTGTTGCTTCTTGCATTTGTCATGCTATTTGGTTGAGAAGCTTGTTGAAAGAGCTTCATCTACCACTAGAAGGTCCAACGGGGGTACGTGTTGATAACAAGTCGGTTATTGCATTAGCAAAGAACCCCGTGTTTCGTGAGAGGAGCAAACATATTGATACGAAGTATCATTTTGTTCAAGATTGCATCACCAAAAAGGAAGTTGAACTTGAGTACGTGAAATCTCATGACCAAGTTGCGGATATTTTCACTAAGTCCTTGAAGTTTGATACCTTTCGAAAGTTGCGATGTCTCTTGGAGTAATGAATCTAGCTTAAGGGAAGATGTTGAAATAATATTATATTAATCTAGATCCATTGTTGGTTAGTCTAGATAATTATTCATGTATGGAGGAATGTGACTTTTGATATATGCATGTACTTAGTAAATTAGGATGAATATAATTAATTCATGATACATGTACCAAGTGTAGGTATAGGGCTGTTCACGAGTCGCTCGGCTCGAGCTCGAGTTTTTTTGAGCTCGAACCGAGCCTAACGAGCTCGAGCCAGCCATCGAGCCGAGCCTGAGCCCGATTTAAGTTGTTCGGGAGGCTCGCGAGCTCCCATTATTTTTTAATATATATATATATAATATATATAATATATATATATATATAATATATACATACATTAAATAATTAAAATTATAACTCACACCTCCAAACCCTAAATTAGAATTGCTCCTCCCGTGACCCGTCTCCCACAGCCTGCCCACCGTCGTCGAGCACCACCACCGTCGCTCTCTCTACCACCGTCACCGAGCACCACCACTGTTGTTACCGGCGGTCACTTTCTCATCGATCTGGTCCAACTTCGAAGTCCGAACAAGTGAGGTAAATTAATGGTACTGATGTTTGATATTTTCTACTTATTTGATAAACATTCATCTATATGTGAAAGAGCATGTGAATTTCTGTACTTGCCGGAAACAAGTGTGGCTTTTGAATCAACCTAGTCATCTGTATGTACATTTTTTATTCTTTTTTGATTATCTAATGTATCTTCTTGTAACATTAATTTAATTCACACTTTTATGCGTTTTGATTTGATATAAAATTTATAGTTTAATTGTGACTCAAATGACAACTTTTTTTTTTGGTCCAAAACCATAGATGACAATTTGCAAAATAGAAAATTGCGATGAAGGCTAAATTCATAGGTGAAAGTACAAAATTAAATGGATATGAATGCAAGTTCGACCTTCATAAGCTGACTTTGCTAATTAGATTTCATTACAGTAAAAGAGATCTTTTTCTTCTTCTAAAATGTTTTAAATTTGACTGTCATAGTAAAGGGAATATTGCATTTTTGGTATATCAATGTGACCTGCACGTTTATTTGATATACTAATATGAGGGGGTGGCAATTTGGGTACATTATTGTGGGGTAGGTCTGGCAATTTGAATACAAATTACGCCGAAAATTCGATTTTCGCAGGAAAATGACATGTGCCGGTCACGTGCATTCAAATTTGGGGATTTTGACCAATTTTGACCACAAATGCTGACGTGGACTACTATTTTGGAGGAAAATTTTAATTTTTAATTTCATAATTATTTTTCTAATTTTCTTTTTCTTTTTCCCTTTTTTTTCCTCTCATTTTTGTCTTCTTCCCCAACCCACCATTGTCTTCTTCTTACCCAACCCACCATTGTTTTCTTATTTCTCACACAACCATGAAATCACCACCACAAACCACCATTTCTCGTATATATATACATACATATATATATATTTATGTATATATACAATTAATCGAACTAATTTCAAAATTCCCAAATTGTAGTCAAAACCCTAGAATCACATTTTTAGTTATATTCATCTTCTTCATTAAAACCCTAGAACCCCATTTTAATTAATCTCATCTTCTTCATAAAACCCTAGCTGGCTGCTACAATGTCATCGGTTGTTAGAGGAGATGAATTTCGCAGCTGGGAGATAGCAATGGAAGCAGCCCGCCATTTTTCACCCGAGCTCGAAACCATGGTGGAGAACTCATAGAAAGTATGCGAGTTGATGTGCATACATTAGGGAAGGATATTTCAAATTAGAAATGGAGGTGGTAATGGTGGTTGGCATGGAGGTGGTAATGGTGGGGGAAGAGGGAAGAAGACAATGAATAGAAGGAAAAAAATAAAGAAAAAAGAAATTATAAATTAGAAAAAAATATTGATAAAATTGAAAATTAGAGATAAATTAGTCAAAATTGGATAAATTTGGTCAAAACTAGACAAATTTGCCCAAATTTAAGTAAAAATCCCAAATTCGGTCAAAATCCCCAATTTCATTCAAAATTAATTAATTTTCCGGTAAAAATCAAATATTTCGGCCAAAAATTGAATTTTCCGGCGAATTTTTATTCAAATTGCCACACATGCCCCCACATTAATGTACCCAAATTGCCACCCCCCCATATTATTGTACCAAATAAACGTGCAGGCCACATTGGTGTACCAAAAATGCAATTTTCCCTCATAGTAAAAGAGATCTTTTTCTTCTTCTAAAATGTTTTAAATTTAACTGTCATTTTAGGGCTGAGAGTTGAGAAAATATTGGGGTTGTGATGGGAGGGGAGGGGATTGTTCAAGTACACTTTATTTAATGCTTGTATTCATTTCAGCATGACAAGAAAGTGATACATGTGGAGCTCCCTGTTGATGATGATAACACTAAATTATGATTTTCTGTGGTAAGAATTATAAAGAAATCATATATAAATATATAATATGTATACATTAGTTAATTTAATTAAGTAAATAATCTTTACATTTTATTTTTTTAGTTCGTGCTTGTGGTGGAAGGAATGCATTGATGGTGGTGGAAGAATGCATTGATGGTGTTTAGTTTAAAATTTATGTTTTTCGTATGTTTTATTAGTTAAAGACATTATGTTGGATGTGTTTGAGAGTTTCATTTATTGTGACCTTGAACTATCGATTAGTTTATTTTGATGAATGTGATCGTTGGTGAATTTGTGTTGATTTGCTTTCGTGACTTCATTGGTGGATTTGTAACGATTTGTATCAAGTTGAATGTTGAAATTTCATATCTGGACAGGAAAAATCGAGCTCACGAGTCGAGCTCGAGAGCTCTTGAGCTCTTGAGCTCGAGAGCTCGAGTTCGAGTCTCGAGCTCTCGAGTCGAGCTCCCGAGTCGAGCTTTCGAGCTGAGCTGAAAATATAAACATGAGCTCGAGCCTTTGTATGGACAGCTCGACGAGCTCGAGCTCGAGTCGGTCAAAATTGCAAAGTTCGGCTCGAGCTCGACTCGTGAACAGCCCTATGTAGGGACATGACTTAAAAATAGTATAAATACCTTGTAAAATCTCATATTTGAGACAAGTTGAGTTGAATAAGAAATATAATACAAGTTTTCTCCACCCTCTTCACTAAAGTTTCTAGTATTTTCTCACCATATTCTAACATCAAGGACTTGAAGATGTGTGAGATTGCTGATTTTTTGTGGGATATTTCTCGAAATTCGGTTTTGCATTAAGTCTAAGAATTTGAGTTCGCTTTGCACAAACCTATAGTTGAGGGTATGAGTCATGATATGCTGTTGGAACTATCTAAAACGACAATGACGATTTCATTATGTTGGCAAAAGTTGAGTTTTAGTGTTGACTTATGATAGTGGAGGCTAAAACATTTAGTGTTGATACTTATTATGATGACAAAGTAACAACACATAATATCGTCATAACCTAGTTTAATGGCAATTAACACTTATTATGACTAGGATGTCAATGGGCGAAAAATATCTGAATCCAGGCCGTACCGACCACACACTCACCGAGTCCAAAAATAGTTCGACTCGATGGGTTGGTTACAATTCGGGTCGGGTCCGGATAGAGTAAGACTCGTGGGTATAGATATTGTTCGGGTAAATACCTGTGTATTTTCAAAGGTAAAATTAATAGGGCAAACTACAGGTAATATTCGGGTAAAATACTCGTGATAATAGTATTAGTTTTTTTTTTATTATTGAATACTGAATATTGAATAGTTATTTTAACAGGAAGTTGTATTTATGACGTAATTATGTTATCGTGAATTTATATCCATTCATAATAGATGGAAGCAAAGTTGGAATTGGGCCATGACCAAGTCATGTAGTTTTGCTTTTCTAATTTAATAGTAACTTCGCAAGACTCATTATATTTTGGGTTTTTTACAAAATATTTTTGTGTTTGATCGAAATTGTTAAAAATCTACTATATTAAAAAAAAATATGCATAATATCATCTTTGTTATCTTGACCCTGTATGAAACCCTTTTTTCAATTAGAAAATGAGCGTATTTTTTATATTTTTTCATATTTATTAACACTATTTATATACTAAATTAATTGCATGAAAAAGATATAAAATATTAAGTTAACATGTTTATAAAGGTAAAGAAAATGAAAAATATTCTAATTTTCTAAAAAAAAAGGGTTCACGCAAAATTAAAATAATAAAAAAGAGTATTATGCCTATTTTTTTAACAATTTGAAATTAACACAATGGAGTATTTTGAAAGAAAAAAAAAAGAACTCTTATATCTTAGACAAAAAGTTTAAATTATATATATATATATATATATTCAGTAGAAGATATAGATATTTCGGAAAAAAATGCTTTAAAAAGTATAAGATGTTTATGCAAACAAACCCGTAAAAACTATGAGTATGTGTTCCTTAGTTAATCATCAACAACTATTCAAATTTAATGTGCTTATAAGTTTTTTATTAATATATATTATTAGTTTTATATTTATTCATATATAATCAATTGTAATCACAATTTAATATAAAATATTATCATTATTTTACATATATTTAATTAACATATTATATTATATATACATATATGAATAATGAATAAATATTATAATTTACATATATTAAAAATAAATAAATAAATAATTCAGCTCACGAGCTGGCGAACAAGCTTTTTTATCTTCAAGTTTGTCTTGAAAAGCTCGACTAAAATCGAACAATTTTCATGTCTGCACATCAAATTCATGAATTGACTCGATTTATAGTCACCCTTACTTGTTCTACTTCATTGTTGACTTTATAACCAAACCGACTACTCAGCATAGTCTGAAAGGTAACTGTTTTAGTCCTTTAGAATATGTAAATAACATGTAAAACCCAAAATCAAAAGACTTATTAGTAGTTCTTAGTGCACGACTTTGACAACCAATATATTTGTACTTATGTGGTCCTAAATAATATTGGTGGCTTATTTTCAATTTTGCTATTTAATGTAGTAATTACCATCGAAGAAAAATCTAAAAGGGGAATAAACAGATTCATACATAAACGAGTATAAAACGAATATAAATAAATAATTTGGCAGTACGATTATGATTTATTTTCATATAAATTAGAAAGATAAGATTGTTTTTAGTTGTTTTTATATTATAAAATCAATATGTTATATGAATCTCAAACGGGTAATAATTCATACGGAAAACTTCGAGTATTGATATTAACATTTGATTCACGGACACTTTAAAAAATCACAATGTGTTTGTCGGACACCTGATCAGACACGACACTCATCCGACACACTCCGACACCGTGTCTAATATAAAAATAAATTTATCTGCTTAAATAAAATGAAAAAAAAATATATGAACATCGTCACGGACGCAGTTAGAGGGTATGTGTACTATGTATACATTATTTGTGACACTTGATATTATTTCACTTATTTTTTGTGATTTTGGAAAATGAAGTATTTATTTTCCTTTAAAACATATATAACTTTACAAATCAAATACAAATTTATAATGCACAATGGTTTTTCTTATAGTTTATTTCTCTAACCATTCATATTTAAATTAGAATGAAACGATTAATTTATATATTTTAACGTAAATTAATAAACATATATATATATATATATATTTTAATTTATATATACACATTTTATTAGCAGTTTTGAGGCTGTGTCGTGTCCTAATATTTTTAAAATGCTGTATTTCGTGCCCGTGTCATGTCGTACGCCGTGTCCATGCATCATAGATATTAGCACGATAATAATTCTAAAAGAGATTGAGTCAATTGAGTATGTCTCTATTGTATTTTGTATTGTTACATAGCATTTAATGTATTACGTAAAAAAACTTCAAAAAAATTAGATTCATTGAACTCAATCTATTATATAATTTATCGCGACTAAAAGTCCTTCAACCTTGTGGACCTTCTTTCTATAAATACAACCACTAGTTGCTTTACTCCTATCAACACAAGTCCTCATTTAATTTCTTCATCAACCCTTTGAAAAGAAAGATGGATTCTTTTCTCAACTTCATCATTATCATGCTTCTTCTTAGGATTTTTCCAATGCTAGAATCAACCCCTTTAAGCATAAACACTGACAAAGAGGCTTTGATTTCATTCAAATCTCAAATTTCGACCGATTTTCCCAATAGTCCTATCTCATCTTGGCACAAAAACTCGTCACCTTGCAACTGGACCGGGATTTCTTGCAGTGGCGAACGAATAGTAGCCGTTGATCTTTCCGGTTTCGGAATATCAGGTTCCATAAGCTCTTCCTTAGGCAATCTCTCATTTCTTAGATCACTTCACTTACAAAACAATCATCTTGTTGGACAAATTCCTCATCAGATTGGCAATCTTTTTCGACTTAGTTCTTTAAATCTAAGTTTCAACAGCATATCAGGATTTATACCCTCAACTATAAGTTTGTGCAAAGAACTCAGATTCTTAGACTTAATGCAAAACCGAATTTCAGGAAATATCCCACAAGAAATCACCAATCTCACACATCTTCAAGTCCTTAACTTGGCAAGAAATCAGCTTTCAAGTGATTTTCCATTGTTCTTGACCAATATATCTTCTCTCGTCGATTTGAACTTAGGCACGAACAACATAAGTGGTTCGATTCCGAGCGATTTGGCCCATCTCGTGAATCTACAGTATCTTGATCTCACTATTAACAATCTCTCAGGCATTGTTCCTAGGTCAATATACAACATGTCTTCTTTAGTATATTTAGCTTTAGCTTCCAATAATCTGTGGGGTGAGATCCCTTTAGACATTGGTTTCACATTGCCAAATCTTTTAGGGTTTAACTTTTGTTTCAATAGATTCAGTGGTACTTTTCCATGGTCCTTGCACAACCTCACAAACATAGAGATCATTCGCATTGCACATAACCGTTTGCACGGTAGCATACCCCCGGGGCTCGAAAATCTTCATAACCTAAGAATGTACAACATAGGGTTCAATAGTATGTCAAGCTCGGGCGAAAGGGGTCTTGATTTTCTCGAGCTGTTGATAAATAGTACTCGTTTGGACTTCCTCGCGGTAGATTTCAATCTTTTCGAGGGTGTGATTCCAAGTTCCATAGGGAATCTTTCCAAGGTTCTAAGAATCTTCTATGCCGGTGGAAACAATATATACGGTTCTATACCGCCATCCATTGGGGAGCTCAGGTCCTTGGAGTTGCTAAACTTGAGCTATAGTTCTATTTCGGGCACAATCCCGACAGAGATTGGGCAGTTGGGGCAGCTTAGGGTTTTGGGATTAGCTAATACTAGGTTGTCCGGGGCACTACCGGATTCTCTAGGCAACCTCGAACGATTAACTAGGATCGATCTGTCTAGGAATCAATTAGTTGGTACTATACCTACAACATTTGGGAACCTCCATAGCCTAATTTCGATGGATTTCTCTCATAATATGCTTAATGGAAGCATACCAAGAGAGATTATCAATCTCCCTGGATTAAGTGCATTTCTTAATCTATCCCAAAACCGTCTCACAGGCCCTTTACCAGAAGAAATCGGGTCTCTAGCAAACGTTGCGATAATCAACATTTCGGATAACTATTTAGCAGGCAGTATTCCTAGTTCGATCGAGGCGTGTAGAAGCTTGGAGCAATTGTTGCTTGCTAGAAACTTGTTATCGGGCCAAATCCCGGGAACTTTAGGATCCCTCAAAGGATTGGGAATCCTTGATCTTTCGTCTAACCAACTCTCCGGGACGATACCATTTGACCTTCAAGACTTGCAATCATTACAACTCTTGAATCTCTCTTTCAACAACTTGGAAGGTGAAATCCCAAATAGAGGAGTTTTTAGTGATCCATCTAAAGTTCACTTGGAAAGTAACCAAAATCTATGCACAAGTTTGTCTTGTAAAATCTCACATGGTCCTCGAAGGCGATTTGCCTTCGTGTACATCATAATAAGTGTTGTCACTGTATTGTCTCTTTGTTTTGCTATTGGTTTGATCTACTACACACGAAAACGAAAAGGGTTGATCAAGAATACTTTGGAACCCATAAAGGGACAACCTAAGATGATATCTTATGATGAGCTTCGTGTTGCAACCGATAACTTCAACCGTGAAAATCTTCTCGGGCATGGAAGCTTCGGGTTTGTCTACAAAGGACTTCTAGAAGGGTCATTCATTGCGGTCAAGGTTCTCGATACATCAATAGCTAGATCCCGAAAGACATTTCTAGCCGAATGTGAGTCTCTAAGACATGTGAGGCACCGAAATCTTATTAAACTTAGTACCATATGCTCGAGTATAGACTCGAAAAACGACGAGTTTCTTGCTTTGGTTTTCGAGTTCATGAGCAATGGAAGCTTGGATGATTGGATAAGTGGGAAAAGAAGGCTTGAAAATGGGAAAGGCTTTAGTGGTTTTGATAGACTGAGATATGCAATTGGAATTGCATCAGCAATAGATTATTTGCATAATGAAACAGAAGTGCCAATTGTGCATTGTGATTTGAAGCCAAGTAATGTTCTTATGGACTCAGACATGACTCCAAAGGTTGCAGATTTTGGTCTTGCTAAGTTATTGCTTATTGAAAATAACAATCAATTTTCAATCAGTTCTACAAATACTCTCAGGGGTTCCATTGGATACATACCTCCAGGTCAGTTTACTTGACAATTATTTTAATAAAGATATATAAAAGTTTTCATGTTATTGGTGCGTGATAATGTTAAAGTTGTCAGTAAATATCGACTCTATTATACTCGATCTGCTATAGAATTTCCAGTAATCATACGCATAACGTCATCATCCATTCACTTCATTCAAATCACTAATTATCATAGTGACAACTTGAAAATAACATACAATCAAAACAAAAAACAGATGTAAACTCTTTCATTATACGAGTTCTATAATATTATTCAACGTCATATTCTATCATGCAATATATCTTCTAATACTTATAATTTGATCCCTTAAATATAATTCTCAATATGTACAGAATATGGGTATGGAGAAAAACCATCAATGGCCGGAGACATATATAGCTATGGCATTCTTCTTCTAGAACTATTCACTGGAAAAAGCCCTACAGATGAGACATTCTCAGGAAGTTTAAGCCTAAAGATTTGGGTCCAAAATCAATTCCAAAATAACATTGAACATGTTTTAGATTCTGATATATTTGATCAACAAATGTGTAATTTTGTCGATGAAAACGGGCAAAGGGATAAGCTGGAAAAACGACGAGATTGCATGATCACGATCATTGATGTCGCTTTATCGTGTGCTGCTGATACTGCTGATGCTCGAATCACCATTAGAGATGCTCTTCATAAGCTCAAGAGTGTTGAGGAGATCTTATGCAAACATGAATTTGTTGATAGAAGTGAATATTATTGGGTTTGAGTACTAGTGTTCTTTTTTGTGTTTTTTTTGTACGAAGTAGAATCACGTGTGAAATTAGGTAAATACATAAGTATGAAAGATAATAAGATGGAGTTGTTCCTATTATGAAAAAACCCAATTAACTTTCTCTTAATTATTCATATTATAATAAGGTATTTTGAGAATAATTAATAATGTGATCTAATTGGTGGGATGACCTTAGTATACCTCGCACATTGATCATGAATTAATAAATATTTTTGTGTTTTTATTTTTTTATTTTAAAACTTTAATATACTATTAAAATTATTCATGATAAGATATTAGTTTTTTTACTATTCCTTTACTATATTTACTATATTTGCTTAGTTCTTACAATAATTTAGTGCAAAAACATCTAAATGAGTGATATATATATATATTAAATTTTTTAAGTCGGACAAAAATGTAAGGACCCAATTGGATGGCCACTCATTTCCCCAAAAAATCATTTGAGAGGAAAAAGCTATGAACAATGCAATTGTTTAGGGAAAATTGCATTTTTGATACCCTAATGTGGCCTGCACGTTTATTTAGTACACTAATATGGGGGGTGGCAATTTGGGTACATTAATGTGGGGTAAGTCTGGGAATTTAGGTACAAATAACGCCAGAAAATTCGATTTTCGCCGAAATATTCGATTTTCACCGAAAAATTGATTGATTTTGACCAAAATTGGGGATTTTGACCGAAATTTGATATTTTTACTTATATTTGGACGGTTTTTTCTAAGTTTGACAAAATTGAACCAATTTTGACTAATTTATACAATTTCCAATTTTATAAAACTTCTTTTCCAATTTAAAATTTCTTTTTTCTTTACTTTTTTTCTCCTGTTCTTTGTCTTCTTCCCTCTTCCCTCACTCCCAACCACCATTGCCACCTCCATTGTAGCTATCATGATTTTGAAAAATAATTACCTCAAAATAACATCATAAATTAATTAATATCCATGTTCTTTTGTGGGGATTTGAACCTAAAACTTAGGGATGCAACTATTGCAACAAAAGAGAAGAGATGAGTTTTGGGTTCACTCCTGCGAATTTTTTTTATTCGGCATCGGTGCTTTTGTCTATTCCAGCGATTGCGGCGGCGGCTATTGGGGAGGGCGGTGGTAGTAGTTGGTGGTGGTGGTGGTGGATAAGTGATGTGTTTGGGGAAGAAGATAGGCAAAACAAAAAAAAAAATATTCATAATTTTCTTCATATGGAATGGTGTGGGGGAGAATGAAGGTTAGGCATGGTAGAGAAGATGAAGGGTTAGGTAGGGTGGGGAAGATGAAGGTTAGGTGGGGGTGGGGCTTATTTAAAAAAAAAGAAGGTTGAATGGATAATATTAAGGGTAAATTTGGTAATTTACTTTATTTTTGGTCAAAATTGTAAAAAAAAAAAACACCAATTGTAGTCAAAATTCCCAAATTTCGGTCAAAATTCTCAAATTAAAGTAAAATTCACAAATTTCGGTCAAAATGCCCAAATTTGAACGCACATGCCTGGCACATGACATTTTCCGGCGAATTTTCAATTTTCCGGCGTTGTTAGAAAGTGTATAAAGCGTGTTTAGCTTTATTAGTTGTTAGTTGATATATTGTGGGTGTTATAAACAGTAGCTATATAAGGAAGAGTATCTGGCTTTCCTTTTTTAGAATAATTAGATATCTCTTTGTTTTGTATAATCGTTTTTTATCTTCAATGAATAAAATCTGTTTTCTTCTTCAAGTTTAACATGGCACCAGAGCCATTGTCGATCGATCTTTAATCAGGAGTTCTTCGATTTCTTCCGCTCGCATTCTGATTCGTTTCTCAGCCCTGTCGAATTAGGGTTCCTTTCTTGAATCTGCAAGATGACTTCAGAAACTCCTTCAGAAACCCCTTCTACAGCAATAACAACTGCACAATCGCCGATCGATTTCAATGATCCGCTCTACCTTCACCCCTCCGATTCACCTAACATCGATCTGGTGACCGAAACCTTAAAGGGGAGTGACAATTACAAAGTGTGGAGCAGGGAAATGTTGAATGCCCTTGAAGCCAAAAATAAATTGGGCTTCATTAATGGTACGTGCAAGAAACCTGATTCCGATTCTCCTCTTTTCTTCCAATGGAAGCGCTGTAATGCCCTAGTCAAGTCGTGGATTACGTGATCCTTATCCAGAGAATTGGTTCACGGAGTTGTTTACTGTGAATCTGTTGACATTATTTGGAGAGATTTGAAGGAACGGTTCGACAAGATCAATGGGGCACGCATGTATTCACTCTACCGGCAGATCAATACTATATCACAGGGATCCAATTCTGTGACTGATTACTATTCAAGATTAAGGCAATTATGGGATGAATATGAGTCCCTAATTCCCTCGCCCTCTGTTATTGTGACTAAAGAGTATACGGAGTTTTGCCAACAGTTAAAGATGATGACGTTCCTTATGGGGCTAAATGAGTGTTATAGCAACACTCGGTCACAAATCTTGATGATGTCTCCGCTTCCGTCTCATAATCAAGTGTTCTCAATTGTATGCAATGAAGAAACTCAACGAAATATTGGAGTTCAAGATTCTACAGCCTTACTGTCCAATGCCTCCAATAAGGCGAATTCTGTGGACAAACCACCGGTTATATGTGATCATTGCCATCTACCGGGGCATATTAAAGATAATTGCTACAAAATTATTGGTTATCCTCCGAATAGAGGGGGTCGAAGAGGTGGAAGAAGGGGAGGCAGAGGGTACAATCAAGGCAGAGGAAATGTAAACTCTTCCTACATGATTAATGCTGGTCCTAATAATGGTGGCTCGCATACACCTTCAGAGTCTACAGGGCAAGATGGTACTCAGCAGTTACCTACTCTCACTCACCAACAGTATGCTCAGTTAATGAAGCTCATTGGAAACACTAACCATGATCAAGAAGCTGCTCAGACTACAACTGCAAATGTGGCAGGTATATGCACTAATCTGAGTAACACTAATATTAATATGGTCAATGATAAAACATGGATTATAGATACAGGGGCAAATCAGCATATAACCTATAATCTGGAACTCTTGGATCATAATATACAAAGTGTGCATAAACCTACATCTGTGAAATTACCCAATGGTAGCTGTAGTGCAGTGACTCATATTGGTAGTGTTACCTTAGATAATGACCTTATTATACACAATGTACTATATGCTCCTGATTTTCACTTTAACCTTCTGTCAGTATCTAAGTTAACTAGAGATAATCAGTGTGGCATTAGTTTCTATCCAAACTTTTGTTTGATTCAGGAAATATGCAGTGGATTGACAAAGAGGATTGGTAAACTCTCTAATGGATTATACTACCTGGAATCCAACACCAATGATTCTGTTCTTACTAGGCTGGTGGAGAGCAAACCTTCTGTCCATCATGTTTTTTGGCCTAATTCACATAATGTTTGTAATTTGAATAAAGCCACTTTGTGGCATTATAGATTAGGTCATATGGCTGCTTCCAGACTTAGTCTCTTACCTCAATTAGGAGTAGATTCTACTACTTCCTCTTTACTTTGTCCTGTATGCCCCCTGGCTAAACATTCAAGGAGTTCTTTTCCTATGAGTATGTCTAAATCCACTGTTGCTTTTCAGTTAATTCATGTTGATGTTTGGGGGCCCTATAAAGAACCCTCTTATAATCAGGAAAGGTACTTCATTACTATTGTGGATGATATGACTAGATATAGTTGGATTTTCTTAATGAAATTCAAGTCTGAAGTGCTTCATATTCTGAAAAAATTTATGTTATATGTTCAAAACCAACACAACAGTAAAGTCCAAATTATTAGAACTGACAATGCCTGGGATTTTTTCAGTCATGAATGTTTTGCTTTATTTGATTCTTTGGGTATGGTACATCAGAGTTCTTGTGTCTATACACCTCAACAAAATGGTGTTGTTGAGAGAAAACATCGACACATTTTAGATGTTGCTCGTGCTTTGAAATTTCATTCTAATATTCCCATAAAGTACTGGAGTGATTGTGTTTTAACATCTGTTTACCTTATCAATAGAACTCCCACTAAACTTTTGAATGGTCAAACTCCTTATTACATGTTATATAATAAAGTTCCAGATTTCAATCATCTTAGAGTTTTTGGTTCTCTATGTTATGTTAAAGTTTTACCTGTTCAAGACAAGTTTAGTGTAAGGAGTAAACCTTGTGTGTTGGTTGGGTATGCTGAAACTCAGAAAGGGTATAAATTACTTGATCTTCAAAATAAAACCTTTCTTGTTTCTAGGGATGTGATATTTTATGAAACTATCCTACCTTTTGCTGTTGAGCAGAACAAAGATAACAATTCTGAGAAATTTGTCACACAAAATCATCAAGAGTTTTATGAAGAGCTCATTCTTCCTTATAACAGTAAGCCTGCTTCTCAACAGCAACAGATTCAGTCTGAAAACAGTACCAATAATGATGGTGCAGAAAGTGAGAATGTCTCTGATTCTAGTCCTATAAATCACAATCAGAGTACTAATGAGTGTACCAGAAAGTCTTCTAGAATCAGTAAACCACCCTATTGGGCTAATGATTATCTATCTCCTTATCTGCCTCACTCTAACATGTCACAATCTGTTGAGTATCCTTTGTCCAAGGTTATAAAGTATGATCATTTATCTGCTGAATATAAGGCCTTCCTATCTTCTATTGGTAATGAATCCATACCTAAAACATATACAGAGGCCTCTAAGGATAAGAAATGGCAGGTATCTATGCAACATGAAATAGATGCTTTAGAATTGAACAAAACTTGGCATATTGTAACTCTTCCTCCAGGAAAGGTTCCTATAGGCAGTAGGTGGGTCTATACTATAAAATACAAAAGTGATGGTTCAGTGGATAGATATAAAGCTAGGCTTGTTGCAAAGGGGTTTAATCAAAAGGAGGGTATTGATTACACAGAAACATTTGCTCCTGTTGCAAAACATGTCACTGTGAGAATTATAGTGTCTCTAGCTGCTATTCATCATTGGCCTATTTTCCAAATGGATGTCACTAATGCATTTTTGCAGGGTGAATTAGAAGAGGATATCTATATGGATATACCTCCTGGTTTTGCACAACATGGTACAGGTAAGGTTTGTAAACTTGTTAAGTCCTTATATGGGCTTAAACAAGCACCTAGACAATGGAATCAGAAATTTACTACTGCTTTACATAAGTTTGGTTTTTCCCAATCTAAACATGATTATTCTCTGTTTATCAAATCAAAGGGGAGTGATATTACCATTTTACTTGTGTATGTTGATGATATTTTGATAACTGGGAATAATCTTACTTTGATTAATGAGTGTAAGCAGTATTTGGGGCTAACTTTTCATATGAAGGACTTGGGTGAATTAAGGTTTTTTCTTGGCATTGAGGTGGCAAGGTCATCTAAAGGTATATGCCTCAATCAAAGAAAGTATGTATTGGAATTGCTTGCTGACACTGGAATGCTTGGATGCAAACCAGCTCACACTCCAATGGAGCAGAATGCCAAGCTTACATCCTTTGAGTATGATCAGGTAACTGGGCAGAATACTAATGATTCTTTACTTGAGGATATTTCTCAATATCAAAAGTTGGTAGGCAAATTGATTTATTTATGCCTCACAAGACCTGACATTTCATATTCAGTCCAAGTTCTTACACAGTTTATGCATCAACCAAAAAAATCACATCTTGAAGCTGTGTTTAGAGTTTTACAGTATTTAAAAGGAAATCCAGGCCTTGGTATTTTGTTGTCTGCTCATAGTAAAATGCAGGTGAGGGCCTACTGTGATTCAGACTGGGCATCTTGCCCCATGTCCAGGAAGTCTGTTACAGGATTTGCTATACAAATTGGGGAGTCTTTGATCTCTTGGAAGACAAAAAAACAGAATGTGGTTTCTAGATCCTCAGCTGAAGCTGAGTACAGGGCCATAGCATCTACCACCTGTGAAGTTATTTGGATATTAGGAGTATTAAGAGATGTTGGAGTTCATATCAAGGACAGTGTGCAGCTTTTTTGTGACAGCAGCTCAGCTCTTCAGATTGCTTCTAATCCTGTGTATCACGAGCGTACCAAACATATAGAGGTAGATTGTCATTTTATTAGAGAAAAAATTCAACAAGGATTGATTGCTACTCAACATATCTCCTCCAAAAATCAACCTGCTGATGCATTAACTAAAGCATTGGGAAGAAGCCAGTTCGAGTATCTTATATCCAAGCTCGGTGTTTTCAATATCTTTCAAAACCAAGCTTGAAGGGGAGTGTTAGAAAGTGTATAAAGCGTGTTTAGCTTTATTAGTTGTTAGTTGATATATTGTGGGTGTTATAAACAGTAGCTATATAAGGAAGAGTATCTGGCTTTCCTTTTTTAGAATAATTAGATATCTCTTTGTTTTGTATAATCGTTTTTTATCTTCAATGAATAAAATCTGTTTTCTTCTTCAAGTTTAACAGGCGTAATTTGTACCCAAATTGGCAGACTTACCCCACCCAAATTGCCACCTCCCATATTAGTGCACCAAATAAACATGCAAGCCACATTAGGGTTCCAAAAATGTATTTTTTCCCAATTGTTTAGCATGTTAGTAAAAAAATTCTTACAAAAAATCTCTCAAAATTACAAATAATTTGAATCTTCTTTGCAACAAATAAATTTTACTATTCATGATTTGACAGTTAATACAATCATTTAAAATGACTTTTTCGACTATCTTTCAAAGCCAAAAATTAATTTAATTACATATTCTAATGCCAAATAATGCAGCGTTTAAAATAAGATCCATTGCGACTATTTTCTGACGTCTAAATCAACGAGTTTGACTAAATATATTTAATAAAAAATATATTTAAATATCAACCCGAACAAATTTCTCACAACAAAAGACATATCACATCAACCACAATTACCTATTTTTCTCTTAATAATCTCATCTTCCAAACCACATTTTCTCATTTTTCTCATGAATTTTTTTTTTTCGGAGATGGACATGCCAACCAATTGGGCCCTAATATTCCCTTTTTATATCTATATCACTATCGAGAAAATGTCAAAATTCATACCGTAGGATAACCGAATCCAGTTTTGATACAAGTGTTTACACATGTAACACATTTGGTATCAAATAAATTTTTTTTAACAATTTTGATACTCCCGTTAGTTGACTAACGGTCAAACTCACGTGCTAGTCATGTGCCCGTTAGTGTACAAAATTTGAGTGGGATAGAACACGATATAACCTAATTCACCAACCATTTTCCACACATTCCCCCCAAATCTTCCAAATTGCCCCCCAAATTTCTCTAAGGCTCTGTTTGCTTGTCAATGGAATGGAATCAAAATGGGAATATGATTCCCAAAAATCAAATAACCTTGTTTGGTATTTTTTATTTGATATTATGGAATGCAATCTAATTCCCAAAATATTGGAATTATCATCTCAAATAAGGGAATTACATTACCTTGTTTTATGGAGGTAATGTGATTACCATATCAAGGTAATCAAAAATGCACTACTTTAATGTCATTACTACCCTTATATCAAATATAATACAAAATCAACAAAATAGTTATTTATTTTTTCATTTCATTTAAGTTATTATTTATGAAGAAATAGTTTCGTATTTTTAATTTATTTAGAATATTTTCATTGTCAAAATAAATCGTAATTTCATTTTATTTGATATTTATTTATTGAATGAAATTGAATAATTGCTATATTGTTTTTGCTATAGTACTTTTGAAATGGTTGTTGGTCACATATGATTAATATATTTTATTTATTAACAATAATATATTTCCGACTTAAAATAATTATCAATGCATTGGTATATGAAAAATGCATACATGTAATTTTTTTAAAAGTCGAACAATATGTAAATAAAAAATAAGCATGTTCAATTTAATTATTACTTTTCTAAAAGAGGATAATGCAATTGAACCAAATTGATATCTTATTTATTCTTTATTATTTAACCAAATTAAATATATATATATGTATATACAATTATGTATATATATATAATATCAAAAATTCTACTTTGTCATAAAATTTATAATTAGATTATACAAATTTAATTTAACATAAGGGTATTTATGTCAAAGTCTTTAATTTTAGATTCCATTCTTTATTATATGTATTTGAACAAAATATAAAAAAGAAAAAATATATATATCCTTACCCAGTTTTTTTGTAGAAACCAAACACTATTAATGGAATCAGATTTCTAGTAATTAAATTACCAAAAATCTTATTCCCATTTTAGATTCCATTCCCTGTTAAACAAACGGAGCCTAAATGAATGTCGATGGCGGAGTAAGAGATCGATATCTGCATACACAAGCCGGATTTCGTTCATAAAAATGAGTCTACGTGACCCTGAATACAACAAATATTCCCACCCTTTATACGGTAAGTTGTATTTGTAACTTTTAGGGTTTCTGCATACAAATGAGTTAATTCCACCCAATATGAAGAACTCAAATGAGTTAATTCCACCCAAATTTAGCTATAAAAGTGACTAAATTCACATTTCCCTCCATTTTAACCGGTCAATTTCCTCCAAAATGCTTATATCCAATTGGTTCACAAAATGACATAATTAACGTACCAGTTGCTTTGACCGTTGGTCAACTAACGAGATTACCAAAATTGTTAAAAAAAATTATTTGGTACCAAATGTGTTACATGTGTAAACCGTAGTATCAAAACTGGATTCGATATATCCTACAGTAGGAATATTGACATTTTCTCTATCACTATCCTTCTCATTTTGCAATATTTTTCTTTTCTAAATCTTCATCTTTTTTGTTTATGTTTCATTTTTGAGTGTTTTATTGGGTTTTCTTGAAAATATGAACATTTTGGTTGTGGTTTGTGTTTGTGTCTATCACAATCACGAAAAAGATGTGTATTTTTTTCATACAATTCAAAACTTTAAAGTTATTTAATATTTCATGTAATTATCTTGCTAAAAAATAAATGGACTACTGCACTAAGTATTATAAACTAAGCAATAACTTTTAGTCATTTGTGACATCGAATAGGAACAATAATTTGTACTCCTGTTAATAAAAATAGGAGGTCACATAATAATACATGAATAGTTGACTATATAATTATCCTTAATTTTGCATAAGTATGTGGATTTATTGCACATATAAATCAAATAAAAGAACTTATACTAACATAATTTAATTTGATAAGGAATTAATCTTTTCTCCCATACTTAGTGAAATATTTTACTATGTTATGCCTATAATACACATTGTTTTTGTGATTTATAAAAATGTGAATTGAGAATAATACCTAATCAGTAAAATAAGCATTATTTATGGTATGCTAACTTCATAATAAATGTCAATATGTTCACATACGTCTGTGACTTTCAAAAGTAATTTCAAAATTATAGGTATAATTGGATATAATCCTAATATATTCCTATGTATTACACTATTTTACGGCAAAAGATTAATATTATAACTCACATAAATTTTAATATTTTTAATTTTACAAATATCATTGTAGAGTTCTAACATACTTATACTTCTTAATCTTATAGATATATACAACTTATTTACAAATACCAGATGTCTTCACCCCAAGAAGCTCGTGAATACGCGTCTATTGCCCCCGCCTGCCACGAGATCGTCCAATTTTTCACCTGCTTCACTTACAGCTACAGCTATATGTTTAAAAAAAAAGGGTCCGAAAAAGGGGTTTCGTGGGTTTTGGAGTTTGCGAAGAGGGGTTTTCGGTTTGTACTGTTCTGATTCGAAAACGGGTTGGTTTCTTCTGCTTAAAATTTTGGGGTTATTGCTATATAGATGTTTGTAGCTATGTGATTTTGTATTTTACAGATATTATCAGATGGGAAATACAATTGAAACTTTAATTTTCCCTCACCAATTTCCTTCTTATCTGCGATTTGTGGTTCTTGACGACGTTGTACGTTGCAGTTCAGATTATTGCTGCCGTTTGCGAATTTACTCTGAATTTTGAAATTGACTTACAGTTACTGATGCGGCGTAAATATTATACATTCTACAGAATTACATGCTAATATGTACAGTTGGAAGCAAGCTTAATCTGATTTTGTTTATTGAAACATGATATTTTTTTGGATTACTTGATAATGAAGTTTTCATCAAACATATGTTTGCCCTTTCACTTTTTACAGCTAGGAGTTACTTGACAGAATGAGTTGATTGTTTACCTTATCCATTTGATTTCTGTTAAACTTCTTCGTAGCTGCTAAAAAGCACTGAACAATAACAAATTGAAAATGTTCTATTAAAGCTTTTCAGGCTGACATGAAGGCTACTTTTTATGGTGTAGCTTCTGCTTCCATGCATGTAAATGATCTGGTTGTTCTCTTTTTGTTTGAATTGGTAACTTTCTTCATTATTATATAGGTAGCCTTCATAGTGCAGCTTCTGCTTCCATGCATGTAAATGATCTGATTGTTCTCTTGTTGATTGAATTGGTAACTTCATGATTATATATATTCTATTTGTTTGTCAGTTGCGAAGAAAAATAATGGGATAGTTTTTTCTTTATCCTAATTTATGTGATCTTCGTGGTGCTGCAACATTACTTGGGTCTGTTTTAAGAAAGACGTTAGCTCCAAGACGTTGATCTCTGACTAAAAAAGTCAATGCTTCGATCGAACTGTATTATTTATAGAATAACGTTACTTGAGAATCAGCATTAATGGAAATTGTGGGATACTTAATACTTTACCAAATTTGTTGTGTTTCATGGTCTCCCATATCTGCTTGCAACGATTTTGTATGTTATACATTTTTTATTTAGTTTACTGAAAATGTCTGAACTTTACTTTGCCTGGATATTAAATTTTGTCGCAGATATGATTTGATGTTCTTCATCCCATACCTAACAGAGGACTGTGATGATCTTCCCCGTTTAAATTTCAGCGAATCTGCTATACAATAGCTTTCCATAACACTTATTTTGCCTTATCACAAATAATAAGGGTCGAGAGCGTTAATAGAAAACAATATACATTGAGACATTTTGCTATAATAATTACACACCTTTTTGAGAATTTTTGGAAGGCATGAAAAGTTTTTGAGGTTTTGCGAAGGGGTGGGTTTCTTCGTTGTACTTTTGATGAGTATGTTGGGTTGTGTACGTCTATTTTGCCAAGGTTTTTGAGTTCAGAGCATGGACTCTTGGTTAAATGTTCAGTTTATAACTTATTGATCTGTTAGTTAATGAGCTGTTGAAAATATTTCGGTTGATGCTATATAAATGTCTATAGATATGTGCTTTTGTTTTCTAAACTTGCGAGATCAAAACTTTCTCTTAACTTCTTTTTTCTATTTTTGTGTGTTCATGTGTGTTTAATTGCTCATTAGCGTACTTGAAATATATGTTTTCAGGTTTCATTGGCAGCTTGTACACTTCACCTTCTATTACCTTTCACCCCTAGCTCTTTCAGGTAAATTTATTTTTTTGTTAGGGGTGTTTTTAGAGTTACGGCGCATTTTTTCATTGCTTATATTATAAAATGCAAACAGCTTAAATGTATACTTTTCACATTTGACAGCTTGTAGATTGCTGTGCATTCCAGTTTTTGCCTATATTATAACTGTTGCATATATCAACCTCAGGTAATTTCGTATCTTTTTTTTTAGGTTTTTGAGATTTTTATTCTCTGTTTTTGGTATTTCAGTGTCAAATTACATATTTTTCACTTCTCGCTATATAATTTTCCTCTTTCCAACAAGGGTTTTTTTATTTTGGGTTTAGTCTAACTGTATATTTCCTATAAGTTTAGTTTCTCCCTGGTGAATCGCCTGTTCCCACTAGCAGTTTCACTAAACATAAAATATTTTGTGTATGGACGATCTAACATATACAAATGATTCTGATGATACACCGTTGGGTGATAAGGAATCTAAACGAATTCGACGCAATAAAAACCGCCGTGAACTTTACAATGCAATGTCTAATGAGAAAAGGGACAGCCAAAACTCACAGCGTAGAGCTACATATGCTCAAAGAACTTCATTAAAACAATCAGATTTATGCGGTTTAGGCCGTTTAACTACAATTGGAACACAGCCATGGCACCTACCAGACGCACCTTTTTGCAAATATTGTAGTGCATTTAGATTTTATCGTGAACCACCTGGTTTCTGTTGTTCAAGTGGACAGGTATCTCTTTCTTTAACAGATGTACCTGAGGAGTTGCGGAATTTACTTTTTGGTTCTTCTCAATTATCGGTACACTTCAGAGCAAATATTCGTACTTACAATAATGCTTTCGCTTTTACTTCGTTTGGTGTCACATACGATAAGGACCTTTGTCGAAATGATAAGAACGTGTACACCTTTAAAGTATAGGGAATGGTATACCACTTCATCAATGATCTTATTCGTGCTGAGGGAAAAGGAAAAAATTTGCAGCTTTATTTTTTTGATACTGAAAATGAAATCTATAATCGACTGGCCGTGTCGGATAAATTAAATGAAGAAGTTATTTTAATGCTACTTAAACTTCTTAAGAATAATCCATATTCAGCCTTCTTCCGAAATCTACGCGAATATTCTGATTTAAATGAATACAAAATTGTTCTAAGGGCAGACCCCGGAATAAATCAAAATACACATAACCTCCCAACAGTTGATCAAATTGCAGCAATATGGAAAGATACAGACGACCCTAATCAATCTCAACCTCGTGATATTCAAGTTTATACAAATTCTGGTCATAGTCAGAAAGTTGAATATTATTACGGCTGTTATGATCCGTTACAATATGTTATACTATTCCCTCACGGCGAACCTGGGTGGCATGTGGGTATTAAACGAAAAAGACCTTCAGAAATAACGAATACCACATAATCCGTGGAATGTTGTGAAGGTTCGCACACTACGCTTCGTTTCTGTGCATCTTCGGCGGCTCAATTATTACATACAGAGGCACATGGTAACTCTATTATAAATTGTCTTTTTGTAGTGGCTTTGGATGAGATTAAATATTTTATGTTACCCTTTCAAATATTATATTTGTTTATATTATATTTGTAGCTGTTGAAATAAATTTGCCAAAAAAAGCCTCAGTGTCTGCTCGAGAATATTATTGTCACAGACTTCAAATGCGTAACAACGATAGATCTATATTATTGCACACCGGTAGGCTACTGCAACAATATCTTAATGATATGTATGTAAAAGTTGAGACACAGAGGCTTGACTACTTTCGTAAAGAACAACACCAAAAGCACGCTAGGATGGAGTCTCTCCAGGGTATAGTTGACAGCTTAGGGATACAGGGTGAGAATGACGCTAGCAAAATTGGTCAGCGTATTCTGCTGCCGGCGTCATTTATAGGAGGTCCTAGAGATATGCACAAAAGATATATAGATGCAATGTCATTGGTTCAAAAATATGGAAAACCTGATCTTTTCTTAACAATGACATGCAATCCAAACTGGCCTGAAATCAGCGAAAAGAAACTTCAACATGAACTACCACATGATCGACCCGATCTATTAGTTCGAGTTTTTAAAGCCAAACTGGAAGAACTTAAAGATGAATTGATAAATAAACAAATTTTTGGAGAAGTTGAGGCTTATACATATGTTATTGAGTTTCAAAAAAGAGGGCTTCCTCATGTACATTGGCTCTTAATAATGAAAGAAAGATATAAAATTAAGTCCTCTGATGCATATGATAGATATATAAGTGCTGAATTACCTGATCAAAATGAATCTCCTTATCTTTATCAATTAGTTACTAAACATATGATGCACGGTCCCTGCGATCCACTAAACATTAATAATGTATGTATGAGAGATGAAAATTGTAAAAATCATTACCCTAAAGATTTCTGCGACGTTACATCACATGGGAAAAATTCGTATCCTAGCTATAGAAGACGACAAGATGGCAAAAATGTTCTGATCAGGAAGAAGCTCTTAGATAATTGTTGGGTTATACCATATTCTCCATATTTAGTTGCAAAATTTGACTGTCATATTAATGTGGAAATTTGTTCTGATATAAAATTAGTTAAATACTTGTATAAATATATTTACAAGGGACATGATCGAATAGCATATAGTGTTACTGAAAACACCGACTCAACTTCTTTTGATGAAATTAAACAGTTTCAATGTGGTAGATGGATAGCAGCTCCCGAATCAGCCTGGAGACTTTTTGGTTTTCCAATGAGCGAAATACATCCGGCAGTTATTTCCTTACAATTACACATACCTAATTATCAATATGTTTCGTTCAAAAGTACACAAAACTTGGAAAATGTTGTCACTAATCCAATGGCTTCAAAAACAATGTTAACAGAGTTTTTTTTCATGAATTCCCATAACGAAAAAGCTAAAGACCTAAACTTACTATATAAAGATTTTCCTCAATATTTTGTGTGGAATGCGAAAGATAAAATATGGACTTCGCGGAAGCGAGGCACTGTAATTGGAAGAATTGTAAATGCTAATCCTATAGAGGGTGAAAGATATTACCTAAGAGTTCTTCTACAAAATATTAGATGTCCAACGTCCTTTGAATATTTGAAAACTGTTGCTTCCATATATTATAACACATTTAGAGATGCAGCTGCAAATTTAGGGTTATTAGATTCAGATGATTCTTTGGTACAGTGCTTTGAAGAAGCCTCACAATATCAAATGCCTCATACTCTAAGAAGACTTTTCTCTACTATATTGGTGTATTGTTGTCCATCAAATCCAACAAACTTATGGGAACAATTTAAATTTTACATGTCAGATGACTATCGTAAGACTGGTAAGCTTTCAGAATACGACATAGAACTGCAAACACTTAAAGCTATAAATATCTTCTTGGAAAACCTAGGTAGATCATTAAAAGAGTTCCACTTCACTTGTTTACCTCAAAATTCATTGGAGGGCGATAAATATACAAGAGAATATAATTATGAACAAAATATTGAAATATCGGAAAGCGATTTACTCTCAATAAAAAAATTAAATGAAGATCAAAAAAAGGCGTTCTGTGCTATCACTGAAAAAATATATTCAAATTCAAGTGGTGTCTTTTTTGTGGACGGGCCTGGCGGTAGTGGTAAGACTTTTTTATATCGAGCCCTACTAGCTGACGTAAGATCAAAGGGATATATTGCACTTGCTGTAGCAAGTTCAGGTGTAGCAGCATCACTTCTGCCGGGTGGTCGAACAGCACATTCGCGCTTTAAAATTCCTATAAACATTGACGGGAAAACCAAATGTAGAATTAGTAAACAAACAACATTAGCGAAGCTGTTATTAAGTGCTAGGCTAATCATTTGGGATGAGATATCAATGGCTAGACGTCAAATTATTGAGGCGTTAGATGATATTTTAAAGGATTTAACTGACTCGGATGCTCCTTTCGGTGGTAAAGTTATAGTTTTTGGTGGAGATTATAGACAAATAGCACCTGTTGTGGCAGGAGGCAGAAAAGATGATATTATTGACGCCAGTTTTGCCAGCTCTTCGTTGACACGGTGTACTACAAGAATTTGTTTAATACAAAACATTCGGGCGAAAGAGGATCCAGCATTTACAGAATTTTTGCTCAGAGTGGGTAATGGTACTGAACCTCAAGTTTCTGAAGACAGAATTCAAATCCCACAAGGTATGATTTTTCCTTTTGTTGATACTCGTGAATCAACGGATAAATTCATTCAGACAATCTTTCCAAATCTGGATCTTTACCTTACCAACCATACATCAGTTATAAATAGATCAATCATATCGCCGAAAAATGAATATGTTGATGAAATCAATGAAAAAATAATCGATATGTTTCCCGGTAACGCTTGCCATTTTAGAAGTATTGATAAAACCCGTGATTAGGGGTGTTCACGAGTCGAGCCGGCTCGCGAGCTCGGCGAGCCGCCTCGAAAATAGCTCGACTCGAGCTCGAATTTTTTCGAGCTCGAGCTCGAGCCTATCGAGCCGAGCTTTCTATCGAGTCGAGCTCGAGCCTGAACATGTATGTTCGCCAGCTCGCGACCCGGCTCGCGAGCCTGAATAGTAAAAAATAAAAAAATAATTTTTAATTAATATATATAAAAAATTAAATATTTATTATTAATTTTTATATAAAATGATATATTATAATAATATATTTATAAATAATAATATTTTTGACTTTAATTATAACTATATATGTAATAATATGTAAATAAATATAAAATTAATTAAATATTTTTATAAAAAAAAAATTATAAAAAAAATATTTTTTTTATAAAAAAAAATTATTTTATAAAAAAATTAACTATTTGAGCTCGACTCGGCTCGAGTCTGGCTCGAGCTCGAGCTCGAGCTCACATTCCTGAAGCTCGTCGAGCTCGAGCTCGAGCTCGAATTTTTTGGAAAGCTCGGCTCGAGCTCGACTCGTGAACACCCCTACCCGTGATGCATCACTTCAAGGTCGATATGAAGATTTTTTGAACTCTATTAAATCAGGTGGACTACCACCGAATATATTAACTCTAAAATTGCATTGTCCAATTATTCTACTAAGAAATATCAATCCAATTGAAGGCCTTTGTAATGGGACGCGTTTGATTTGTCGTGGATTGAGTGAAAAAGTCATCCGAGCTGAAATTGCAACAGGCCATTTTGCAGGAAATGAAGTTTTCATACCTAGAATACCTCTGGAATCTTCGGATATACATAAATGTCCAATTCCGTTTACACGAACTCAGTTTCCGGTAAAATTATGTTTTGCAATGACTATTAACAAATCTCAGGGACAAACTCTTGATTTCGTGGGCATATATTTACGAGAGCCTGTTTTCGGTCATGGTCAATTATATGTAGCTCTTTCCCGAGCTAAAACTGCAGCCTCAATTAAAATTCTTATACATCCTCCAACTATAGAAGATAAAGCCACCGCAATTACTAGAAATGTTGTGTACAGAGAAATTTTGAACCTGGCAAATCAACAGTAAGATTTATCTTAGTTTTGCCAATTTCAATTAATATGTCAAGATTTTAACATTAGTGATGAACACTGTAAAGGTATGTTTATTCGTGAATTATATTCCAACTATTCATATATTTTTTCCACATTTTCTGTTTCAAAAATGTATCGTTTCTTATAGCTGTATAGCTTTCACAATTTAGACTGATTTGAACTTGTTCCCAGGACGAAAGGTTGTGGATAAAAGCTACAGCCAAAATACTTAGACTACAAACAGAGTTTTTGGTTCTTAGGGTGCGATAAATGTCTGAGCTGTACAAGGGGTCAGTATGATTGGAACTTTTCGTGTAATTTTTGCAAAGCTGAAGTTATTGCCAAACCCAGGTTATTTACTTTAAATGTTTAAACATTTAAATATATAAATGTTTATGTTTACTGTTCAAAAGTTTTACAATGAAACAAATTTTCTATTGAACTTTTAAATTTACAATTCTGTTTTATTCGGTTTTGATTTACCTTATTTAAAAATTTCAGGACAAAATTTACGGTTCCTTCTCCGACAATACCCCGCAACTAAATGCCACTATATTTGGAGAGCCGGCTAAAAAAATTCTTGGGTTAACGGCATTGGAGCTTATGAATAGAGAGGAGAGGTTTTTTCTTTAGCATTATACGTGTGTATTTTGCTTCATTATTTAGGGCGTGTATCTGTTTTTAATAATCATTTTGTGCCTTTGGTGAATTGATCTTTATAGGGTGAATCAGTTGATTTTGATCGAATAAATGCTGAACTAAATGACTGTTGGTTCATCATTCAAATGAAAAAGAGGGCATTCAGTACTCATCCTAGCATGAATTACCAATATAATGTGTCAACTTTAGTGGAGGTCACCGAGTTTTCTACACAACATGAACCTCATACAAGTTCAGCCATTTCTTCTTCTGCTGCTGCTGGTATTATATTTATTTTTAAACAATTCTTTCCAATTAGCGAGGTTTATTATTTTATATCTCGAGTTGCCGTTTATTATATTATTTCATTCTTGAAATATAGGACCCTCTACTAACACCATCGACAATGCAGCTAAACCATCCACCTAATGCCCACTTGCAACATCTAACAACCATGTAAATATAAGTATATAACTTATCGAATTTTCCATTCTCTATATTGAAGCATATATCTATCTTCATACATACTACAACTTAATATTCAATGTTGCGAACGTCGTTCTAAATTCGTGTGATAGAGACACAAGATTTGTGATTCTTGTGTCTTACAAAAATTCGGCTCCGAACAAGGGGTTTTGTGGGGTTCGGAGTTTGCGAAGAAGGGTTTTCGGTTCATACTATTCTCATTCGAAAAGTGGTTGGTTTCCTCTGCTTAAAGTTTTTGTTTACTGCTATATAGATGTATGTGGATATGCAATTTGGTTTTTTACAGATATTACTTCCGGTCTATAGGTTTTCATGATTACTTTGTCATTTGGGTTTCTAGGTTTTTGCAGTTATTTAGCTGTAATTTGATTTCGGCCGTTGCTGATGGTTTAATTTGTAGTTGGATAAACAATAATTGTTTATTTTTTATGGTTCTGGAGAGTTATTTTCGGATTAAGGCAATAATTATGCGAAACAAATTACATTAACTGAAATTTTATTCTTTCATATTCGTATATCTGAGAACTTCCATTTTGTTGTCAGCTCTTGCTGATAAATATTAGCGAGAATCAACAGCTTTTGGATAATCTTCAACTTCTTTTGAAAGCTCGCCAGGCTTCATTTGGATAAGGCTTCTTTTGGACCAAGTGTCAGCTTTTCTAAGGCAAACACCAGCATATTTTTGGGCAATTTTTGGCCAACTGCCAACTTTTTTTGAGCAGAAGTCATCGACCAACAACTATGTAATCGATAGCTTTATTGTTATGTAATGCACAACCATTCCAGTATTGTACAATTAACTGGTAATACAGGTTTTGCCATGTATATAAAATCCATCGGTACTACATGCATGCAAACATATAATTCCTAATGTTGTTTAGTTTCTACTTGATAAACATCAACACATTGAAAACAATATTATCTCATAATACGGGCAACAACACCGCGCTTTGCGCGGTGCCTCCCGTTCTAGTTTATGGATATGCACACGCTAACTTAAAAGAAGGGAATCCAATAAAATTCATGTCGACAAGTGTCTCTCCACGTGTAATTCAATAGAGCTATAAGCATGCCACGCTTATTTCATTCCAAATAATATATAATTAAACACAAATATCTATATTGTTCCAAAGTTTGTTAGTTTAATAATTTACTGATTTTAATTTGTAGCAAGAAATTAAGAAAGAAAAAAATGGCAAATACAATGAGAAATATGGCAGGTCCATTATTGTTCTTGAATTTGGTTATGTATTTTATAGTGTTGGGATTTGCTAGTTGGTGTTTGAATAGGTATATCAATGGCCAAACTGGTCATCCAAGTAAGTTACTATTTTATAATTTTATTTATCATTCATAATTGAATTGATTTCATGCTATTTTTTCGAATTCGTTCCATTATTTAGTTTCATTTACTTTCCTTTAGGAAAAGCTCAATCTCATTCATTTTGAATTTATCACATTTAGCCAGCTTTTCAAATGTCACATTTAGTGAACTTATGTAATGTCACAATTAGTGAACTTATGTACTGTCTAAAATTTTAACGGTCAACTCCGTTAGACAATACATTAATCGATTTTTTTTTTTTAAGAATTCATGCATGAATTCATCAATATATGGATTATATTATATTCACTATTATCATATCTTCACTCAATATGAGAAATGTCCCTTGTGCAAAAAAGAATCTGGTCAAAGTGTTAACCATATCAATTATAATAACTCAACACAGTCGATCAATAGATTTTGAATGTATCAACCGTGAAGGTGAGACTAAATGTGAGATTTTTCTAAAATTACGTGACTAAATGAGAAAATCATATGAAATTATACCAAAACTGAAAAATGGCATACGTGACAAAAAGTGTAATTTTTTTTATACATATTTCTTATATTTAGTTCGTAACTTACAAAATATATATCTAATAATTAGTCTCGATTAAATTGTATCGATATTGTGAATTTTTTGTGAAAAAAAATTAAGATCTTATAGCTTATAATAATAACATGAGTACTAGGTATGGGAGGAAATGGGGCAACAGGATATTTTCTTACATTCTCGATGATGGCCGCTGTTCTCGGGATCGTGTCGAAAATTGCCGGTGGGACCCATCTCAGGGCTTGGAGGAACGACAGTCTTGCCGCTGCTGGTTCGTCTTCCATCGTTGCGTGGGCGGTCACCGCTCTTGCATTCGGGTAATTTCTTGACATTTCGATACAATAAAATTGAACTATTGTTGACAAACTGTAAACTAAGATCTTCAAAATCAGATAAAATCTCGTAAATAATATTATTAAATTACTTTTTGTTATATGAAATTTCATAATTGAATTACAAGGCCATCAAAGGCTATCTAAAATAAATAAATACAAGGTGTTATAGATAAATCTAAATAAAAATAAATAGAAGGAATTATAAATAAATTTAAATTAGGTAACATAATGATACATAAATTAATATAAATCTTAAAATGATAAGAATGGAGTAAAATAATTTTCATTTAACCAACCACAATATAATAATATTGTTTTGCTAGTAACATGATGACAAGAATTCTTTTTAAAAAATTTCAAACTTAGTGATAAATAGGGAGAATTAGTATTTATCACCAATATTTTGGTCACTATCAAGAAACTTGAAAATTATTCATTGTGATTAAATAGAACTTCATTTATTATTTATTAATGAAACTTGTAATTAGTAATCATATTGACACTTACATTCTATTTTTTGAAGTGATTATTAATGATTAATGTGATTTTAACACTGTTTTTGTGTTTGCAGATTGGCATGCAAGGAAATAAGCATAGGAGGGTGGAGAGGATGGAGGCTAAGGGTGCTCGAAGCGTTTGTTATAATTCTCGGTGTAACGCAATT
This sequence comes from Verbascum thapsus, assembly GCA_963669365.1. Taxonomy (NCBI): domain Eukaryota; kingdom Viridiplantae; phylum Streptophyta; class Magnoliopsida; order Lamiales; family Scrophulariaceae; genus Verbascum; species Verbascum thapsus. Next base: position 13,260,013 of record OY770110.1, read on the forward strand.
GTTGTACGTTATTTTGCTCCATGCTGGAATGTTTAGTAGCCGTTATGGACCGGGATATAGGGAACCCGAATATGGTCTTGGTGCACCAGGAGCCGAGACGGGTCCCAAAGGAGGCGGTCTTACCGAAACTAGGGTTTGAAGTTAGATGGTTCATAAGTTCTTAAGGTTGCTACTGAGTTTTAAGTATGTAATGTTATGCTTTGGTTGTAATAGAATTGATGTTATGGGTATATCAAGTTTATGAAGTTTATAAGAGCAATGCTATTAGCCCTCGTGGATGAAAATCGAATCAAGCTGCTTGGTTTTTACTTATTCGAGTTTGATTGATAAAGCTCGTTCGAGCTCAGTTTATTAATTTGTCAAATTAAGTTTGAATAACCTTTCTGTTTTTGTGTTCTGTCAAATTAAGGTTGAACAAATTTTATGTTGTCAAATTAAGTTTGAACAACCTTTTTGTTTTTGTGTTCGATAAGTTTTGTTCATCTCGAGTTCGACTCGATTAATAAAAATATGTATAAAATAATCAGGAAATTCAAATACGAATAAATTTAATAGGGGGCATAACACCATTTCCCAATAGGCCATTTGCAAGAAACAATGACACGGCTAGGACTTTTTACGCATTTATTTTTATTATTAATTAAGATTTGGTAATGTAAGAGTACAAGACAAGTAAGAATATAAGACCAAAGGGCTAAACCAAGCTAATTTCGAGGCGCAATAGAGAACCCGGCCCATTATAAATATTTTTAGAAGAGTTTTTAGGTAGACATGCCCAAACCGGAACCGTGGAACCGAACCGGTTCGAACCGTGGTCAACGGTTCCGGAACCGTTGACCACGGTTCCGGTTCCGGTTCCGGTTCCGGTTCCGGAACCGTAACCGTCCCTAGACGGTTCGGTTCCGGTTCCTCGAAAAAAGGAACCGGGAACCGGCGGTTCTAACCGCCGGTTCTAACCGCGGAACCGGCGGTTCTAACCGTGTTTTTGGAGCCTTTTTTTTTAAAATTTGAAATCGAGGGTTGAGATTAAGTGTCCGTTTGAAATCAATGGTTGAGATCAAGTGTCCGTTAAATATTATGTTATTTACGATTTTACCCCCAAAATCACCTATAAATAATCCTCATTTGTTAACATTTTTCCTACACCAATCTCAATTCTCAATCTCTAATTCTCAATCTCTAAATCTCGATTCTTGAATTCTAGTGTTCTTGCAATTTTAGTTTGTTTGTTCAAGTTCAATATTCAATTCCATATTTCCATTTTACCGTTTTACGTCACCTTTTTTTACTTACTAAATCAATATGTCGAGTGCTCGAGGATCATCATCGTCTTCCAAATCCAAATTTTCCCGACTCTTCAAACGAGGATCATCTTCTTCACACCCACACCCACCCCCACCCCAACAACCTCAATTTGATCCTATCGAACTCGATTTGGACAACGTCGAAATTGATCTCGAAGGGGATGACGCCGAAGTTATTCGACAATTTATGGCGGAGAATCCGCATATTTCTTCTCAAGAGGAAAGTGGACCCCCACCCCCGACTACCGAAATACATGGTAGTGGTAGAGCTCCGAGACCACCAAGGGAGCCAAAGAGTTCAATTTTCGCCTATCACATGACGAGAACCGAACTTCCCCAAGAAGCCGGAATGCCGAAGTCGTTCTTGGTCCATTGCAACTATTGCACAAAAAATTACACCTTGAGGTCCGGTGGAGGATATGGTTCTTACAAGAAGCATCTCGAAGTCCACCATCCCGACAAATTGGGCATTGATCCTACACAAACTCAAATTCGAGGTACTCCTAGTGGTAGTAGCTCGCAAGGTACGGATTCTTCTTCCCCTCTCTTTCGTTATAGTGAAGCAAACGCCCGTCGCCATTTGGCAAAATTTGTTTGTGCAACACACCAACCTTTCAACTTTGCCGATAATGAATTTTATGAAGATTTTGCAAAATTAGCTCTTAACCCGTCGGCTAGAAAAGTTTCACGAACCACACTTACACGTGAAATTGCAAAAGTTGTTGGTGAATTTAAAATTGTTTTAATAGGTACGTTTGCTTCACTACAACAAAAAGTTTCAATATGTGCGGATATTTGGTCCGATAATTACCAAACTAATTCGTATATGGGTGTTACTTCTCATTGGATCGATGATACATGGACAATTCAAAAACGTTTAATTGCATATAGGTATTTTTCAACACCACATAATGCAATTGGAATTGCACATAAAATTTTATCAATTCTTCAAGAATATAAATTGCAAAATAAAATTTTTTCAATTTCATTTGATAATGCTAGTGCCAATACGGCATCTTTGCCTACTTTGATTGATGCATGTCAACCTAGTTGTGGGGGGAAATTTTTTCACATTCGGTGTTTATGTCACATTCTAAATCTTTGTGTTCAAGATGGTTTATCTTGTTTTAGTGAACACATCACCCCTATTCGCGATGGAATAAAATTGATTATGCAACACCAAAATTTGTTAAAGAAATGGTCAAGATTTTGCAAAATCAAAGGAAAACATCCGAAAAAATTTGTTTGGGATGTCCCCCACCGTTGGAACTCAACTTATAAAATGTTGAATGATTCTTATGAATACAAAGAGATTTTGTGTGAGTTTTTTATACAAAACGAAATAAACAATATTCAATTGTTGCCACAATCTTGGGATAGTTGTGCAAACTTGACTCAACTTTTAAAAAATTTTGAAAATGCAACAAAACAACTTTCCGGTTGCTATTATCCCACTTCACCCCTTGTAGTTAATCATTGTGTCAAGATTGCGCTTATATTTTCTCATTATGGTAATGACCCTATTTTAAGTGGCCCTATTAACAATATGAAAACAAAATGGGTCAAATATTTTTATCAAATCCCGGATGTTTTTTTAATTGCTAAAATGTTAGATCCTCGAATGAAAGAGGAAGGTCTACTTGAACTTTTGAACATGTATTATGAATCATTGTTATTGGATTTGGATATTGATCCCGCAAATGTTGTCGCTAATGCGAAAAAAGTTTTTTATGACTTATTTAAAGAATATAAAATTCAATTTGGTGGCGAGTCTAGTAGCGAGTCTAGTGATGTTAATTATTCTAACCAATCTTCTTCTTCCCAAAGTACTATTAATACTCTAGAAAGGTTTGAACGTTTGTACGAGGAGCGATCCTTAAAAAAGCCACGTGGGTCTTCGGGAAACAACACATATGGCGAGATCGATCGATATTTCTACACCACCTTCGAAGAGTTGGATTTCGCTCACTCCAACTCTCTTTTGAGGTGGTGGCATAAGAAATCCAAGGCGTTTCCGATCCTTTCAATCATTGCAAAGGAGATTCTTGCCGTCCCGGCATCAACCGTCTCCGTTGAGTCCGCTTTTAGTATCGGAGGCAACATGTTGGACGATCGACGATCACGATTAACGGTTGAAAATGTGGAAAATCAATGTTTGCTTGAAGATTGAACAAAGGCCGAAAAAAGACAACAAGAGGAAGACTTCGACGAGGACGAAGAGGGAGATTATGTCCCGTGGGATTGTTCAACCGGTTCCTCCGATGGTGATGGGCACAATGCTTGATCAACAATTGAATTGACATTCGAAAGGTAAGAAAGGTAAGAAGAACTACGTGGGCTTTGATTCATTCACTAGACACTAAGTGAATGATACGTAGGCAATTTTATTTTAAGTTAAAAATTAGTCACTAATTTTTGACTTAAAATAAAACTCAAGCCCGTTTTTTTTTTTCTTTTTTTCCCAATATTTCGTTGTAAAAATTGTATCGTATATAAGATTTTAAAATTTAGCTTTAGCGGGGTTTAGGGTTATATTGTAAACTTTGTATTGTTTTAAATTTGTTAATAATAACAAAATTGTTTGTCTATTGTTCAATATTTTTAATATTTGTCTTATTTTATCCGATTTATTTTATAAACATTGTCAAAAAAAAAAAAAAAAAAATTAATATTAAAAAACGGTTCGGAACCGGAACCGCCCCGGAACCGTGGAACCGAGAACCGGAACCGGTTCTAACCGGTTCGAATACGGTTCCCGGACCTCCCGGAACCGGAACCGGGAACCGTAACCGTTTGAACACGTCTATTTTTAGGTTGTAGTTTACTGTTATCAGTTTATAATAGGAATTGTATATGATAAATACTAATTAGTGATTCAGTACAGTAAAACCTCTATAAATTAATAAACTCTCTAAAATAATAAAATCTTCCGGTCCCGACTTAGGCCTTTCTAAAAAATCATCAAATTCGATAAGATAATAAGATAATAATTTTTCGGAAAATTCCTTTATAAATATTAGTTCCAATTAAAACTCTAAATTAATAATTCATAATGAATTGATACATCCGCCCATGAATATTATAGTTAATTGTATACAATGAATTGATATTATACATGAATATATTTAATTAGTTACAAAGAATTGGTTGATGCATGAATATAATCAATGAAACATATATGAATTCATTTATTTTCAATACATATGTATTAAATTTGTTGAATTTAAAAAGTCTCTTTTAATTAATAAAATATTAATTTATTGATATATTAATATTTCTCTAAATTAATAAAATTTCATAGTTCCAAGATTATTAATTTATGGAGGTTTTACTGTATTCGATATAATGATATATAATTATTTCATTGAAAAAATAATCTAAGTCATTTGAAAAATAATAAATCCTTCCAATTTAATTTATATTGTACCCAAACTTATATGCAAGTATCCAAATATTCAAGTCATTTTAAATAGGGGTGTTCACGAGTCGAGCTCGAGCCGAGCTGGCCAAAAAATTCGAGCTCGAGCTCGAGCCACAATTTTCGAGCTCGACGAGCTGCAGGAATGTGAGCTCGAGCTCGAGCCAGACTCGAGCCGAGTCGAGCCGAGTCGAGCTCGAGCTCAAAAAAATAATTTTTTTTATAAAATAATATTTTTTTATAATCTTTTTTATAAAAATATTTAATTAATTTTATATTTATTCATATATTATTAAATATAGTTATAATTAAAGTCAAAAATATTATTATTTATAAATATATTATTATAATATATTATTTTATATAAAAAATTTAATAAATATTTATTTTTTTATATATATTAATTAAAAATTATTTTTTTATTACGGCTCGCGAGCTGGCGAACAGGCATGTTTAGGCTCGATAGAAAGCTCGGCTCGGTAGGCTCGAGCTCGAGCTCGAATTTTTTCGAGTTCGAGTCGAGCTATTTTCGAGCCGGCTCACCGAGCTCGTGAGCCGGCTCGACTTGTGAACACCCCTAATCTTGAATATATTGGGATCAAAATGCGACACAAGGCTTGTTATGATATCAATTTGACTATTAAAGCCATTTAAATTTTTTCATCTTAAAACCTTAATGCTCTTTAAGTTAAAACAAAACATCAATTTAATTTTCCCCGTATTATCAAGTACAATTTTTTATTCATTGATCAAAAACCAAAAAGATTATAATTCATCATTTACAAAATTTGCATATACATGTATATATATATACGTTTTATATATTTTACAATGTACCTAAGTTTATAGTGGTTGACTCTCTTTTCTTTCCAAGTCAAAGAAAGCTTTTGCTTGTAATTATTTCGAAATAATTAACCTAATTAATAGTGAAAGAGCTACGATGGGGACGAAGATATTTTAAAAGATTTAACCAACAATAATTTTGTGTGGTTCAATTAATGTAACATACAATTAAGAAGTCGTTTTACTTATGAGTATATTACAAAATAGTTCTTGTGTAGATTGAAATTATTAAATATTTTCACTTATTTAAAAAATAAACAAAACAATTTTCATATTTCAATATATACCGTGTAAAACCCCATATTGCATTAAACAAACTCATTTAATTATTGATGGGACGGTTTTTGCCCATACTTTAATGAAATACGGGTTTGTTTTGCCTATTTTTTTATTAGATAATACAATCTAAAAATTTCGAACTAACAATAAATCCTATGTTTTCAAGTTTGAAAATCATTAACAATGTTCATTGAAAATCAAAGATATATAATCTTCGCATATGCTTTAAATGTTTCTTAAGTTTATGTTGATTCAGAAATATTATATTATATATATTGTTCGCTCCATAACAAACTTTGGCCTAACTTAAGTATTTATCACATTTTTTTTGTTTTTTATTTATCGAGCAAATAATGAATTACAATGTTTGAGAAATTGTAAATAAGAAATAACCATCTCATAAAAAACACATAATATACAATTATGTTTGGAATGTGAATGTCTTTAGACTCCGTTTGTTTGTCAAGTGAATGAAATCAAAATAGGGAATATAATTCCCAAAAATCAAATAACCTTGTTTGGTATTTTTTATTTGATATAATGGAATGCAATCTAATTCCCAACATATGGGAATTATCATCTCAAATAAGGGAATCACAATACCTTATTTATTGGAGGTAATGTGATTACCATATCAAGGTAATCATAAATACAATACTTTAATGCCCTTACTACCACTTTATAAAATATAATACAAAATTAACAAAAATAGTTATTTATTTTTTCATTTCATTTAAGTTATTATTTATGAAAAAATAGTTTCGTATTTTTAATTTATTTAAAATATCTTTATTGTCAAAATAGATCGTAATTTCATTTTATTTTATATTTATTTATTGAATGAAATTGAAAATTTGTTATGTTATTTTTGTGATAGTACTTTTGAAATGGGTGTTGGTCACATATAATTAATATATTTTATTTATTAACAATAATAAGTTTCCGACCTAAAATAATTATCAATGCATTTGTATATGAAAAATCCATATATGTATCAATATTTTTAAAAGTCAAACAATATGTAATAAAATATAAGCATGTTCATTTAATTATCATTTTTCTAAAAGAGGATAATGCAATTGAATTAAATTGATATCTTATTTATTTTTTATTATTTAACCAAATAAAATATATATGTGTATATACACTTATGTATATATATATATAATATCAAATATTCTACTATATTGAAAATTTATAGTTAGATTATACAAATATGTTTTAAAATAAGGGTATTTAAGTCAAAGTCTTTAATTTAGATTCCATTCTTTATTATATGTGTTTGAACCAAACATAAAAAAAATAAACAATATATATATCCTTACCCAATTTTTTGTAGACAAGCAAACACTATTAATGGAATCAGATTTTTAGTAATCTAATTACCAAAAATCTTATTCTCATTTTAGATTCCATTCCCTGTCAAATAAACGGAGCCTTAGAATATATATATATATATATATATATATATATAATATAACTTATTATACTCTCTTTTTCGACATTTTAATTTTTTTATAAATAACAAATAATAGAACACTTGTTTCCACTTTAAACATTTCAAAAACATTAGTCTCTTGTAAGAATATTTTCCAACAATATGTTCATCAATTTAATATATTAATTTTCTATTAAAGCTTTGATTAAATAATCTTAGGATAAATCATGCATATCTAGTCCAAGATCAAAATGTTGAAGTGAGATCTTCAAACCACTTAAAATGCTTTTCCTTTAAAAATTAGGGAAATTACTTTACCTAAGCAAAATAAATAATAAATTATATGCAATAGTGTATTTATTAATTAATTATTGGTAATTAATTAATTTTAAGAAATCATACTCACTTTTGCCACATGAGAGACGGTCAAAGTATATCATTAGACTCCGTGTGGAAAGTCTTGCACGAATTGTACATAATCAAATTTAACTCCACTTCGTGTGTCTACCACTATAAGGATGACATATTCATTTATTTTATTTTATTTTGTTTTAATAATTACCTAACTTTTATTGAGATTAAGACATGAGTACATGGACATTCTTGAACTAACTTTATATCTTATATCACACTTTTGAATTTATGAACTTAACGAGTCGAATTTTTCCTTATTAGGATTGTGGAAACTTATTGATACTATACAATTGAGAAAAATAGAGGAGTCAATAGGGGTATAAACGAGTTCAGCTCGATCGGAGCTTGGTGATTTTTTCAAATTCGAATACGAGCTTGTCGAACTTAAATTTTCGTTTATGGACAATACATGTCTGACATGGCAATATTTGTTTAATATTAAAAAACAAACAATAATAAAGGGCAAAGTGTTAGCGAGGCATAGGAGCGTGTCCAACACATTTAGAACATGCCAACGTTTATTTTGGCATTTAAAAATGTATAGGGTGAAAATGATTAAAAGTTGAAAGATAGTTTTTGGTTGATGGGGAAACCGCAATCATTACCTTAGGACCTGTGATGTACGGACACTTTAAAAAATTACAATGTATCGTGTCGGACAACTGATCGGGCACGACAGTTCTTCGGCACTGTTCGGCGCTGTGTCCAATATGAAAATAAATTTGTATGCTTAAATACAAAGAAAAAAATAAAATATAAACGCTGTAATGACGCGGTTAGAAGGTATGTCTACTATGTGTGCATTATTTGTGACACTTGATGCTATTTCACTTAGTTTTTGTGATTTTACAAATTGAAGTCTTTTTTTTCTTTCAAACATATATAATTTACAAATCAAATACAATTTTATAATTTACAATAGTCATTCTTATAGTTTATTTCTCTAACCAGTCATATTTAAATTAGAATAAAAAGACTAATTTATATATTTTAACGTAAATTAATAAAAATATATATGTAAATGATATATAGTTTAGCAACATCGAGGTCGTGTCGTGTTCTAACATTTTTAAAATACCGTATTTCTTGTACGTGTCGTGTCGTGCGCCGTGTCCGGTGTCCGTGCATCATATCTTAGGACTAAGGGTGTTCAAAATTAATCGAACCGTCCGAACTCAAAACGAAAATCGAAAATTCAAAACGAACCGAAAGTTTAGGTTCGATTTTCGGTTTTTCTTCAAAATTTTGGTTTATCGGTTCGGTTTTGCACGCTTAACCGAATTGAAAATCAAAATATATAATATATATTGATTATTATTTTTAATTTATATATATTAAAAAGTTATATATATTAAAAAGTTAAAAAATATATATGAGTAGGTTGAAAATCGAATTTACAAAAGAAAAATTAAAAAATCGAACCGAACCAAATCTTTTTTTTTCGAAATTCACTTAAAAATTGAACCAAATCGAATTTTCTCGGTTCGGTCAAACCGATGAACATCCCTACTTAGGGCGTGCACTAGGTAAAACTCGTTCTTGAATAATAGAGGTTGGGTTATCTATAACTAGCAGACTCATAATAGAGGAGGTAAATAGTCATTCCTTTAAGGGGAATCGAACAAAGGTTCAAAGTTTCGTTCTTAACCTAAGTTTCGGGTTGTTAAATATTAGAAACGTTTCGAAAACGTTTCGGAAAAGTAGGAGAAAACTTGCAAAAAGTAGAAAAAAGACAGAAACAATGTGAAATAAATTATTAAACAACAAATGTTAGCTTTTTGTGTTTTCTTAATGCGTATCTGAATATAAACAAAATTGTCTATAATTTCATTGATTAATTATTTAAAAATTATTTGATTATATTTTGGACTTAATTTAGTAAATTGTTAGATTTATAACTCTTTTTTGTTATTCTCTTTTTTTTTAATTTTATTTACTATTATATTTTATTCGAAAAAAAGAATTAAGAAACTTTTAGTGTTTCGTGGAACCATGGAAACACGCAAAATTTCCATGGAAACAATGGAAACATTACGAGTTTACTTGAAAACATTGTAATTTCGAAACTATTTCACAATTTCTTTTCGATTAGTTGAAAAACGGAAACTTTTCGAACTTTTCGATGGAAAAGAAAGAAAATTAGAACCATGAATCGAACTCATGACCAAGTCCACAAGATTTAATTGTCCAATCAATTTTACCTGGGGTTATTTCATATTTTGATTTTGCTTTAAAAATTGATATTATTCCATATCCCATGTCATATCTTACTGTGTCCCATATTAATATCCTTACAACATAGTTTATTAGTCTCCAATACATCGCATGTATTAAATGCACTTTGAGATTTCACTCATATGATGTCGACAAAGTTGATAATATTATTAGAATAATATTATCACCTGTTTGGTTGGACATTTTAAGAAGAAAGAAAAAATTGTATCCCTCACTTGGAAAAGGACTAGCCTGAAATCTTTACTTTGACCAAATTCATTGGAGTCCAGACAGTACATATTAAATTATTAATCCAAAATATCCAATCTTTTGCTTCTATAATCTTTATTAATAATATATTTATTTTATTTCTTTTTTACCTGCCATGATAATTACATGCAAAATGTAGTCAACAATGGAGTCAAATAGAAGTATTTCGTAAACATTTTGATATTGTCATTGTGAGATATTTATTGATGATTCAATTGCTTTTGTACCTACTTAATTAATTAATTAATGAGCTTCTAAGTTCTAATACAAATTGTGTCCAATAATGGTTTCCTTTGTGCAATTTCTTGTCATGCATTATTTTTTGTTTCAAGATACTATTTAAATGTTGAATAAAGCATTGTTGTGTATCAAATTAAATTAATTTTTTATTGGTTTAATATTGAGTTGGACCAGTCAATACACGTACAAATGATAAAATAAGAAATCAGATATTATACAAGAGCAATATTTATTCAATCTGTATTTTAAAAATTACGGATGCGAATTTTTCTCGTTATAATAAAAGTTCGAATTTTTTGCAGGTATTTTAAAGGATAGTGTCCAGATAAAAGCCCAAAACTTCGGGTACGTAAATGATTATTTAAAACGGTAATATTGGCACATTTGTTTTTTATTTCATTTGGGTCCTTTTTTTTATAATTTCAAAAGTTATCTTTAATACCAAATGTGAGGTGCATATGTGAATATTGCTAGTTATGTAATGTGCACATATTGTCTAATTGTTTCAATATTCACTGAAAAATGGTCAAAAAACCAAAGTGAAACAAAAATTGAACTGCAAGATAGTAACGTAACATTAAATACTTTAAAAACTAAAGTTAAAACTTTAGAGACTACTAGTGGCATTAACCCAAATATAAATATATGAGACTTTTTTTTTTAATTTAAGTTACATTAATAAGAAATTTACATTACATCTTTTTTTATATCGAAAATAGGAATAGAAATTGGCGATCAACATAACAATCCCCTCTGGCATGATCATCGGAGATTCCACAAATTGATAATTAAATATTTAAATTGATTTAAAGCTACTTTTAATTAAAAGAGTTCATCACTTCTTAATATAATGAATATTATTTGCAACTCATTCACCACTAATTATGATTAGGTCTACTAATCATAACTAAATTTCTACTTAAGGGTGTGTTTGGATCGAATGATTTAAAAGCTATAGATTTCAAATTGATCTATAAATTTACTGTGTTTATTTGGGTGAATTTAAATAATAATCAATTTCAAATCTTTTCTCCGAATTCTATCATTAACTCTATATTCCTTAATCCGAATACAGGGTAAAATAATTTAAACTCTCACAATATAAAGATGGAACATTATTATGTACCACCCCATTAGTACATATTGTTTTACTTGAAATAATTTTAGCATGCTTATTGATGACACAAATTAAAAATAAAAAATCTAACTTGATTTCATCAAATCTTTTAATTTGATCTGCGAAGATCAGATATTTATGTTATAAAAAATAAGATAGGATGACAGACAACAATATAGGAAATCCAGCTCAAGCTACTACCAGGACTTGCAATAACATATTAAGATTTAGTAAATCAAAAATCATGGATAATATCGAATTAAATAATTGTAAAGCTACTACTTCTAGAAACTTGTAAGCTAAGCATCTTTGTCTCAACTTTATTTAGTCACAAATTAAATAAAAGGGCTTATAATTATGTTATTATTAAATATTATTCACAAAAAGTGTCTTAATTCTTATCTTATTCCACTTTAAATTGGCTTCTTATTAACCAAAAGGTTATGATTGTAAAAGTAATTTTTTTAGGAGTTTATTAATTTTATAGAAAAATAATAGCTAAATTCTCATAAGAGCTCCACTAAAATAAAAGATAATACAATTTTGATATAATATATCATCGAAAACTATAATTGTGATTTTAGTAGAGTTATATCCAATATTAGAAACGTTTCGAAAAAAGTAAGAGAAAATTTGAAAAAATAAGAAAAAAAAACGGAAACAATGTGAAAGAAAGTAAACAACAAATGTTGTTTTTATTCATTTTTAAGTCAATATTTTGTTTCAAAATTTATACATATACACCAATAGTTGATAAAAATTTCAATAACGAACTAAGTGATAATATTGGATTCAAAGTTCAATCAACTTAACCTGTAAAATACAAAATTGTAAAAGTCTTACAGTATATATTTTTAAATTATTTAAAGAAAAAACTGCTCATATAATATTATAATCGGTAGTTTGTATTATGTTGTTTGTTAAAATAATCATTTAATAATCCATATATCGTTATAAAAAATTGTAATATCTTAGCTTTCTATGTTTTCTTAATGCGTATTTGAATATAAACAAAATTGTCTATAATTTTGTTAATTAATTATTTAGAAATTATTTGATTATGTTTTGAATTTGATTTAGTAAATTGTTAAATTTATAACTCTTTTTTTGTTATTCTATTTTATTATTTTTTTAATTTTATTCACTATTATACTCTATGCGGAAAAGCATTAAAAGAATTCCAGTATTTCTTGAAAACTATGAAAATACTGAAAGTTTCGATAGAAACATTACGAGTTTCTTAAGAAACATTGTAATTTCAAAACTATTTCATAATTTCTTTTCGTTTAGTTAAAAAACACCAATTTTTCGAACTTTTCGATGTAAACAAAAGAAAATTAAAATCATAATTATATCATCACCGTATCGTATTTAGAAAAATTTAGCAAATATATTATCATCATATCCCCACCATTCAAACATAATTTATTCACTCAAATAACCAAAGACTCTAATGCCCATAAATAGCATCTCAAATAGTTCTTTAATATATATTTATATATATATATATATAACACAATGGTGATTATCTTGCATATATATCATTAAGAAGTACACATATCCACAGATGTAGAGTTATCATTAGCCAAAGAGTTGTTTTCAAGCTTAATTAAAAAATTGCTAATCCCACTTAGTTTATTTAATTGTAATTATAAGACAGTTAGTGCTTAAGCCTTTTTGTGGTCTAGTGACCAGATGCACAAACTTAAGATATACGTGGCACTTTCTTGATTTAAATAATTTAAATCTTTAATTTAATAATAAAATATAATATATAAATATATATGTACTCTATTCATTTTAGCCAGAATATTAAACTTTGTCACCTAATGCCTTGGCAAATCTTTTTGGTTATTCAATTGCTTTTCATTGCTATGATTTTGTGAATGAATATGCAACTACAAATTTTAGTGCAATTTTAGTCATATGTGAAAAATGTGTAATTAAATCAAATCAAATGAACTTACTTATAGAAAATATTGCTTTTACATTAATAATGCTATGATATCCATAAGTGGTCACAATGACACAATCACATCTATTTTTCATTCCAATTTAAATGAAATGAAACTTTTTTTTGTCCTTTTTTTGGGTTAAATTTTTTGTCTTTCTTTAGTTAATTAATTATCCTTGCATTGCATGTGAGCCAAAATATCTATACCAAGCCAAATGCTAAAATTCAAGAAATTTTATAACAGGTCGAGTTTAATCATTAATGTAATCGATTTGTTACAGAATGAAGGAGTAGCCAAATGCTAAAATTTATGAAATTTTATAACAGATCGAGTTTAATGTAATCGATTTGTTACAAAATGAAGGAGTATTCTGATTCATACTCTCATATTTAATAAGCTAAAAAGACTGATTGTATTGAACTCAATCTGTTATAAAATTACCTAAAAAAACAAAGTTCATCGATCCATGGTCACAATTTGCACTTATTGCTATGTCACAATCATCTTAAAATATGCATCATTAATCGCTAGCATAAACAATTCAATAAAGGGTATCCGAATAATTCCAACGTACGACCGTGGTCCGGTAGAGCTAATCTTTACCTTATGTAAAGAGATTATTTGATAATGACATGATTAGCAATATAAATATGCATCAAACACAAGCACATTATGTCAAGAAAAAAAATTAGCAATAACTTAAACTATAATTAGATCAAAAAAAAGCAACTTATAGCTTATATCTTTCTATATGTCTTTTGTAGTAATGGCACAAACTATGGGATGGAGAAAGGGCCCTTGGACTGCAGATGAAGATAGATTGCTTATTGAGTATGTTAAATTACATGGTGAAGGAAGATGGAACAATGTATCAAGGCTTGCAGGTATTTATTTATATTAATTAACTTCAAATTAAGTGCTTAATTTGAGATTATTTTAAGATTAAGCTGATTATTTGGTTATTTTTGTTTGGACAGGATTGAAAAGGAATGGGAAAAGTTGTAGATTAAGATGGGTTAATTACTTGAGGCCAGATCTTAAGAGGGGTCAAATTACACCTCATGAAGAGAGTATAATCCTTGAACTTCATGCTAGATGGGGTAACAGGTACTATTTTGTAAATATGTATGTTCGATGGGTTGATTTGTAAATAACGTTTTTTTGTTTGTTCGAGGGGTTCTAGCCCGTTTTGAACTTGGGTCCATTGAAACAATGTGTACTCTAAAAAGAGTTGTAAGTCGTAAGATAAATGTTACATTTCGGTCTCTAATTAGCGTCAAGTCGTTTAACGACGGATCGGAGAGATGGAATTTTCCGTCACTAAATTGTTATTAGCAACGGAAAATGGGTATCAGAGACGGATTGACCGTCTCTAATGCCCTGTTTTCTTGTAGTGTTATAGGTCGAAGCGAAGCCCTAATGAGAGCTTGAATTTTCACTAATCCGCTCTTACTGATTGAATGGTACGGTGAAATGTTCAGATCGTAGTGACGTGGGCAGTTTGCTGCCCGCAGTGTCATGAGAAGTCCATTAACCTTATCATTTAGATGAAAAAAAAGTCGTAATAAGGTTTTCATAAGTGAACTTACAAAAGAATCATTGTCGAATCCTGTTTTAAAGACCGCAAATTTGTGTTTTTAACTCTATTGAGGGCTCAGCCCAACAAAGTTATGGACTTGAATGAAACTCATTTATCGTTATGACTTTATGAATATAGGTGGTCAACAATCGCTAGAAGCCTGCCCGGAAGAACAGACAACGAAATAAAAAACTACTGGAGAACTCACTTCAAGAAAAAGGCAAAAGACACCTCCAAAAATACCGAAAAAACCCGAGCCCGCATGCTTAAGAGACAACAATTTCAACTTCAACAACAACAACAACAACAATGCCAACAACATGATCAAATAGACATGAAAAAAATCATGTCATTTTTCGATGAAAGTGACAACAAATTGCCAAGTTTCAACCAATTGAGGCAAGAAATCGCCTTTCCAAGCGCCTCGGGCGAGCAAGGGTTCCTATACTCAATGATCAACGGCTATGAAAACGCGCCCTATGAGGATGTCATGTGGGATGGCTTGTGGAACTTGGACGATTTTCACGAGAATATCGCAAATAGAGCTAATTACGAGCAAATTTTAGCATCAAATTTCTATTAAATTTTCAATTTTAGTGGCAATTTTTATAATTAATCTCTAACTTTTGGAGTTGAATTAAACCAAAGAAGGTTGTCAACTTGGAGATTATGAGTTTTTTGTTTCCCTTTTGTTCAACAATTTCCAAGCTAGTTAAAACATGTAGTTTCTTATTAATCAAGATTATATGTAATTTTGCTTCATGAATGGAGAAAAAAAATTGCCAACTTGGCAGTCAATCGATCCAGCTTGATTTATCTACAATGGTCGTTGTTTTATTTAGAAACATTAGAAAAATAAAATTGTACTATAATTATTCATATTTAGTGTATTAAAGTTTTTCATTTCTATTGATTATTCTTATTTTCAGCGTTATTGTAATAGTTTAATTCATATTATTTAAGCAAGATTGGAGAGAGAATCTTACAAAATTTGCTGACAATTCCTAATTTAATTTGGTCATAGCAAGATTGGTTCTCGTATTTTTTTATTATGGCAAAAGTTCGATATGAAATTTATCACGTAAAAAGATCATGATGGAATTATAGAGATAGGAGCAATATATATAGTGATATACTTGCCAAAATAGAATTGAATTCGACACCAAACAAATTTTGAACTTTCAATCACAAAGTAAAATGGTATGCCACTGTTAGAAGGCTAGTTACATTATAGGTCATTAAGATTATAACTTTTATATAAGCGGATACTAGTGTGTGCCCCGTGCTACGCACGCTATCATTCTAAAACTTTTTTTATTAAATATGATCCAATGTATAAAAATATTGTTTATCACATAATCAAAGTCATCTATGTAAAATATGTTTTGTTCTCACTCATATTATAAATAAAAACTTATTTTCTGCAAATAATAAAAAGTTATTAAATTGCATACTCAATTTTTTTATTATTTAGCTGACTTCTACAAACTTGAATTTGTTATAATAGTGGGATTGAAACCGATGGTTTTTTCAAAGGAATTGTAAGTCTACGGTATTTTCAAAGAAATTGTAAATTTTTCTCGTTGAACACCACCTTCCAAGCATGTTAATGGAAAATAGCATCTCATGCCACAATGGCCGTTGCTAGTTTGAAAGAAATTTTAAAATTATATCTTTGGTCCTTAGGTGAATTTTTTTTATATTAGTTTTAGAAAATTATTCAGGCATTTAAATAAGAGAAAATGATGCATATATTTTTTGTTAGTTAAAACTAAGAAATTGTAAAATCTACTAATAAAATATATTTATGCACAAAGTTTTTTAAAGAATGTTCTCCATTCTGATTTTGAATCTAATGAATGACACTCATGTTTTTACGTTTAAGCATTTAATACCTAATTTACAACCAAAGAATTTTATCGTTGTAAATCTAATGAATGACACTCATGTTTTTTTAAAGATTATCGTTTTCAGAATATTTTTTTGTATTATTAGATGAACAGTTAAAAACCCTTAAATACTGCCCAAAAGTGTTTTCAATGTTGGCTTCATACTTTATGTATACAACAACATGGTTTTTTCTTTTTCACTCTTTGTCTAGAAATTTAAAATGTTTAACAACACATTTTTTGTTCCACATGTTTCATAATTTCTTCACCTTCAAATTCACATTTAGTCAAAATCTGAAAAAGCATAAATTTATAATATAAAAATCTGAATAAAATTCCTAACAAAACAGAAAAAGAAAAAAAATCACATATATGAACTCCACATACATAAATCACGCGAAATTGATCTTTAGTGTGCGTCCGTACACACATCGTGAACGTTACTAATTAGAAAAAGGGATAATTTAGTGCCGGATCCAAAATAGGAACCATTGTCCTCCACAGCGGCGAAGCGTGACATTAGGGTTGCTGCTCGTGACAGTGATATACGCTTTGAAAACACCACCTGCCCCCCGACATCTTTCTCATTTTTATTATACCTTTCTTTTGATTCTGAATGATATATATACATATAAATATAAAGAGATGCTCCTGCAATGGAAGAAGTCCTAATTATCATTACTGCAACCTTCTTGCAAACATGTTTACCAATTTTTCTGATATATTCTGGGGAAGAACATCAGCAGAAATGCAAGAATCAAATTAGACAAATGCATACTCCAATAAACTGTTGCAAAAGTCAAAAAGAAAAACTTAATTTTTCATTAATGCAAAAAAAGGAAGTGAAAAAAGATGAAATGGAATTTAATGAAATAGAAAAATCTTATCTTCAAAGTTCTTTACTCTTCGTAGGCTTGTGCATAATTCACCTGTAATCACCTCTTTTCCATCTGCACATATATCAAAACCTAAATACATTTGAGATAAAATATAGAAGATGCCCAAAAGAAATTCTTTGAGAGAATAAGAATAGAATTACATGGAGTTGGCGAGTATGGAGAATTACCTGGATAAGAATAGAATTATTGTAAGTTTTTATATATACATTCTTATCAACACAGCGGAAATGTATAGAAACACAAAATTTATTGTTCTCCACTTTAGCACCTAGAGTATCTTTTGTCACCTTCAACAGTTATTTATAAACCTAAATTAATTTCAAATTAATAATTATACTATAAAAAAGGAGAAAAGACATGTATAATTTCAGTTCTAATTAACTAAAATTTGAAAAAATTCATTACCTCATCGATCATGGAAAGGTATTCACTGGCAGGCTGGCAAAGAACAGCTTCAGCACCCTACTCATTTCAAAGCAGAGATAAAATTAATTAAAAAAATATAATAAACTCATTAAAAAATCAAAAAAACTACTACAAATATGACAAAAAGAAATTAAGTATTTAATATTTTTTTTTTAAATTACCTTTTTATAGTTGGAACCTTTTGATGGGCCTTTTATGTCCATGCCATGGCTTCCAGCATGCTCTGCCAAACGCACAAAATTATACACCTGTTCATATAAATAGACAAACAAATTCATAAATTTTTCATCATTAGTACTTAAATTGTTGAAAATTGTATTAAAAATAACTATATTATATTTACCTTGTCTCTGCACCTCCCACTGACTATGGCAGTGGGAAAATATCTAGCAAGTTTCCTCATTGTTGCTCTCATCTGTATACAGACCGAAAACCATTAAAAAATGAAAAAAATTAAAAAAATATTACGAAGAATTATAATTAAGTAAAGAAAAATACTCACTGCTTCAGACATGAAAGCTCGATCAGGATCATCTACAATGGGGGAAAGAGTGCCATCATAATCTAAAAACATTACTATTTGTTTTCCTTTTGAAGCATTTGTTATTTGCTCGAAAAATTCAAGAGCTGATGGATGATCAGCCTGTTCCAAATTCAATAACCATAATTAAATTAAATTTATAATAGAAAATATCTTCACTTTCTATTGTAATTACCAAAAAGAAAAACCCTGATCTCTCAAAATTACATAACGATTGTTATAATTTCAACCTGTAAATCTTGCGAGCCGGTCTTTTGGTAATTATGGAATAAATGAGGGGTGTGTAGGTAAATACGTAGACGTGTTTGTATAAATAATTTGACATATACTTACAGTCCAAGAGGAGTTTTGGTCATGATGGGAGAGATATGAAGAAGATTTGATGTGCGTCGGAGATGAGGCCCTCATCGAATCGACCCATGAGTTAATTCTTGCGTCGGCGTTAATTCTTGAAGCAGTTTTTTCTTTGATATGGTGATGTAAGAAGAGTCGGGGATTAAATCTGGATGTAAAGTTCACCGGAAAAGATTTTAGAATTGAAATGAATTATTTTATGTGGCTACGGGATAAGAGAAGATAGAAAAAAACCCTTCACGTCTTTCATGTTAAGAATGTATTGGTGAGATAATGGTAAATATTATAGGATATAATTAAGATCACGTTAGGTTTAGGAAGTATATAAATTAATTAAAGTACAAATTAAATAATTTATGGAAAGTGAATAATTTGTTGAAATTAATTAATGTATAAATTAAATAATTTATGGAAAGTGAATAATTTGTTGATAAACATAAATATAACTACCTTATGGATAAAGTAAATATTTTTCTAATTAAAATAATTCTAAATTCTAGAAAATTAGGGTTAAGGAAAAACTGTGCTATAATATAGTAGATATGTAAATTAGGTCAAATCATGGGGTCCACCGCCCCGGTAAGACTATAACCATTAAAATGGAGTCGAATAATATATTGTTCATATGGTAATACTGTAACTAGGGCGGAAGGGAATACTCAAACCCAAATCCGACCCATGAAATACCCACAAAAAATATTTTACCCGAATCCGATCGTATACCCGATGGGTACAAAAAGAGTTAGACCCGATGGGCCGGATATGTTTCAGGTCGGGTCGGGTCCGTGTCGGGCAAATGCCCACGAGTATTTTCAAATGGTAAAATTCGAATATTTCGAGTAAAATGCCCACGGGTAAATATTAGACCCGGACCCGAACTATTTAGTGTGATCGGGTCTAGGTCGGATCCAGGTCTCAGACTCTACGAGTCAGGCCTGGGTCCGGTAAATTTCCTATTGAATGGGTCCGGATTTGGGCAATTCCCACCACAAGCCTAACTTTAACATTTAAAGTCGACTCGAATAACATATTGTTCAAGCATGTTTAAATGACCGCCAGACTCCAAATATTGTACTTCAAATCAATCCGTTGTTACTTACTCCAAACTAGAACAAGTTTTTTAATCACTAGTGTATTTTTATCACTTTTCGCTCGACGAATCAAACATACGAAAGAATTTCCCTTCCAACGACCCCCGAAACACGACCACATTGCAATTTCCAAACGGAAATTTCGAGCCCAATTTTGTCGTTCGTTCGTGGATCTCAAAAACGGAAGAAAAAACGCCCCAAAATTTACAAAAATAAAAAATAAAAAAATTCACTTTTTCGACAAAGTTTCATCTTCGCAAATCCGATTCTCTTTTTCGACGATAAGAATACATGGAATCAAACACAACTCGTCCCACTCTTCTATTTCTCCTCGTTCGTTTACTTTGGCCTCTCTTTTTCACCTTTTCGGCCACGATTTGCGACGTGGGAACGTAACCAATCCAACACAACGGCAATAAAGCGGCACAAAATTGCACCATAATTCCCAAAGGAAGGCTCGAATAATCCCCCGACGTTATACCAAGAAACGAAGCCAACCCAACGCCTAAAAACCCGCTAAAAATAGACGACAAACACATAGCCGAAGCTAATAAAGACATCAAAGACCCTTCACAACCCGATAGAGCCAAACTTGCAAAGAGCACGTTAAACGGCAAAAGCTTAAATTGCGCTATAGTTTCGGCCAACCCCGAGAAACAAAGCGTAAAAACCTCGTTCGAGATCCCGAGTCGAAGATTTATTTGTTTCACTAGTACGAGATCGAGAAGAAGGGCTAACGCGTAAAATATTTGCACTATAGCGGCCAATTTTCGCATCGGGATCGTTTTGCCAAACCGATCGTAGAGAATGGATAACGAAAGAAGCATCAATTGGCCCGTCACTTTCGACATCCCGATAATCGACGGGTCGAGATTTAGGCATTGAGTTTGGTAGCAAAATAACGAGCCCGATAAAATCGGGGTTATTACAATCGACGAAACTATCCATAGTAAAGGACGAGAGATGGTCCCGTCTTGAATCGCGTCCGTTAGATCGAAATATTGTTTCTTGATGCTATGAGGGATCGATTGATCCAACGGTTGAGATAGGCCTAAAGATTCCTCTTTTGTTTTCAATGATATTGTGAGTTGAAAGGCGAGTAAAGCCGCAAATCCTAGGAACATCGATTTGGTTTGTTGTGTTTTGAGTAAAAAAAACCCGCCGAGTAAATTTCCGATAACGCCCCCGATAGCCGAGGCCATTAAGGCGTAAGATTGGAGGCCCGGGGTTTTGTTTCTTTGACCATATTCGGTAACGAGAGCGTCTTTTGCGACTTCGGAAATGGATGCCCCGAGATTGCTTAAAAGAACACATGCCATGAGAGTTAAACGAGCTTTACTTGTTATTGGGATTAATGCCAATGAGCCCCACGAAAGAGCCTGCAAAAGGACTGAAAAGATTGATATATCAAGATATATGAATCAAAATCAATATCATATGTACTATATGTTGAAATTACTTAACTAATCAACTAAAACCGACACAAAACTTGATTTTGACGTGGATATGAATGCAAATTAAGAAGGTTGTTTGTAAAACTTGTGATTCATTGACGAGATCGAATTCTTGATGAATCGATGGCTGCATTATAATAAAACCAAATGCTTTAGTTTGTAGTATAGGCTCAATACGAAATAACAAGTCACTTTTGCATGAATAGAAGTAAATACGACATGAACATGTTTTGACCATCTAAATCGTTTTTGATTGAAATAGTTCAACCATGTTACCATGATTTGGAGCTCTTTCTAGCAATTCTTGGATATTGTGACAATCAAATCAAAAAAGTCAATCCACAATGCATATCATGTGATGAATGAAAAAAAGCTACAAACCTTTGCTTGCTCCATACTTTTTGCATTGTTTCTCATGTTTTCTTGGTTTAATATTAAACAAAATATTCCATCTAAATAGAGGCAATTGGCATGATTTTGCAAATTGAAGCTACTATTTCAGATTCAATGCCCATAAACAACAATCACATGAAGAACATAAATTCATGTAAATTGAAATCATCACATCGAAAGAAGGACAAAAAACGAAACGTTCTTTTCAACAGTATACTAACATAGCATGTACTAATACATTTACTCAAGCTAAAATCTCCAACCAAATATTGAAAACAACTCAAGTTTGAACAAAACATGAACTTTAACATCTAAGAATCTAATACAACCACAAAAGAAATTTTAAAGAAAAAATAGAATTTACCTCCAATGGAAATATAAGGAATTCTATGAGCACCACCAATATACAAAGCATCAGACAATATCCCATACAAAGGCTTTGCAACCATGGGCAAATTACCCAAGTTTTGCACAAGCTGCAATGTAGAAGGATGCATATTAAGATTGTTAGCCATATGGAAATTCAATGCCAACCAAGGAAATCCCCTGAAACCATTCACAAAGTAACCAAACCCACATAAAACACTCATCTCTTGATTGCCCATTTCTAAAAACCTAATCTTTCTCAAAAAGATGCTATTTTTTTCAGATTTATTGTTGATTAAAGGTATTTCACCATCTGGGCTTATGATAAAACTAGAGTTCACTGTATGGGTTTTTCTTCTCTTGTAATCCCTCATGGTGTTATTAGGGATTTGGGACTGAGAAAAATTGATTTTGAGCTCTAAAGGGAATGAAATTTGATGTTTTGAAAAGTGTTTATTAATTGGGAATAATGGGTTTTTGCTGGGAATTATTACAGAAACCATGATTATTTCAAGAAACAGAGGGAATATAGGTTTACAGAAGTAATTAAAACCCTCTGTAATTTGATTCTTAAAGCTTTGTTCAAGCAAGAATCTTGATTACATGAGAATAAAATACATATATATACATATATATATGTGATTAAACAAAACAGAGGAATCTAGAAGAGCAATATGTATGTAGAGATTAATTTTATTGAAATAATATGAATATGTTTTAGAAGGGGAGAGAGGGTTGAAGAGGGTTCCAGCTTGATGATGATGTTTTTTTTAGATTTGATTTAATTTAATTTGTTATTTATTTAGTATCTTTTTCCATGGGAATAGGGAGATTTGAAGGGGCCCAAGTTCATATTTAGGTAACACCTGGCCTTGATTGAAATAATTTTTTTATATATTTTTCTTGGGGAAAATATTTAGGATCTCAATTTTTTAGGGCCATGACAAATTTTAGAATAAAATGATATTAGGTTAGTTCCAAATTGATAAAATTGAAGGCCGTGAGTGTTTCTTGTCCTCCAACATAGTGATTGTGACTTCAAACTTAAAAAACTAAAAGGATTTGTGACAAATGTACGGTTGCAAATTTTGAATCTATGGTGCATTTAGGAGTATCAAAGAATTGCGCACACTCGGACCTGTATGACAGAAAATTTATCTGATCTGGAATCAATTCAAACCGTAGGGTCGAAGACCCGGACTCAACCTAGACCCGACCCGACCCATAACCCTATCCCGATGATACTAGATAGCTCGGGTCCGGGTCGGGTCCAATTTTTACCCGCGAGTATTTTACCAAAATATCCGAAGTTGACCCGTGGGCATGACAAAGGACCCGGCCCGGCCCGGGACGTAACTGATCCATCGTGTCTAACTTTTTTTGGACTCGTCAAGTAAGCAAATCAGGTCCTGGTCGGATTCGAGTAAATATTTTTTATGGGCATTTTTATGGGTCCGGTTTGAGTTTGGATATTTCTCGCCCATTGACAGTCCCATGTGCTTTTAAGATTATTGAAATATATGGGGTGGTTGTATTTAGGATCATTGACATGAATTTGTGATAGAATTATCGAGAACCTACGTGATGAAATGTAGTGATTTTGAAGGAAAGAAATTGGGTTTTTTCGGAAACGAATTTTATTTTGGTATGTTTTGTTTTTAAGTAAGGCTAAAAAAATCGAAATAGAATTTTTTGTTCAAATTGAATTTGCAAATGAACTTATCTGATATGAACTTGTGATAGAATTTACCGTGATGAATCACTATATGATGAAATATAGTGATTTTGAAGGAAAAGAAATTGGATTCTAGGAAAAAAAATTTGGCATGTTTTGTTTTTTAAAAATAAGGCTCACAAAATCGAATAGAAATTTTTGGTTTGAATAGAATTTGATAATGAACTTTATGTCAAGTTATTTGTTAAATAAGACTATATGGACACGTCGAACATGAGAATCCATCAAGCGCTACAAGATGACATTGCTAGTCATATTTAGCCCTATATTATAAGTTTATAACTATTAGCATGAGTTTGTCGGGTTAGATTTAGGTAACCTTCTTGTTATTCAAAAAAAAGTTTGATAATTTCAAATAAAAATTTATAATAGTTACATTTATTCATAATCTATCAAACAATTATATCAATAAATATATATATATGTGGCCACCTCCATCAAACGGGCTTTTTTTATATAACCCCTGAGGTATTTAGCATTAGCAAACAACCCCGAGGTATGAAATCTTGGCAAGTAACCCTTTATGTTAAGTTGACCGTTAGTCAACTGTTAAGTTTAAGGCCAAAATTGTAATTTACATATAAAAAACAAGGAACAACAAAAATGAATAAATAAATTTTAATTTCACTTTATATAACAATAATTTTTCTCAATTTCAAATATTTATTTATTTATCTAAAAATTTAGATATATATTATATTACTCTATCTAATAATTTGAAGGTAAAATAAAATAAATTTAGATAAATAATTTGAAGGTAATATAATATTTGAAATTGAAGGTAATTTAGATAGAATAATAAAATATATAATATATAATATAATATTCGAAGGTAGAATAATACAATATTATAATATATAATATTTGAAGGTAATATAATATTTGAGATTGAAGGTAATTAAGATAGAATAATAAAATTATAATATAATATTTGAAGTTAGAATAATATAATATTATAATATATAATATTTGAAATTGAAGGTAATTTAGATAGAATAATATTATAATATATAATATTTGAAGGTAATTTAGATAGAGTAATATAATATATATCTAAATTTTTAGATAAATAAATAAATATTTGAAATTGAGAAAAAATATTGTTGTATAAAGTGAATTAAAATTTATTTATTTAGTTTTGTTGTTCCTTGTTTTTTATATATAAATTACAATTTTGCCCATAAACTTAACCGTTCACTAACGGTCAACTTAACAGAAAAGGTTACTCGCCAAGATTTCATACCTCGGGAGCTTATTTGCTAAAGCTAAATACCACGGGGGTTATTTAATTTCTAACGAGTAAATCTTCTGATCAAATATATTTAGAGGATATTTATCGTATGAACTCTTAACTACAATTTTTGCTATAATCAATTCCGCAAGTATCAATTTGCAAAAGTTGGGCTAAAGTGGGCCATCAAAATATAATAAGACCCTAAATTTCAGTCCAAGACGTTGGCCCAATGGACAACCGATTGTTTCTATTGGGCTTGGGCCGTTATCTTACTTTATAATAAAACTTCTCATCACTTGAAAAACACCGTTAAACCCTTGCTTTCAGTTTCTTAAGCTTTCAGAGCTCTACAATGGTGGCCGAGTCGAAATCCAAGCGAAACTCGAAGAAGAGAGCTCGCTTCAACACCGAGCAGCAACTCGAACGGTTGGATTCGCTTCCATGGAACTCATCACTTCCGGAAACTCATGACGGAGATGATGATTTCTCTGTTTTCATCGGCTCCAATGAACTTGATGGAGGTAATAACCTGATTTTGGTCTCTTTTTGTGTTTTTTTTCTCAGTTTAATTTGTGGTTTTGTATCGAATTCGTTTGAATAATTTAGCTCGGTTAATTGGAATTTGGTGTAGTTTCATTAATTTGGTTTAGTTCTAGGTTTCCTAAAAATTTAGTCTGTTTTTTTTTTTTTTTGTGTTTTCTCAGTTTAATGCGTGCTTTTGTATTGAGTTTGTTTGAACTTTGAAATATATCTCGGTTAGTTGAAGTTTGTGTAGTTTCATTAATTTGATATTGTTCCAGGTTACTTAAGCATTTAGTCTGTTATTGTATTTCGTCATTTTAATGTCTCCATATGTATCGACTTCGTTTAAATTAAGTCTATGTTTGTTTATGTTTTTAAGTTAGAATTTTGAAAATTTCTCGGGAATGACGTACCATTGAAATTCGTGTAAAAATGGTAGGTGTTTGTTTATGTTTTTAGAATTAGGTTGAAAATTGTAATGTGTCAAATCAATGATGATTGGTTGATGTTTAATGATTGAATTAGTTGTTTTTGTAATGATTATTTAAATAAATAAATATATATATAAGTGTGTAAAATAATATATATATTAATTGTAATTGATGAATGTGTAAAATGATTGATGTGTTGATTGATAGGTAGTTAGTATTGGAGATTGAAAAAGTAGAGTTGAAAAAAGGAAATTGAGATGAAAATTTGGTGTGTTAAGTAGATTTAAGATTTTGTGATTTGAAATCTTGAAATTGAATTTCAAAAACATAAACAAATAAATAAATTTTTCTGTTAGTTGAAATTTCGTGTAGTTTCATTAGTTTGATCTTGTTCTAGGTTATCCAAATACTTAGTCTGTGTTTTTGTGTTTTTTCAGTTTACTGTGTGCTTTTGTATTGAATTTGTTTAAATATATAGCTCAGTTGAAATTTGCTGTAGTTTCAGGAATATGTTATTGTTATAGGTTATGAATATTAGTGACTATTTGCTTTTTGGTAAAATTCTGTTTTTTTTTTTGTGTTTTTGTAATGAATTCTTTTGATAATAAAGCTCAGTTAGTTATGTTTATCTACTGTGGTTTTAATTTGATCCAAGGAATAAAATTTCTTTTTGAATCTCTCGGTAATATTTCTTTCGTTTTGTGTGAAATTTATGGAAACCTGGTTCCAAATTGGAAATGTGGACATTTGTTTTTGGTTTTTTCATTTTAATGTGTGCTTTTGTATTGAGTTGTTTTGAACAATAAAGCTTGGTTAGTTGAATTTATTAACTGTAGTTTCATTAATCTGATCTTGTTCTAGGTTGTGTATAGGAGTGAATATTTTTGTTTCTGTGAAAATTATTGAGAAAATGGTTCAAAATTGGCAATACCTAATTTTTGCTAGATTTGATCTTAAATTAGTTCAAAAGTAGCTGATGTCCGTTTCAATGTTAATTTCTTCAGTATAATTTAATTAGAGTTTGTACTTCTTTTGGGCTCAAGTATCTTGATTTTGATATAAATGCAGGAGTTCTTACTCTTGAGGAGATTGATGAATCAGAGTACGGCTTGGAAATTCCGAAAGTGAATGTGAATGAAAGGAAAAAGTTAAAAGTACAAAAAGAATCAAAGAAAAGTGAGATAAATGGAAGTGATGCTCATGAGAGTTCTGATGGAGAGCCTTATGGAGAACATGATGGTAAGGCCCCAGAAAAAGAGGAGGATGAAAAGAATGAAGTGAAACGGAAAAAGAAAAAGAAGAACAAGATGAAAAAGAAAAAAGACCACCAGAAGACTGATGAGGCAAATGAACCAGAGGAAAATGCAGAACCATCAACTGGTTTGTATTCCATTAACTCTAGTTGACTTCATATTGCAGATTGTAGAATTTGTTTCTATATTTCTTTCAGCTCCATTAGTAGCATGATAAATTAAAGGGGAGAGTAATTTGAAAGTACATTTTCTGACTGGGAATGCTGTGGTGCAACTGAATACTAATAGCTGGAAATTGTTCTACTAAAACATGATAGCTATTTCAACTTGGTCTTCCACTTGTTATAGTTGGCACAGCTGGGTAAATATTGGTAGTATATGTGTTTCTTGAGATCATTCAGAATTTTTCGAATTTTGGTGAAAATCTGACTAGTTTGGTAGTCTCCAATGCCTATGAAGTTAGTTGCCTTACACTTCAGTGACTGCAAATTGCAATGATGGATGCTTTTCAAACATTTCCTACAATATTGACCATTGAACACTTTTGGTCATCTTTCATATGATAAAATTTTATCATTCTATTTATTGAGTTAGGAATACTCTCAATTGCCACTTCTTCCTTTCACATTATTGTAGTCAAAGGTCTAATTCAAGTTTAACTTCCATGATTTCATCGTTTCATATTATGCTAATTAATATACAAATGTGCATGTGGAAATAAGATTAATCTTTGTTCACTATAATGATTTAATTATTTTCATTAACTACCATCTGATGAAAGAGTTGAGATGTAAAATTGCAATGTTGTGATGCTATGAAGAAAAGCTTTTGTTGCAAAAGTTTGTTGATCAGATTATTGCTTTGATATCAAATATGAGACTTACGTAGTGCATCCTACAACATGAAAATTTTCACTTCAGTTAGTGATGGAAAGGATAATGATAATGTTGAAGAGGATTCATTTGATGAAGACGAATATTATTCATGGAATGAACTGAGACTACATCCCATGATTATGAAATCATTACACAGGATGAAGTTCAAGGAGCCTACACCCATACAGAAAGCTTGCATTCCTGCAGCTGCTCATCAAGGGAAGGTTCGATTGTCTCCTAAATGCTTGACATTGCATTAGATAGTGGGAAAATGGCATATTATTAATGATAAATGTTGGCTTGACAGGATGTAATTGGGGCTGCAGTGACAGGATCTGGTAAAACACTTGCCTTTGGTTTGCCAATTTTACAGCGGCTTTTAGAAGAACGAGAAAAAAAGGAGAGATCAGAAAAAGGAGAGTCCAATGAGTCGGTTGCCCCAGAAAGTGTTTTGCGTGCACTTATAGTTACCCCCACGAGGGAGCTTGCACTTCAGGTACTAATGCCGGCGCCTTCTCTCTTGTGTGTCAAATAGCTTATTATCTATATGGAGAATGTATTGTACTTCATTAATCTCTGCCTCCAGGCAACTAC
Organism: Verbascum thapsus; assembly: GCA_963669365.1. Classification (NCBI taxonomy): domain Eukaryota; kingdom Viridiplantae; phylum Streptophyta; class Magnoliopsida; order Lamiales; family Scrophulariaceae; genus Verbascum; species Verbascum thapsus. The sequence continues at coordinate 13,289,141 of OY770110.1, forward strand.
AGTAGAAACTCGATAAATTAATACTCGATTATTTAATAAACTCTCTAATATAATATTTTTGGCCGGTCCCGACTCGGGGATAGGGTGCTAAATTAATAATTCGCTAAAATTATAAGATAATACATTTTTGATAATTTCTATAGACCCCATATAAAATATAAATTAATAATTCCTTATACACTAAATATTACATGAATGATTTGTGAAGATTTTTGAAAAATGACTCAATTGTCTTTTGTTTTTTGTTGAAATCAATTTCACCTTAAATCTCGTCTCTAATTTTCCTTATTATTGTAAGAACTTATGGTGTTGTTTTCTCATTAAGTGGGAGTTTGAAAAGTGTTTGTAAATTTAATATTTCATTATAAATTAATAAAATATTAATTAATATATAAGATAATAATTATTAATTTATCGATTAATTAATAATTCTTTTAATTAATAAATTTTGGTGGTCCCATGAGTATTAATTTATAGAGTTTCTACTACAATCTGTAATTCCTTTCACAATTTTATTATTATGCATTAATACGTGTTTCTCTATTGAAGGTTACTGATCATCTCAAGAAAGTAGCAGTAGGCACCAATATTAGGGTGGTACCTATTGTTGGTGGAATGTCAAGTGAGAAGCAAGAAAGACTTTTGAGAACCAGGCCTGAAATTGTAGTTGGAACACCTGGGCGACTGTGGGAACTTATGTCTGGTGGAGAGATTCACCTTGTGGAGGTAAGAATAAGTGTTTTCAGGTATTGATTTCATGGTTTGATTGATTGTCATTGATATTGGACATCATTCTCATGAACTAATGTTACAAGGAATTTGCTTATGTGAATTGTCAATAATCTTCTTCTCTCTTCTTTTCTCTTCTTTATCCGAGTGATTTGTTCCTGTCCCCTCGTAAGTTGTTGTTGGCTGATATTACCTTAGTGCAGCAGTCAAAATGATCTTGTAGGACTCTGAGCACCTTTTAAGTAGATTGTTTTAGGAATGATCAGAAGTAAACTTGTTGCCATAGCTCCACTTGCAATGCTTTAGATGGTGGTTGTGATTTTTGTATCAACCAAGTCTGAGCAGAAGAGCTTGTTATTACTTTAGTTAATAAAGTGAAATATTTGCTTGTTTGCAAATGAGGAAAGCTTTCTTCCTTGTCTAAACCGGTTCACCTTATATTCTGGGATGAACTACTTGGGACGGATGAGACCCTTGAGCAAGTAAACAGCCCTTATACATTATCTTAATCTGTAGACTGTAGACTATAAACTGTACCTTTATCTTAGGGATGGGATCCTTTTGTTGCATAGTAGACTGAGGAGTTCAATTGATTAATAATTGAATACTGTAACTTGAGTATTTGCTCAAGAGGGTTAACGTATCAAGTCGATGCAGCTGCAGCTCGGTGTGCCATTTAAATTCTTTATGCTTGTGATCAAGTACTACTTTTACTAATCAAGATGAAGATTGAGTCATGTTTTTTTTTTTTCCGATTGCAGCTGCACTCTTTGTCATTCTTTGTGCTGGACGAGGCTGATCGAATGATTGAAACTGGACACTTCCGTGAGTTACAGTCCATAATAGACATGCTTCCAATGACCAGTGAATCAACTGAGACTCGGCCTCAGAATACACAGAATTGTGTGACAGTTGCAAGTGTCCAAAGAAAGAAAAGACAAACTTTTGTGTTTTCAGCAACTCTGGCTCTATCCTCTGATTTTCGCAAGAAGTTAAAGCGGGGATCTGCAAGTGCAAAAAAAGATGAGCTTAATTCAATTGAGACCCTTTCAGAGAGAGCAGGGATGAGGCCAAATACTGCTATTGTAGATCTTACTAGTGCTTCTATTTTGGCAAGCAAGCTTGTGGAATCAGTTATTGAGTATGTTATTGTTAATCCCCTTTCACACTTTTAGATTTCGATAACCAGTTTATTGTGCTAACCATGCTTTCATAAAATTCTATCAATTGTCATGACTCATGATCTCATTTCATGTTTTCCTTTGTTGCTTGCACTGGTCTCATGCATCATGATTTGCAGGTGTACAGAAGAAGAAAAAGATGCATATTTGTATTATATTCTGAGTGTTCATGGACAAGGCCGCACAATTGTCTTCTGTACTTCAATTGCAGCTTTACGTCGCATTTCTTCCTTATTGCGTATCCTGAACATCAATGTTTGGACTCTTCACTCGGAGATGCAGCAAAGAGCACGCCTAAAGGTCCATTTTCGCTATCATATTTTCTTCCGGGCAGTGAATTTCATGTACCTTTTTCCTCTTGCAAGTCTGGAAACCTTTGAATTTCATGTTCTCATAATGTTACTAACCAATATCTGGTTTCTTGGTTCACTCCAAGTGTTTTGCATTAGTAAGAATTTCGTACTGATGTATTCTAATAATTAGATGCATTCCCTAATTAAGGTGACCCATCTAGTCCTCCTTAATTGTATGTAGGTTCAGTGTCAGTTGGATGACCACTTAGAAACACTAATTTAAACTACATAATGCAATCGAGGGAATTCTGGGAAGTATTATTGAAGCTATCCAAGTGATCGCAAACAGATGTAAATTTTCACCCAACATATGTAATGATTCTACGCAACCTTTTCATTATAACAAAACTACTTTGACATTGTCATTGACATCGCTCGGGCTGATTTAGTTAAATTAGCTTAAAGAACAAGATGGAATATACGAAAATATTACTTTACTCTGCCTGGATTGATTGTCTTACAAAATAATTATATCCTTTCTCTTTGTGGTTATGCAGTCAGTTGACCGCTTTCGTGCAAATGAACATAGCATCCTAGTTGCTACAGATGCTGCAGCTCGAGGGCTTGATATTCCTGGTGTTCGTACTGTTGTTCATTACCAGCTTCCACTTTCAGCTGAAGTAAATTCTTACAAGTCTTCTATTTTCTGGTTCTTTAATGACTTAAGCAATTTTTAAATGGATATGTTTATTGCTATAGATATATGTTCATAGATGTGGAAGAACAGCTAGGGCTTCGACTGATGGTTGCAGCATTGCTCTGATATCACCAAATGATGCATCAAAATTTGCAACCCTGTGCAGATCATTTGCAAAGGTAATTGATCTTTTAGGTTTAGTCCTTAGTCAGAGGGAATGATTTGTAGTTTTTACAAAGTAGAATTATTACCGAAATAAAAAAAGTACAAAGTGAAGATCACAATTTTCAATTTAACGAAAGATTACCATATGCAATTTAACCAAATATTGTATTAAACACAAATTCCATGTATTATCTGTTTTTAGGTCTTACATTTTTAATGTTTGATTATTCCCTTTGGTTGTCCTTCAGGAAAGTTTCCAACGATTTCCTGTTGAACTCTCATACATGCCAGAGATTATGAAGCGATCATCTCTTGCTCATCAAATAGACAAAATTACACGGAAGGATTCCCAGGTAATTGAGGTTTCATTTGAGCTGAAAAAATTCCCAGAACTTAAATGTTATATATTTCTTTTGTTGAGCGTATTCTTTTTCAATTTCACGGTAATCATATATTAGGCATATATGTCATTTCTGATTTCCCTTTAATCTATATTTGGTGCTACTCACTTGTCATGATTGCTTGCTTAATTTTCTCATTTACCAATACACATGAATTTTGACCATTCACCCCCATGTTTGAAGTTTGATTTTGCTTTTCAATCATTTCGTCATTTGAGAAATGAATCTTTAAAATTTCTGCTCCTCGCCACCATTTACCAACACACGGAAACTTAGGGTGTGTTTGGATTGAAAGATTTGAAATCTATGAATTTCAAATTCGTCAACAAATCCATGAAGTTCGTTTGGATGTATCCAAGTTATAATGGATTTCAAATCACTCGACATTCACTTTGAGCTATTTTCTCCATAACCACGATGTATTTCAAATGACTCCATTTTAGGTGTCATTTCAAATCCTTCCTCCAAATCCCCTCCCCAAATCCAAATCACTCGATCCAAACGCACCCTAAGGTAATTTGTATCCAGGGATCATGTGATCGTAACATAGATTCTTAAGTGTACATATGTTATTCTTTTACTGGATTGCTTCACTGTTCAAACCTATTTTTCCTCAGGAAAAGGCTGAGAAGAGTTGGTTGGAGCGGAATGCTGAATCAGTTGAACTGATGTTGGACGATGACGATAGTGAGGAGGAAAGAGTGACGAAATACAGGCAAACCAAAACCAAATCAAATCACTTAAACAAGTTGCAGCAGGTTTGGATTGGATTAAGAAATACTTTCACGTGTTTGATTAAATGTTTCTCTCATGTAAACTCTTGAAAATACAGACATACTGTCAGGATTCTCCATTTCAAATAGAATATCATATTAAACCACACCTTGTACCTTAAATGCAGGAGCTCAATACACTACTTTCGAGACCTGTACAACCCAAATCATTTTCAAAGCGCTTTTTGGCTGGGGTGAGTATCTTTTCTTACAATAATATATCATGTAGAGGCTTGCCTTTGAAATGACTGAACTATATCAATTGGTTTGTCTGTATTTGTTCTCTTTGACAACCTTATCCGATGGCTGTTTGACTTGTCAATTTTCATTTTATGCACCGTTGAAGCATTTTAGTGCTTCGAGGCATTTATTTGTTGTAAAATCACAGTAAAAATAAGATCAAATTGGGGAAACTGATTGTAAAATTTTTCATAAATTCTATTAATAATTTGTGTGACTAAAGTAGGAAATGGTGTTGTATGAACCTACCGAGTTAACGCCTATGATGTTTTGGCAATTATACTTGTGATAATTTCTTAAGTATACACGCATAAAGGTTTCTTCTTTTGCTTGAAGAATATATTAATGATACTATTTGAGCAAGGAAATGGGAATATCTGTGTACATTTCAATGGAACTGATTTTGAAGCATTGCCAGGCTGGTGTGTCACCTCTTCTTCAGCATCAATTTGTAGAACTAGCAAGGAAGAAACTTGATGATAAAAGTGATTCAAGACAAAGCAAAAGGAGTAAGTTGGTGGTTATTGGCCAGGATTGTGTCGAACCACTTCAGGCATTGAGGAGTGCCAACAAGGAGGTAATGCTGTAAATATTTTACTGTATCATGAAATTGTTTGCATATCATGACCTAAATTCAACTGAGTCATTATATAGACTAGGGAATTGAAGTGCATTTGTGTTTTGAGAGTCTAGAGGGATGGCTCGATTCAAGCTCAACTTTTCTAGCTCGAATTTGAGCTTTTTAAGATGCTGAGCTTGACTGATATATAGGTGCTTGAATAATTAATTCAGATTAATTAGGTTAATAGTTATTTTTATTATTGTGTGGATAAAAGTCGAGTTTGATTCGGCTGGACCGTATTTGAGTAGGGTGTCAATTATTTTTGTAAAAATTACTAACACCCCATAAAATAAACTTTTATATTAAAAAATCCATGATATAAAACCTGTCTCTTCAAATTTTCATTCATTAAACCCTAATAAATTTATGGACCTAATTGTCTTTAGCCGTCGAGATTGAGAATAAATAAAGAATTAATCAGGTGTTTGTATTTTAAGGCTTATCTAATTAGAACTTTTATATTGATTAATGATATTAATTATTTCTAGTTTTGAATATATGGAAATTTGTTTATATGAAAAATTAATAAAAGGTTGATTTAGATAATTGCCATGTTAAAATTAAAAATAAATTTTGTAAAATATTTAATTTTAAGAATAAAACTTATATTATACAGTTTATCAATCTAAAAGTTCTACACCAAAAGGATTTCGATAAAAAATATCAATTGATCCATTATGGACTTAAGGAGTAAGGGCTAATTTATTCCAAAAAGTCATTAAGCTGAACTCTTTTGGGTTCTTTTTGAATGAAAAATTTGTACATGGTTTTTGCATTTGAAAAATATTTTCATGGGTATTTTGGATATAAGAATTTGTTTTAGGACTTTTTTAGTAATTTCCTCGAGTCTAAATTTCCAAGGTTGACAAGCTCAAATATTTTAAACTGAGTTTGATCTTAATGATTACCTTTTGTATGCTATACTCGAGCTTTACTCGTTCGTAGGACCTAATCCTCTTTTCAGGATTTGATATTTAACCATAGATTTTATTAAATTATATTTTTGGGTTGTCTTATGCCGCTTTCCCCTTGCTTGACCCGAGCTTTTGTCTTGTGACATGTCAGGCATGCTTAGATCTTAATGAGATTGCAGAAAAGCAGAAGAATTCGGACCAATTGAGAAGAAAAAGAAAAGAGATGAAAAAACGTATGTTTACCCATCTATCCCGACCCATTACTCTTAAGAACAATATTTTTTTTGTTATGCGTCTTCCTCTGTTATCTTAGGGGTGGCAATTGGGTTGAATGGGTTTGGGTTGGGTCCATTTGGGTTGGGATTAAAGTGGGTTGGGTCCATTTGGGTTGGCTTAAAGTGCGTTGGGTCCAACTGGGTCCAATGTCAAAAAATATGCATTATAGTTGGACCCAATAAGGACCCAAAGTTGACCCAATAAGGACCTATTATGAATCAAAGTGGTTGTTGTAGAGTGGAAAATGTAGATTATTGACTCAAAGTGGAGAATAGGTTGGACCAGTTTGGACCCAAATTAGATCCAAAGTGGGCCCAATTTAAGACCCAATTGGATCCAAATATTATTAAAAGTCAACCCAGTTGAACTAAAATGCTAAAATGTTTAGGACCCAACACTTTGAAAACTTAGTTTGATTTGGGTCCAAATATATGTACGGGTCTAAATTACCACTCCTACTTAGCCGCTATCGACATAGTAAATCTTCCATGTATATTCTATATTTCTTGAAGTGAGCTCTTATATAATCGTATTGGTATACCAGGTCAGCACGAGCAAAGGCGAAAGCAAAGAAAAATGCTTCAAAAGCGAGAAAATTCGTAAATCTAACGGTGAGCAATTATTTATGAGGAATTATGATCAATCAAACATGTCTGATTGTTGTATGAATTATTTGTCACACTTTTAGTTCTATTTCCTTTTCTCTATATATAGAGGTAGATTAGATGGCTTTTTTTCCTCTGATTGTGGGGGGCTGTGACTTTAGAATAAGCCAAGTTACCTACTAATATGGGATCATAGTTAACTGAACTATAAAGTACTAAGTTATTTGCATTATTTGTCAGTTAATCTCGATTATCTTATCTATCGTCTCATGAAGAAAATTTGATTTTAGAAAAACCGAATTACACGCTGAATTGCAACTTATATTGGGTCACGGGATGAAATAGGTTTTATGTGATTAAATAGGTTTTATTTTATGACGCACGAACAACGGGCACGACACGACAGGGAACTTGGCATTTAAAAAAATATTAGGACATGATACTGCTTTGATAAGGCTCGTATATATTATGTGCGTGTATAAATATTTATTTATTTAAATTAAAATAGTTAGACTTTTCTTTTCAATTTCAATATAATTTGTAAATTGAGAAAATTATGGTCTATTGCAAAATTGGCATTTTGCTTGTAGAGTTTTTCATGATTAAAAGAATTAAATTTTTTTTATCAATAATAAGTCAATAATTAAATTTAAAATAAATGCATAATTATAAATTAAATTAAAGGCATGTTTTTAATTGAATATGCAATACAAATAAGAAAAATGTTAGAAATCACTGGACGTGATAATAATTGTTAAGTACTGCATAAATAATGCAGAAGTGTATGTTTTGTTCTTTAAGAATTCTATATTTTTTGTTCTACAAATTTGACATCATTCTTCGTGTTCAAAAATATAAGTCTATTTTTATGGTTTTTAATTTTATTTGAAGACTTTTCATATAGAACATTGTTCGGGGAGTGTCGTGTTTGATGAAATGTTTAACGTGGCATTTTGCAGATTTTGAAGTATATGTGTTTTATAAATTATATTTGTCCACTTTTTTGGTTCGACACCAATTACTTCATAAGAAATCAAAAGTATATGTTTCACTAAGAAAAGAATTCTTCATTCTAATTCAATAATTTATCAATCCCACAATCTAAAAAAGAAATATTGTAAATAGTCAAATATATATAGATATTATGTAGTAAAATAAGCCACTTGCTAATCACAAGCAATGTACGTATAGGAAAGCATTATCTTCCTAATAAATTAATTAATGACCTATAAATCCGTGTTGAATTTGGCAGAGGAATCTATTATTAATTAACAAATTGTATCTATTAATTTATTGAGTGACATGTTTGCATGTGTGAATATTCCGATACGTCATCCTACTTTTGTCAATATTCAACAATTTTAAAGAAATTTTACTTAGATTTAGGCAAAGTCAATGCCAAATTTATGCACCAAAAAATATGTATATATATAAACGCTAGTATACAGCCAATTAACGACTTTTCTTATGATTGTTTGTTTGGAATTTGGTAAAATATGTTTTCAATCGTCTAAGCTTGGGACGTATACGTAATCATTTTCATTTTTTGGTATGTTTTTATTATTTGAGGTATTTAATGGTGTAGTTAAATATATTTAGTAGAAACTATTGCAGAATAAGCGATCGATGTAGTTGACTTTAGCGATCAATAGTTATGCGCTGAGTATTTAAGTGATACGAGCATTACGGTACAGGTCTTAACGCAAGGGGTGTAAATGAGTCGAGCTCGAGCTGAGTCTTGAAAATTTCACAGGCTCGAGCTCGGCTCATCTGCTCGTTCGAGCTCAAACTCGGCTCGTTTTATTCATACAAGTTTGAACTTACTCGTTTACTCATTCGAATCAAACATAATCCTTTGGCTGTATAATATATTTTATGATTTTAAAATCATTTGGTGGACTAGATTGGAGAGTTTATACCACCAGAGTAGATCTGAGTTTTTTGTTCTTTGTGTTGTATTATTTAAAAGTTGAATAAAACATCGTTGATTTCAATCGTTGATAGGAGTGAAAATTGAACCAAGCTACTCGATACTCGACTCGAGCTCGATCGTTAAAAGCTCGGTTCGACAATTTACCAAACCAAGCTTGAACAACTTTTTCTGTTCGATAAATTTTGAATCTCGACTCGAGCTCGGCTCGATTAGCAAAAAAATAACAAAAATATGTACAAAATATTCAAACTACTCGAACTCGACTCGTGATCGGCTCGATTAAAGTTCGTTTGAGCTCGGGTCGATGAACAATCAAACCAAGCTCAAACACAATTTTTAAAGCTCGATTGTAATTCAAACAAGTTTGAACACTTATGTATTCGGCTCGACTCGACTGCAATTGATTGAACCACGCTAATTAAATATAAATTATGTATAGAAATGACCAATAAATACAAATATATCTGCCACTAATCACTATTTCAGATTGAAATCTGAAAGATATGAAAATCATTAAACCTTATCTTTATAATGTGTGCTGCATGAAATAGTCAAATACAGGTTTTTTATTATCTGGCAAAATTAGCCACTTGCTCATTTTTATTTCTTATAAGTCAAGTCATATACAAGAAATTGACTTCTAAATAACTCCATTCCATGTTTTATTTCGATATTTTTCAACTTGTTCCACTCAATTCTAACTATGCAGTTTATGCTTGGCCTTAAATTTTTAGATCGATAATTATTTTTTAGTGATCCAAAAATGAAATTCTATATCTAAACTCATTTTTAAAAAATAATATGTAGTCTCATTCGATATTTTTGTACAAATTATTTTTTGAAAATATAATCAAACATATCATAAAATTTTACACTTTCACACGAATATCTACAATTCACCTTATAAATACAAAATTATAGAAAGTAACGAACCATATATATTCCAAAGAGTTAACATAACTATGCGGACTATCCCTAAAAACTCGTTGACTCCCGAGCCAGGTCGAATCGGCTCGAGCTCGAGTCCACATCTCTATGAAAAAAGCTAGCTCGCGAGCTTTTTAATTTTTTAATATATTATTATTTTTGTTATTATACTAATAAATATATATTAAATAATTAAAAAATTAATAAAATCAAATTTCAAAATTTCAACCTAGATTTTAAATTTACAAGTGGGCTCGAGCCTGCGGATTTTTTATTTTTTAATATATTATTATTTTTGTTATTATACTAATAAATATATATTAAATAATTAAAAAAATTAATAAAATCAAATTTCAAAAATTTCTACCTAGATTTTAAATTTACAAGTGGGCTCAAGCCTGCGGATTAGGCTCAACTCGAGCTCGAACCCCAAGCTCTGGAGCTCGAACCTGAGCTCAAATTTGAAAAAATCACTAATCTTAATTCGTTTATACCCCTACTTCGATGTATCTATTTTTGTTCTATCATGTGTTTTTTATTGTTACTCATTTGTTTTCGTCGGTGTTGACGAACGTAACTCTATTTGCAGCAGACTATATATTGTATTTTTTTTTTATTAATGCATAAGTTTTATTTAATAAAAAAAAAATATATGCATAGCTACAACTTGACATACATGCCAGCCCATAATTTGAAATCTAGATATATGATATGATACTACACGCATCAATAATTTATTTTCGAGTAAAGAATTAACTTAGAAAATATTAATAGAAATGTATCAATTGTTGATTTTCACTTCAAACTTTTCTAACTCACTTTTCTCATTTACGTTACTCATATTTAAATTACATATTTCGAATAATTGCTCACTATTAGATAAGAATAAATCTAAACTACGTTACATGACTCTTATCTAACACCAGTTTTAATTAATTAAAATGATTAAAATACATAGTTAGGATTATTCTTGCAAACACAATTTTCAAAAAACTATCACTATAAAATAAATTAACAATGTATATATTAATATATTTAATTTATAAATGCCAGAATTATGAAACGGTAAACAGTGATTGATAATTGAGTGGGAATATATATTAATTTAAATTAATTCTGATTGAAACCACTATTTGCTTCAAAAGGAAATAAATATTCCTGAGACTTTTATTTATACTTAGGATTATAGATGAATATTACTATAATAGTAGGATAGTCGATATCACATATTAAGAATTAGTGGCAGCAAATATTTCCAACAATTCTATATTCACATTTTGTGGAATTGACTTATAATGAAGGCCAAAAAAGTCAGAAGTCAGATCCATTTTTCTTTAATGAAATTTCAAAAAATAAATTTGTGACTATAATTTAATTTTGTTATCTAATTATTATAGAAATTTAAACATATTAGTACCCCCTCTTTTACGTAAATGATCCTCTTGGCTGCTGGTTTTCAGGACAATAAATTAAAACAAAAAACATTATATGCTACTGTTTTAATATTATGAAATTTCATCATTTTTTAATTTAAATAGTATGAATATAATAAATTTTTTAAACTGCACTAATTACAAGTGACTTTACACTAAAATTAAAAATTGAAATCTCAATGATATGTATAAAAATGAATATATAATATCTAAAAATGCCAAATTCTTGAATGTGTGACCATTATGTACTTGATATTACGGATCTTAGAAGTTATAATATTGCTTCTTTTTTTCAATTTGGCTTTTAAATAATAAAAAAATAGGACCATAGATTCAGGCGAAAGCCACTCTTTTTAATTTTAATATGTAATGGTCAAATTATGAACGAATCTAAATGTCAAATTGTTTTCATTAGCGCCGCAGTTATGGAAGGCACTATTTTTTATATATAATAATAATAATAATATATTTCTTAATGACGTATTATTGACATTGTATTTGTTGAAATTTAAATTTATGATAAGTAAAAGGGAAGAAAATTGCTTTTTAGTCTCATACTATAATCTCTATTGCAAGTTTGATACTATAATATCGAAAAATTCAAGTTAGTCCCATTATATATGTACATAAATGATACGAGAATACATGTACAATACAATACGGATATAAAATACGACAAGTATTAAAGTTTTAGGATGCGATACGTCGAGAATATGTATATATTTATTTATAAATGAATTTGAGTCAATATGTTGACTTTACATAAATAATATTGTAATACTAACACCAGTTTATTAGTATATTGTCTATAAGTTCAAAATTCTGCAAAGGGTAACATAAAAACTTTATCATTTCGCATTGTATAAACGTTATTCTTTTGATATCAATATTTGCATTAATTCTTATCATCTTTGATGATATAGTAAATAAGAGAAAAAATTATATATATAAGAAATGAAACCAAAGTGATTTTTACTCTTTACGTTTTATTTTTGTTTGTTTAACTTTCTAACATATGCTAAAAGCAATTATTATACTACTATTTTAAAATAAAAAATATTACAAAATATTCAAATAACACTCGGTCCAATTTTAAAATGTGTCACATACTTCAAAAATTGTATAGATAGGACATTTTGAAGTATTTGATATGATATTCAATTTTTTATTTCATTTTATTTTTCGATAGTTCAAATAAGTATAAAGATACGTATCCAATGGGTTTTCAAATAATATCATATTCAATATTTACGAATCTACTTTCTAAAATACTCTGATGCATGGATACTTCAAAATATTATAATGTGTCGTATTTGACACCTCATCGGACACGACGCTCCCCGACACTGTGTTCAATATCGAAAGAACTTCATCTACTTAAATAAAATAAAAAAAATTAAATATGAACACCGCAATGGACGTGGTTGAGTGTGTGTCTATTATGTATGTATTATTTGTGATATTTTATGTTATTTCACTTATTCTTTGTGGTTTTGAAAATTGAAAGTATTTATCTTTCTATCAGACATATATAACGTTGCAAATCAGATATAAATTTATAATGTAGTTTATTTCTCTAGTCAGTTATATTTAAATTAGAATGAAAATACTAATTTATATATTTTAAATCAATATATATATATATATATTTATAGCAGTTTCGAAGCCGTATCGTATCCTAATATTTTTAAATATCGTATTTCGTGTTCGTGTCGTATCGTGCGCCGAATCCCTGGTGCATGATAGCTAAAGTATCAAAGAATCATTACTCAAATCTTTTCTTGGGTTCAATACCAAGCAAAATAAGTCTAAAATGACCCTCAACTTTGGGTAATATTACCACATATGAAAGTCTGAATGTCAAAATCAAACAGTTTTAAGGGTGTATTTTAACATTAAATACACCTATTGACATTTCTTATATTCAATCTTGACTACTTACATAAACTAAGTCCCAAGTCTTTTGTTGTTTTGCAAGAGAAGATTAACCATAATAGATGAAGGAATATTCTATTGAGATATCTCAATTAAACAAATGAAGATTCTCAATAAATGTTTAATTATTCTCAAATTCAGTGAAGACAAAATTTTAATAATTAAAGTTAACCTAAGATTCTGGCGTAGAGTACGCCACAAGGATAAATTAAGCAAATAAACCATCTGTCAAAATATATCAGCTAAGTTATAATCTTTATCGAACTCAACAAAAATAAATTATATTTTAATAAATTTGTATATAGCAAGGAATAGAGTCGATTTTTAGAAGTGATTTTGATTTATTTCTGGAAATATGAATAATAAAATAAAGTGTAGAGGTTTTTATAGACGATTAAATTAATATTAATAAAAATGCATATTTCACTTAAATTTAAGAGATACAATATTAGTATGCGTTGAAAAATTCAATAGATAGAGAAATTCTGGTTTAAAGAGTTATTTAAGTATTGATTCATAAATCTGTTAGTTGATACAATGATAATTCAGAGTTCATGAATAAACTAGCTATAGTTGTTAACGAGCTCTGATGCGGGATCAAATAGTAAGATCACGTGAAAGTCACGTGGGGATGAGATCCGACCCGGCTCACTACAGACCAGATTGGGTAAAATGATGCGGGATCAAATAGTAAGGTCACGTGAAAGTCACGTGGGGATGGGATTCGACCCGGCTCACGATAGACCAGATTGGGTGTTTTTAAATAGTGGGGTTGCGCTCAGTAACTTCGAGCTGCCTACGTACCTATTTAGATAGAATCAAGCCTTTTCGTAGTTCTCAGGAATTATACTCCTCAATCTCGTGGATTTGAGAGAGTATTTAGTAATTCTAGTTTTCGGAGTGGAAACCAGATATTCTTTAATCTAGCTGATCATGATGGTATTTATAGAGATTTTAATTGGGCCATGGGCTCGCTTTATTGGGCCCTCGGTTGGAGGCCCACGACAGCAACGTATTAATATTGCTTTTATATCAATTATATTATTAAATTACGGTAATACCCCTAATCATAATTGAGGACCCATCAAGCTCTAACAACCTAATGATGTCTCCTTAGTTTATCGATAACCAAAACAAATTTTTTGATTATTATGTAATTGATTAAACAACCCTAATGTCTCCTTAATTTATTGTTTTATTGCTTAATTTCATTTTAATCGAGGATTATGCATATCAAGAATAATTGTTAAAGAAGTTAAGTATACATTATGGAAAATAAAATATTTCGCCGCACTATAACGCTAAACTCTATGTATTAAACATTGAACCTACTTTGTCCAACCACACAGATTATTTTTTAAGTTATTTTTTTTAAAATAAGTTTACATAAAACCAGCATTTTCAATAATAAACATGATACAACTTTATTTTTATAATAAATGATATAATAACTCAAGCAAATTAATAATGAATACAACTTATAATAGTTAATTAGATCAATTTTGTCATCATTGGCTAAAATTCCCATATCTTAATAATGTGATAAGATTCATGTGAATTTAATCAGTACTATACCCCATCTCCAATAATATCTTAATTCAAAAAATATTATAATATACAATATACATCAATAAAGGTGCTTTTATATGACTTAGGTCAACAATTCACACCTCTTGCTTTTCTATATGGCATGTTTAGAATGTGACTGAATTAAACTCGAGTACCCAAACATACTCCTTTTTGAACATTAACAAAATTTAAATCCAATCTCCAAGGTTTATAGTGGAGTTCCCAATATGAATTTAAAATATACAAACATGTGACACAATTTTTTATTTTTTTAATCATTAGAGTTCAAAACATTTAATATTATATATAAGATAATCACATCAAATATGGTAGTGAGACTATGTTAAATTTCCAGACCACAAAGACTTACAAAGAAATTTTAGGAGAAAAGGGAAAAAATAAAATAATGTGTGATAAAATAGAGTAAAAAATTACATCATTTAGTATTCTATTCATTTTTATTGTGAATTGTGATCTCCTATTATAATTTTTAATGTCAATCGCAATCACATTCACATGATCTCCTATTATAATTTCTATTGTATTAAAAAGTGTATGATTCTCATAATATTATTATATATTTTTCAAAGCAATTTTGTATTTTTCCTATATTTTTCGTATTTATGTCATATTTTTAATTAAATTTATTATAATTAAAGTAATTTTTATTGATTAAAATGTTATTAATTGAGTAAGATAATAATATGATTCTGTTTTTATTTTTTCAATGCATTTCAATGTTTTTTTTCTTTTTCTTTTTTTTTTCTACTGTTTTTTAATAATTATAGATTATTAATAATATGCCGAAAATAGAAAAGACAATTTATTCGTTGATTTCCAAGACTTTTTATTAGGTTGGAGAAGATAATTTTATTCCAAGAAAATTGAAGTTGATTCATGATAAATATGGAATAGCTAAACCCAAGGGGGAGGCAATGAATCACTATTCCACACTTTTGGGAATATGGATTTCAATGGGAATTGGCATTCCAAACATAAAATTATACCAAGCATAGGTATAGGAATGGAATCCGGAATGCTCATTCCATTCCCACTTCATTCCAGTATACCAATCATGTCCTTAATCTCTTATCACGAATTATATTATAAATATATTGAGTGAATAATATGTGTGCAATAAAATATTGACAATATTTATGTAATCACAGTTAATATCTTACAACAAAAGATGTAATAAAAGTTCCAATAGAAAATTTCATCTACTCTTCACTAATATATAATAATATGTAACACATCAAATCTATTATGTAACACATCTTTTAATTACCCTTACTTAATGAAATTATTATATCGTGACATCATGTACCAAATTAACTATTATCTATCAATAATTTTTTATTACAAACCAAATATTCATAAATAGATAAATAACTTGTAACGGGATCAAACTGACTACCTCTAAATTATTGAATGGACCTTAATTAATTATATGATCAATAATTGATTGCTTTAAACAATTTTTTGGTCCTATTTGACTGCATGGACCTTATACTTAGTCTTTATCCCCTGTACTTAATGTTAATTACCCCATAATTAATTAATAACCCTAAAAAAGAAAAGTACTTCGTTGACCAAGACCCTACATAAAATGACCATTTTACCCTTAAATAAGATTCATGGAAAAATAAAAAAAGATATAAATCTACTATAAAAAGTCCAATTTACCCTCCCCCTTTCTCTCAATAAATACCAATCTCCCATACCCTTTCATCACTTCTCAAACTACAAAGTTTGATCAAACTACGTTTCCTTTTCTTACCCACAGCCATGGCAGCCGCCACATGTTCCTCCGATCAACTCGCCGCCCTCTTCGGCCCCAACGCCACCAACGCCGCCGCCGCCGCCACCTACATCTGCGACCAATTCACCACCGTCTCCAACCGCTTCACCGACACAGCTTACGCCGTCGACTCAACCTACCTCCTCTTCTCAGCCTACCTCGTCTTCTCCATGCAGCTCGGCTTCGCCATGCTCTGCGCCGGCTCCGTACGAGCCAAAAACACCATGAACATCATGCTCACCAACGTCCTCGACGCCGCCGCCGGCGGCCTCTTCTACTACCTCTTCGGCTTCGCCTTCGCCTTCGGCGCCCCCTCCAACGGCTTCATCGGCCGCCACTTCTTCGGCCTGCAGGACATGCCGTCGTCATCCTTCGACTACAGCTATTTCCTCTATCAATGGGCGTTTGCAATCGCCGCCGCCGGCATCACCAGCGGCTCCATCGCCGAGAGGACCCAATTCGTCGCGTATTTGATCTACTCTTCGTTCTTAACAGGGTTCGTTTACCCCGTCGTTTCACATTGGTTTTGGTCGAGTGACGGCTGGGCCAGTGCGAGTAACACCGGAAACCTCTTCTTGGGCACCGGAGTTATCGACTTCGCCGGCTCCGGCGTGGTTCACATGGTCGGAGGTATAGCGGGTTTATACGGAGCTCTAATAGAAGGCCCAAGAATCGGCCGGTTCGATCACTCGGGCCGGGCTCTAGCTCTACGTGGCCATAGCGCGTCCCTCGTTGTATTAGGAACCTTCTTATTATGGTTCGGATGGTACGGGTTCAATCCCGGGTCGTTCACCCGGATCCTAAGCCCATACACTAGTGGTAATTATTATGGTCAATGGTCAGCGGTCGGTCGAACCGCGGTCACAACCACCTTAGCCGGTTGCACGGCCGCACTAACCACTCTATTCGGAAAACGTATACTTTCGGGCCATTGGAACGTGACCGACGTGTGCAACGGGTTGCTAGGCGGGTTCGCCGCCATCACCGCCGGTTGCTCAGTGGTGGAGCCGTGGGCGGCGGTGATTTGCGGATTTGTGGCCGCTTTGGTCCTGATCGGGTGCAACAGGCTCGCTGAGAAAGTCAAATTCGACGACCCTTTAGAGGCGGCCCAATTGCACGGGGGTTGTGGCGCGTGGGGAATTATTTTTACGGCGTTATTTGCGACCGAAAGATATGTGAACGAGGTTTACCCGGGTCGACCCGGTAGGCCGTACGGGTTATTCATGGGTGGTGGTGGAAGGCTATTGGCGGCTCATATAGTTCAAATTTTGGTGATCATTGGGTGGGTTAGTGTGACCATGGGTCCATTGTTCTATGGTTTACATAAGCTTAAGCTTCTTCGAATATCGGAGGAGGACGAAATGGCGGGTATGGATATGACCCGACACGGTGGATTTGCTTACGTGTACGAAGAGGATGCATATAAACATGGGATTCCAATGAGGAGAGTAGAGCCAAGTGGCACTCCAAATTAAGATTATTATTATTATTATTATTATTATTATTATTATTATTATTATTATTATTATTATTATTATTATTATTATTATTATTATTATTATTATTATTTTCTAAATTGTTTTTGTGTTTATTTTCATATGGGTTTTGTACCCTTTTGGCTAGTTTGTTCATTAGTAGGATCCTTTGGTTGAAAAGTTAAAAAAGATAGTGGTGGAAGTTGTGGATTGAAGATAATGTGAACATGGACTATTATTTTTATTTGAATATGTTTGTTTCTTTGACTAAATTAAAGTTATGAATGTTTTTTCCACAATGTTGGTGATTGAAAAGACTTTTCTTTGTTTTAACGTTTGTTTGTAAGTTGAATCCAATTGGGAATCATAAATGTGGTGTCTCATAGGGTCTTTGGAGGTTGATGTGATTTTCAATCCGATGACTTTAGGGTAAGGTAGAAGATATAAGGCCTTGTTTGTTCGTATTTTATTTTTTAAATATTTGAATTACAAAATTCTAAAAAACTGTAAACTAACAAATCGTGATTCAAATTCACGTTTCAACTCTACTTTTACAATCATTTATATATCTAGCAATCATGTATACATCATTTCACACTCATTATCGATCAAAATCATTTATTCTGCTTATTATTTCTTTTTCTTTTTTTTTTCTGTCGTACTTTACAAATTTTAATTTATATGCATAACTAACAACACTATTCTACACATCATCCAATTACCGTCACGATTGATTTGACATGTTTTACGACGTTGATTTAATTTTTAAAAACATAAATAAACACATATTATTTGCACACAAATTTCTAAATTTTTAATTTTTCAACTAAAAAACATAAGCAAATATTGAAATAATTTATTAGCTTTTATTTTTATAAAATAATGTTTTATGTTTTCAATATTATGATTAAGAAGACCAATCCAATGGAATTTGGAAAGATAATCAAAATAAAGAAAGATCATATGTATGTAACCAATTAACTTTTCATAATCTTTCTATCAATTATACTTGATATGTTAAAATATTAATTTTGCTATGAAAAGTGTGAGATTCAAAATTTAACTATATATGTTAACATTTGTCTTATTAATAATATTGTATTGTGGTGATTTTTTTAATATTAAATACCCAAAAAATTACCAAATATCACTAGTTTTTTAGTGAAAGATTTATTTTCTTTTTAACATCAAAAGGAAAGTATCTTTTCATATTAAATAAATGGGGGAATAAATTGAAACTAGTATTGATGGCAGTGCACACTTATCAACATATCTGTGCACATGTTTAACTTTTCGATATGTGTTGCTAATCTATCTCATATATAATAGGACATTGATGGAAGTGCTACACTTAATGATGTAATTAAGTATTATATTAACCAATTATTTTATGTTGGTTCTAATATAATAATCCTAGTATGTTAAACATTATAAATTAATTTAAAGTGGGTGGTTTTTATATAAAGATAAATGATAAAAACCACTTAATTGGAGTTTGATTTTATAGTGTTGAAGGAATTATAATCATTGCCCTAGATTAAATATCATCTTACTTTTAATCATGAGTTATGTTTTGAATTTGATGCTTTTGTGACCCAAGTAGAAAACTTCACTCAATTTATTTTATATGATTAATATTTGAACTTAATATGGACGTTTATACTACATTAAACAAGGATGATCGAATGACTTGTTTATGTTTTTTAAGAAAACCTTTTAAGAATCTTACGTGAAAGGATACTGTAGGTAAATGATGGGGTGTATTATTTCTGGTTTAGAAAATGGTTGAAAAATGAAAAATATGTCAATTACAAATAATTAATTTGTGTGTGATATATAAAACGATTGAATTAACTATTTGGATAATTATATTATATAATTTAAATAATAGTACCGTAAGCAAGATGAAATAGTATAGTAATTATTATACATATTACTTATAAAAGGTAGCAAGAAATAATGAATTTATTGATAGAAATATAATTATACATGAAAATGAGAATGTAGAGTTAAAAAAAGTCTCTTTAATACTTTTAGAAAAAATTATGAACATTTATAATAGGCGACTCTTGAAAATGAGAACATCTACAGTGTGTCACACCGTATGTGAATATATATATAGACTCATGCATTTATTTTTGAAAGGTTAAATCAATATTAGATTTTGTCGAAATACATAAAACCCCGTAAATAATATTATTGATGATGGAACGTATATATAGGATTACAGAAAAATCTACCGATATCTTAACTTACCTTATTATTAACCTATATATAATATATTACCATATATCTAAATGAGCAACAAGATATGAAAAGATATTAATCTAAAATATTAAATAACAGATTTATAAATAATCGAGTACAAAGGGTGCTCATGTATTTATAATTCGTATGTGGTGTAAATTATTCTGGGACCCGGCTATCGAGAGTAAAAATATATGATCCTTTATGAGTTTCATTTTATACTGCAAAAGAAGAAAGTGGTATTCCAAAATGTAAACAAACAAGCCCTAATTAAAATGTTTCTTAATTACACTTAAGTTTCAACTCAATAAATAGGTGAATGCTAAATGTAAGTACGTCATAGGGGTAGTTATTAATTATACTTAATGAATTCGGAATTAATAATAACTAATAAGTAATTAGTTAGTTAGTTGCCAAATTATATGGGCTATATATATAAGTGCCTTTGTTTCATTTCACTTTTTTATTGTGAAAGTAAAATACATGTTTTCACACTGTTTTTGGTCCAAAATATTCTCATTTTTATTTTTATACATTATCACTAAATTCCAATCATTCTTTCAAAATTAAAATTCACATCATTTTTCTCTCTATCATTTCTTTTCTCTCGTCGTCTACCACACAATTATTGCTTTTCAATCATTTCAAACATCACAAATTCCAATAATTCTTAAAACCACAACAAAGCACAATTATATATATATATATATATATTTAAACTTTTTCATACAAAAATAAAAAACCTTATTCTCCCATAAATGTTTGAAAATGTATATTAAAGATGATCTAAAAATAAATCCAAGTCATATTTATATTTCTTAGATATTTGGACTTGAAATCTCAAAATATTCTTGTCTATTTATTTTTAAAATTTGACCAATTTATTCAAAATAAGAAGACTAGTCAAATATATACAACCTCAAAAGACTAGCTTTTGAAGTCAATATAGGAAACTTTATAATGTGGGAACATTGATGCCAAAGTTTCACCAAATGCATTAATTAAAGCATCTGAACTTGACTGACTTTTGCTGTCTTTATGGAATTGGGAAAATTTTAAAAAAAAAATACACATGAATTTTCCAATAAATTAATTCTACTCTTTTGCTTTACTATAAAAATTTATGTCATAATGAGTTCAGCTCAATATGTTATGCACTATGTATTTTATGGTGGAGTTCATCCATATAATTGTATGGTTGATTATATAACGACTCTATTAGATCCGATCTGTTATAAATTTTTTATATTATTGGTGATATAGGTGTTAATTTGAAAATAAGTAAGTCGAATTTAATAGGGCATTAATTTTCTAATTTTAAACCCTCACATTTATGACATGTGATTATAGGTAAATGTAATTAATTTGGTGTTACATAACTCCAAGAGATTCTATTGGGACTTGTAATTTGGAATGATATTGAGGGAATCCAAGAAATTGATCAAATTCCGATGATTTAACAATAACTAGGATTCAAGGTTTAGCACCTATGTCAAATTAATAAACGTTTGTTGAAATTTATCTAAATTACAAAATATTGAGCTTCAATTTGAGTTTTTAATGATTTAATGGTTGACCAACTTGAATTTTAATTGAAGTTAAATGTGAGTCAAATTTAAATAGTTTGATTTATTCTACATATTTTATCATTTTTTTTAATTAATCGCATTAAACTATACAATATATCGAATACAAAACCTTAACCAAGTTTAGTTTGCTAAACTAACAAACCAAACTCGGGTAATTTGCACTTTGCACCCTTAAAATATGATTAATAGGCAATTTGCACTCTAAAAAAGAAACAATAACACTATACTCCCTTGAATTGGGTTAACATTAGCAAGTTGCACACTATATAATTCTTTTACACAAAATCTCATCTCAATAAGGGTAAAAATATTTTAAAAAAAAGTGAATCCCCTCCGTTCATGTCGCCAACCTAACTCTAGTCACTCGCTATTTTTCATTTCATTGTGATTCTTCCTCTGAAAATATTTAAATAAAAATGCATTAAAAAAAATTATGAGTGAAGAAGATTTATCTTCGTTTTCGTCTAACAATAAAGACTCTATCATCATTAAAGTAATGCACAAGAACGAACTAATTTGCTGTCACAGAACTAAATGAAACATCATCACCACGGTAAATACGTATGTCACATAATAATGAAAAAAGAATTATAGACGACATTTTAGATGCGTTCTTCTACCTTTCAAAATAAGAAATTTGATGACAATATTGAAGATGCAATTTTCTGCTTTTTAACTTAAAAAAATATAAAATTTGAAGATGATATTTGAGAACTTTCGAAATGGGACACTTCTATTCTGCTTCATAATTGTATTATTTTGAGAACTTTTTATTTATTTTTCTAAAACCTCCATAGATAAAGCATATAATATTTTTGATATAAGTTGATTATTTTGCCTTTAGAAATTCATTTGTATTCATGGATGATTTTACACTTTCAAAATAAAATTTTTGGTTGAAAATTAAATAGGGTGCAACTTGCAAAAACTTAATTAATTTCAGGGTGCATTGTGCTATTTTTTCTTTTTTAGGGTGCAAACTACCTATTAACCCTCTTTTAAGGGTGCAAAGTGCAAATTATCCAACCAAGCCCATATATGTTTTCAGTGATTCAAAATATATATTTTTAGTGATTCAAAATTGAGTATCAAGTAGTTTCATCCGTCTTTCAATCTTACCTATAAAAACATCTCACATGTTTATGTATATTTGATCTCACACATCATTTTTATTTTTTAATGCTAAGGACAATTAAATTCATAAATATAATAACCTTAAATTTAGAGTTTTTGAAATGAAAAGTTGATTAAATGGTTTTTTAGATTGAATAAAATGCTTTTACGAGCTTTTTAGATACAAAATTTTATTTTAGCATCATTTTAGTAATTTTCCATAAAATCAATTTCTTTTTAATAAACAACAATCTCATCCCCCTCCCTTTCCTCTCAACCTCCTAGTAATTCATATTACAAAATTCATTCACATAGATATTCATTTTCTATTAAATCAAAATAAGCGTTATAGTTCGACAAACACGAATCGAATATTTCAAAATGCTCAACTGAAATTACAACAAAATTATACTTCTGATATACTATAAACTTACCTCATTGGAGTGGGAACTTAGCAACGACGAGCAAGTCACCATATGTATTTCGATACAGACATATTTGTGCAGCATATCCAGATTAGCTCATCTATCTTTGAGTTGACGCTAAATACAAAAAAACGAACAAGATTATCGATTTCATTCACTGATAATAATACATCTTCACCCTATAACATTAACAACCAAATATATGAAATATTCCATCCTTTGTCGAATTGCCCGTTAAAAAAAGAGAACATAATGAGATATTTTCGTGATAAAACGTGCATGTTTGGACAAGTTGAGTATGTTTTAGCCACAAAATAGGGACAAATGAGCAATCAAAAGAGTTAAATTAAAGCTAAACTGTTTGATAGAATAAGGAGATTTTTAAGTTCGAGATTGAAAATGAAAAATGAAAAAAAATAAACGATAAAAGAATAACTTACTCTCGGCCCACGATTGGTTGCTTGGGGCTGTCTATTAGAGACATGGCCCGATTCTTGTATCATTTCAGAACTATTAAGCTTATAAAACGTCTCGAGAGCTTTTGTTACAAACGGGCGAACTATATTTGCTTCCATAGCGGATAAGTTTTTGAGCTGCAAAATACATTAAACCCACATTCTGATTCAATATGTTCAATCAAATCATACTAAATTACCATCTCTATTCACAATCCAAAAAGCAAAAAAATTGAAAACGAAAAATGACCGATGTATTGTATTCTGCAATCCAAATATTCAAACGGGTTGGATCTAAAAATGTTATATTCGATGCTAAAACGACAATATATTCTATATCTGTATCATAATGTAGAACCAAAGATGTACTTAGCTTTCTATGATAACCTTTTATTATCCTTTTTCCTCTCTCCAAAGATCAAATATTATTAATTTTAGGGGTGACAATTTGGGTCCATACATATATTTGGACACAAACTAAACTAAGTTTTCAATGGGTTGGGTCCTAACATTTTAGCATTTTAGTTCCAACCGGGTTGGCTTTAAATTGGGCCCAATTTGGGTCCAATTGGGTCTTAAATTGGGCCCAATTTGGGTCTGAATTGGGCCCAGTTTGGGTCTAAATTGGGTCCCACTTATTCTCCACTTTGAGCCAATAATCTACATTTTACACTCTACAACCCTTTACACCACTTTGATACATAATGAGCCGGGTCCATTTTGGGTCCTTGTATAATGCATACTTTTTTGCATAGGACCCAACCCACTTTAAGCCCAACCCAAACACAACCCATTCAACCCAATTGCCACCCTTAATTATTATACAATAAGAATCTAAATGGAATGATACAAATGAATGTAGTAGATTTACGATGAAAAAGACTACCATACCCTCAAAGCATAAGTTCGTTCTTTAGAGATAATCTCCAAACCAGTCCCAATTTTGTGAAAACGCACGTCCTTGATGTCCTCGATGAGAGACCTTACCTATTTGGGATTTGGAATCAAGGTTCAGAGAAAAATATTATAGACTCGAAAAAGAATTGACGTGAAATGAACTTACTAACCATGTAGATGTCGGGAATGTCTTCCCTTGCGCTACAAGAAAGAAAAATACGTTGAGAACCTCAATAACAATATACTAGAAAATATATATATATATATGTATATATATTTTACTTACTGATCAAAAAGTAGCCTTGATATTTCTACATAATGAAATGGCAATGGCTGAAACTTCTCAGAATCTCTCTCGGCTTCCAACACTTGAGTTAACTTTTCTATGGGAAAATAATTTAACAATAAGGAATCTTATCCATGGCTAGATAAATACAAAACTGAAAGCAAGTAAATAAGCTTATATATCTCAGTATGCTTAATTTATAGCTGAAATTAAGATGTCATGAATTTACAGTTTCTACTAAAAAAGTTATTGCTGATGTATCTTCTTATAGCCGTGTTTACTTTTGCATGAAAATGAAAATTGCAAGATAATTTAATGAGACAAATCATTTTACCAACTCCTTACTAAATATATGAAACTTTATGTGTTCTGTTTCGTGCCAATCAAAACGAGACCATATTTACGCATTGTTCATGGACCAAGGGAATTCTTTTTATGAAGTATTGCGACAATCAAAGAGTAAAACAAACAAAGATATGTCATTTCATGTTGTTGCGCAAACCATTGTGTATCCCTGAGCATATTACTAAATATTTCTTATTATACATGTTGCCATAAATGGCTTCTTGACTCTTGAAAAGGGACACTCGACGGTTTCCCATTTCATGTTCTTAAAAAGCTTCAACTCAAATCCACTATGCAGAGACAGCATAACTCAAGTTCTCCTAGCACCAAATGTAAAATGCCACGAATCCCTTATAACTTTTTAACCCACACCATATTACACAAAAGCATTGCTCTCTCAAGTCAAACTGGTTACTTTCACTAGTTTGTAGTTGTTATAACAGATTTTTCGAGTCTTATGTGAGAAAGGGTGTAAAAACTATAACATTGCATTTTTTCCTAGCAAAGATAGCCAACTCCCCAGTACTTATCCTATCTAATTGGCTCGAAATGCATTCATTTTAAATAGGAATCTGCATTCTTTATACCTCCAAGCTTGTTGGTCACAAAAGGGTCTACATTGGTCAAAATGGTTGGAGAATAATGCTAGAATTTATCGATTGACTCAATTTTGTTTATCATCACTAAGATCACTAGGGCCAAACTTCACGTTATTTAAAAGCCCAAGGACAATTCATATCTAAGATGATTCTAGCATTCCATCAAAACCAATTGTGCTAGCGAATTGCGATAAGGAAAGAAAATCAAAATTGAACGAACAGGATTGCAGATACACATTTCATTTACAAGGGAAATTTCTCAACAGTCAATTTTATTCAGAAAAACAACATTAATCCAAATACTCATATAAATGATGTTTCACCAAAAGATATAATTTATATGAAAATCCATAACTCACCAACAGACATCCATTCTGGAGCTCGAATCGTGCACTTCCCTCTCCTCTTCAAGGCCACAGCCAACCAAAGCGGCACTTGGGTTGCTATTTGCGGTCTAAAAGGGCCAAAATCTCCCTGCCCAAATAGCAAACAAAAATCAATTGAAATGGGAAAAAAGATTAGTACATTAACAAGAAAAAAAACACAATTCACATAAAGATTCATACAGAGATGAAATTTAGCGGGTCCATCCTCAAATTGGGTACGATCTCAATTGTTTCATCCTCCGCAAGAAACTCCAGCTGCAATATAAAATTTTTAAAAAATAAAAAAATTATGCATATATGAAATTAGCATTATAGGTGTAAAGAGGAGAACCTCTGCCGCTGAAAATGCGGAGGCATGGGGCTCAGATGTGCCTGCCATTTTTGTTGATTTTGAGCTGATTTAGTGTTAAATCGCTGCCCTATTGAAGAAGAACGAGATAAGGAAAAAGGATTTCTGGGAAAAACAACAAATTAGAAGTACGGTGGCGGGGTTTACGGGGAGACACGGTGGTGGAGCGCGGCCTCAGGCGGTGGCGGGCGGCCGTAGGGTTATGTTTCAACTTTCAATTTTAAGTTTTGGGGTTTTTTTTTTTTTTTTGGCTCCAAGTTTAATTTAAAGAGAGAGAGTTGGGGGGAAATGGGAATATTATAAAAGTTTATAATATTATTCAAAGTTCACTTTGTTACTCATTCCATGTGTTAATTGAGAGAAAATTTTATATTGCAAAATCTTATTTCAAATTTGTTATAAGTTATTAAGTGAATAACATGTATCTGATTCGTAAAATATAATAATTACACGTATTTATCTAATGATTTGCAGTACAGTTGCAACATTATTTTATAATATGAGATCTCATGTGATATTTTGTTAATCCTCTGTTGCAATAAATTTTCAACCATGCAATAAATGTACATCATAAGAAATATCAAAAGCATCGAGTTCTAAACTCCCAACAAAATCACTCTTTTGGGGTTCATTTTTGAAACCATGAACAAGTATTTTATTCTTGATTATAGTCGTAACGAGTAAATTTTGTTTCAGTCCAACTAGTCCAAACACCATTCCTCGTGAAATCCCTTATCCTCTAATTACCCGAAGTTTTAGTAAAAGCATAGATCAATTATTTCAAGCCCATGAATGTAGAAAAATTACACACTCCAAATATTAGCTTTATATAATGAATATACCACTTCTACTTCTATTCAATGAACTCTAAAAATGGGAAAATGGAAATAAGAAACCTCATTAACAAAGGTGCATCACTTCTATTCCATCTTCTCCTTAACTTGTCATTCTCGAATCCACTCAATTTTTCAGCATTTGGCTCTATTTGTGCATCGAGCCCGTCCCATCCACCAAAAACCGATGCACTTTTATCAGCATTACTAACCGAAACATCATTTCTCGATTGATCATATCCCTTCCTTTTTGAATTATGGGCCCGTGATTTTCTCTTCTTAGTCTTTGTGGGCTCGGGATTACGTTTCCCTATGTCGTTTTGCATCCTCTGGAATGCGAATGTGAAAGTTGAGTGTCCAAGAGGAAGTGCTAATGCCAATAGAAAAGCTTTTGGACCGTCTGCGAGCAACATTGATATTATGATAATTGGAAGCATCCAACCGTAAGATTTGAAAACCTGCAATGTCAAAAGGCTCGGAATTGAGGTCACTATCAAGTAACCGTGACTAGGAAGTAGGGATGGCAATTTGGGTCCATACATATATTTGGACCCAAACCTAACTAAGTTTTCAATGAGTTGGGTCCTGACATTTTAGCATTATAGTTTCAATTGGGTTGGCTTTTAATAATATTTGAGTCCCAATTGGGCTTAAAATGGGCCCAATTTGGGTTCAACCTATTTTTCACTTTGAGTTAATAATCTACACTTTACACTCTACAACAACTCCTTACACACTTTGATTCATAATGGGTCCTTATTGGGTCCAACTATAATGTATATTTTTTGACATTAGATCCAATTGGACCCAACCCCACTTTATGCCCAACCCAAATGGACCTGACCCAAACCCAACCCATTCAACCCAATTGCCACCCCTGCAGGAAGCATCACAATATTCAAGAGAGGAGATGTATTATATAGGGAGAACATTAGTGCACACAGCTATGGAGAGGTGATGGGAATTGCATAATCAAGACAAGATTTTGCTTTTCATGCATTCAATAGCAAAGAAATAATAGAAGTTGATACGATTAGACTAGACAAAAACTGAGATCTATGATGCATAGTAGGGGTGGCAAATTGGTTCCGGAACCGTGGGTCCAACCCGACCCAATTAGTTTTGGGTTTGGATGGATCTTAAAAAAAAGAATTATGGTTCCAATTGGTTTTGTATTTATTGAATTTTCAAGACTTTGGTTTCTTATGGTTTTTGATTGGGTCCAAATTGGTTCCAATAATGGGCCTATTTTGGTTCTCAAATGGATCCAATTAAAAAAGAGAGAAAGAATTCTCCATTTTTTCTTTCTTAGACCCAATTGGTTTTCTTTATTTAAAATTTCACTTGTAGAGAACATGTGATTGCTTAAGAACTAAACACATACTTGTTTTAGTCATTTGAACTTATACTTTAAACAAATTTTTATAATAAAATCAAAAAATTATTTTATATTATTTTTAGTCATTTGAGCTTTTTTATTTTTTAATATATATTATATTTTTATTATTATATTAATAAATATATATCAAATAATTAATAAATATATATTAAATAATTAAAAATAAATAAAAATATTTGGCTCGGCTCGAGTACGGACTCGAGCTCGCGAGCTTGGGCTCGGCTCGAGCTCGAACCCATGTTCGCGAGCTCGAGTCCGAGCTCGAAAATTTTGGGCTCGGCTCGAGTTCGAGCTCGAGCTCGCGAGCTTGGGCTCGGCTCGAGCTCGAACCCATGCTCGCGAGCTTGGGCTCGGCTCGAGCTCGAACCCATGCTCGCGAGCTTGGGCTCGGCTCGAGCTCGAACCCATGCTCGCGAGCTCGAGTCCGAGCTCGAAAATTTTGGGCTCGGCTCGAGTTCGAGCTCGAGCTCGCGAGCTTGGGCTCGGCTCGAGCTCGAACCCATGCTCACGAGCTCGAGTCCGAGCTCGAAAATTTTGGGCTCGGCTCGAGTTCGGGCTCGAGCTCGCGAGCTTGGGCTCGGCTCGAATCCATGCTCACGAGCTCGAACCCGAGCTCGAAAACTTTGGGCTCGACGAGTTCGAAAAAAATGTCAAGCTCGGCTCGTTTACACCTCTATTATGAACCGACTAACTTTCAAATAGTAACATAAATTATAACTTAGTATCAATTAATATATCTTTAATTTTTGTAACCGAAAAAAAAAATTTATATTTTTAATTTTTGTAACCGAAAAAAAAAATTATATCCTTAATTTCTCTACATTAAGTTTTTCGTTATAAATTAAAATACATTAGTTAATAATATATTTTACATATAAATTATTACATTTGTATAATATAATTGGAATTTTTATAAGAAAATTATAAAAATATAATGTAATAAGTTAGTTAGTGAACAAGAAAAAAAAATTATTTGCATTATATTGGATTAGTTGGTGAACAAGAAAAAAAGATTAGTGATTAGTATACAAATGTTTGCATTGTGTTGGATCCATAAGTCACCAACCTCCTATTTTGGATCCTTTATGGTTCCTAAATGGATCTTTGTATAAGAACCATTTGGAACCAATCAAAACCAATAAGGACCCAATTCATATTGAAAAGACATTTTGGTTTCTTGTTGGTTCCAACTTATTTTTTTTACAAACCCAATTGGACCCAACCCAAATCCGATCCGATCCACCCATTTGCCACCCCTAATGCATAGGCATGAGACCTCTGAGAAGCAAAACTACACATAAATGGTATTGACATAAGATCAGAACACAATTACGCATATATGAATTATACATGCCTTCGAATATGTAACCCGCAATTAATGGAATAGAAAAGAAACTTGGGTAACTTGTATAGTTTGGCGGGTAAGGATATAATTGCTTATGGAGCTAATTTCAGAGGCAAGTAAAGTAGTTCGAACGTAATCTAATAACAATGTGGACACAAATAAAACGCGATCGTTCAAATATATCAAACAATCAAACAAATGTACCTCCTAAATGCCCAGAGCCATTTTCATTATGAAGGATACCATGTTAGAGCCATAAGAATTTGTCAATGGTTTCCCTAGCTAACTGTATGAAATGCCAAAGAAGCATATCAATCTACACATCAAAAGGGCAAAGTTTGAAATGATAAATTTCCATACAAAGATGAAATTAGGGCTGAAAAACGAACCAAATTATCCGATATTTGACTCATAAAAGCTCATTTTGAGTTCGGTTCGTTAACATCTCAAAACCAAACTTGAAGAAATTTTTGCGTGTTCGATAAGCTCTGCTCGTACTCAACTTGAACGTGTAAAGAAAATCAACCAACTCAACTCATGTTCGAACTAACTAAAACACGTTTGAGCTCAACTCATTAACTCCAAAACATGCTCAAACACAAATTAAACATAAATTTTGAAGATCGATAATAATTCATATAAGCTTAAACAACAACTTAATCAGCTAGATACTACTAGCTCAAAGCCCTCAATGGAATCATTTAATGAGCAAACAGCCAGAAGCTAGAATCCAACATTCCAATGAAATTGAGAGTGACCCTTCATAATCATCATAATCAATTCAAAATTCCAACTCCACATTCAAAACCCCACAAATCAAAATTCACAACGCGCAAGAATTTTCAAACAGCAGAAAAAAAAGAATTGAAAAATTAGTAAAACCTTAAGAATCCAAAAGCTATCAATGTAATCCTCAAGAACACCATCCAACTGCTCGATATCGCCAGCCTCATCAGTATACGATCCAGTGTCAAAATTGAAGTTTTTGGTGTTGTAGGACTCGGCGTTGGAATCCCACCGTTGGGATCTGCATAATATATGAAGGGATGATGATGAGATGAAGAGAAATCTACGGTTGAGAATGGAAATTGAGCGGCAATGAGAATGGCAGAGGGGAAGTAGAGCTGGGGGAGAAAGATATGAATGTGTGTAGAGATGAGAACTCACATTTGCCATACTGCCACTTTAAATCTATTATCCTTTAACAATCATTTTCAATAATTCATTACATTGAAATAAAAATAAAATATTGGATAAAGTACTATTCAAGAAGAAAAAAAAACTTAGGCCCCAATTGATTGGACACTCATTCTCCCAAAAAATCATTTCAGACTAAAACTACGAAAAAATTCATTTGTTTATCATCTCGTAAAAAATCTCTCAAAATTTCCAATAATTTGAATTTTTTTTGTAACAAATAAATTTTACTATTAATGATTTGACACATTATACAATCGATTAAAAGGATTTTTTCGATTATTTTTCAAAGCTAAAAATTAAATTAATTACATATTCTAATTCAAAATAATGCAACGTTTAAAATAAGATCCATTGTGACTATTTTTTTACGTGTAAATCAACGAGTTTGACTAAACAAATTTAACAAAAATTATATTTAAATATCAACTCAAACAAATTTCTCACAACAAAAAACACATCACATCAACCATAATCATTATCTATTTTTCTCTTAAAAATCTCATCTAATCTCATCTTTCAAACCTTATTTCTCATTTTTATCATGAAAATAAATTCTCGGATATGGACTTGCCAACTAAGTGAGCCCTTAGTATTTTGAACTTTCTCCCTTAAAAAAATAAAAAAAATACATTATCCCTTAAAAATTTGATATAAGTATCAGTTTGCTCCAATTACTATTTTTCGAGTAATTCTTGATCACAAATCATTTAAATGATTTTTTCGTCAAAGACATAATCGTCTTTACACTTTTTCCGTGATTCTCTCGCATGCTCGAATTTGGGCCCCAAACTGTTGCACTTCTCTAATATATTATATCATCTTAGGATTGCAAAATACAAGATTTTCCAAGAGTGTAAAGTGTACTTTACCTAAAATATTTGTCCCAAAAAATGTCCACCCATTCAAAATGATATGACTTCTTATTGCTTATATATATATTATTATATTATATTGTAGTAAGTATGCATTAATCAAATATGTCACGAATTACACATCTTAAATTAGAAGCTGAATTATTTTTCATAAACATAATGACATTGCACATGGAGATAAATTTTATTGGTGGATATAAAGCAATATATCCGTTTACGCATATGATAAATTCCACTACATTATTCAACAAAAAATTTCATGAACATTATATTTATTATAAACTTGATTGTGATGTCCATAACTTTTTAATAATACATTATTTTTCAGTGAAGCTTGGTGATGATTTGGCAAAAAACAAATTCACCTCTTTTAGTTAAGAAAATTATATTTTTGTGAAAATACAATAATGCAATTTATTGCTTTTGTGAAAAAAGGATCAACCCCTCATCAAGCTATTTCTATAAAATAATTAGGAGCTTATAAGCTTCACAAAGTGTTGAGATGTTTTTAAAATGAGTTTGTAAGTTCTCAAAATAAGATTATAAAAAACTTTTAACTGCTGTAAGATTTTAAGATTGAAGTTTTACCAGACATATTATGTAAGATTTTAACCAGTCTTTTAACTATACCATAATTAAGACCTGAAATATTTTGGTCTAAATACTAAATCAATACTCTAAACAGGTCGACATACTACAGAGTTAAATGACCAACAAATAATATATGTGTTCATAAACAATTGGCTAGGACAAAATAGCCAAAATACCTATGGCCTCACAATTTAAATATTTAACAAAACCCCTAAATTGAAAGAAAAAAAATTAATATAGTTCAAACTTTAACGTCTTAAAATACATTTCCTAAAGAGGAAAAATGCAACCTTTTTTTCATTAATTTTTTTAATCATCCCACACAAAAAAAATAAATAAATAAAAAAATACATGAGAATTTAGTAGATGTGGAGAAAATGATTTCATTACCAAAAGACCAATTTAATGACAAATCTTGAACAACTTTCTACCTTAATTCCTCAATCCAAAACATCTCCACCTAGTATCAAGACAATATACATGAAAACAAATTAAACTCCAAGAATAATCAAACTTGATAAAATCTAATACTCATCATGAAGAGTAATTAATCCAAAAGGGTGGTGGTACAATTTTTTGTTGTTCTTCACACTCCATTACACCTTCAATGACCCCTTCTTTCAACTTGAAAATTCCATTATCATGCCCTCCATAACTATAATCTTCATCCATTCTATCCCAATAATCATCCGTAAAATATATCGAGTTTCCTTTTAATTCTCGATTATATTTAGTCGACACCATGATAGAATGATTTCCTCCCACAAAAACCGCGATTTCATCCAAGCCCTCGATTTCAATCCAAGTCTTGTTATCAAGATCGAGCTTATATACTTTGAATTCGATCGTTCTATATGGACAAATCAACGGCTCAGATGCATAGTCCGTCAGAGTATCTCCTTCGTACACGACATCTCCACCGTTCGTTACAAATTCACCAATGTACCTCACAACAAGATATATCTCTCCATGTGATAAAGACAAGTACCATTGTGAAGTGTAAAGTTCGTTCGAAAATATACTCTCGTTCTGTAAGAATGTTTTCGGACAAGAATCTTGAACTAGGGTTTTGTTCTTTGGGATCGATATGTCCAAATCCCATGATTCAACTAATGGCCCGGGCCCTAACGCAAGTAGACGATTATTATTTGAATCGGTGAAAATAACGTCGTAATATGAGGTTGCTTGGCCTTCAAGAAAGCTCCATTGTTCATCTGCATGGCTGCAAAAGGCGAGCTTCGTTTTATCGTATCGATATTTGTAGATTAATATCACTTTGTAATCCTTGTTTGAAGATGGATTTGCAGATAAAATGGCTTTAACAATGGTGGAAGGTGTGTTTTTTGTGGGTAGATGGATTAGGGTTTGTGAGAAGGGGTTAAGAAGAAAAGGGATGTTTTTTTCTTTATCGAAAACGATTAACCATCCATGGGAAGAGCCAATAAACTTGAGATTTTTAGGGTTTTGTGGGAAATTAATGATTTTGTGAGATGTTTTTGTTTTGAGGTTGAAAAGATGAATATTGGTTTTTTGGCTTTGTTCTTCATGAAGAGGAAGCATGAGGAATTGGGAAGCCATTATTGAATGTGTTTGAGAGAATTGTGAAGCTTTCACAATATAATGAGGGTTATGAATTTACGATAATCTATATGTGTATATATATATATATTTATATGTGTGTGTATTTTGAGGGAAGTAGAATTTGGAGTAAATTAGGAGATTTGATTACGGTATATATATATATGTATATATCTGTGTGTGTGTATATATATATAAGTATTTTGAGGGAAGTAGAATTTGGAGTAAATTAGGAGATTTAATTATGGTATATATATATATATATTTACCATATTTATATGCTTTGGATCTAGAAGGAAATAACATGAGGAGATGTAAAAATAATTACGATCATATATATTGAGTTGTTCTTGAATTTGTATTCTAAATAAAGAAAACAATTGCCATAAATGTGATGAATTGGACTAGGAAATAACTTGAAGACGTGTCATTAGTGCAATCAAAAACTTCTTTATGAGAACTTTTCAAAATTAAATTACCTAATGTGAACGTAATCCTAAATTTTCTTGACTACTATCACCAAAATAAAAAGGGTGATATGCATTTCCGTACTTATTGGAAAAAGAAAATGATTTACTAAACTCCCTAAATTTCTTTGGTCAGCAAAATTTCAAATTTAGTCGTTCGTATATATAAGATTTAGAGCCTTTTTTTCATGCTTTATATGAATTTAAAAATAGTTTCTAATTTGAAAATGTTACAAAATTAATCCTTTTGAAGTAATATTTGTTTCATACTTTATCCTTTATAGAAGATTAACGAAAACTTACAACATATACTTATAGAAATTGTAAAGGGTTGGGGGTGGAAATTGTCATCACGGGGATAATTCTATCATGGACCGGGACTAACAATCCCGACCCATGCCTATCATACACTTTGGGGGTGGTGGGTGATTTTCCCCCCACCTCAAATAGGAAAACCACCCACCCCACTCATATTGTGTGGTGAAGATTGGACCGGGATCTCAACATAGATTTTTCCAGCCCGAGGAGGGGGTGGATTCAGGGTATCGTTGAAGAAGATGAACTTTGTTTTGAATTTAATTTTATTCTTTCAAAGGGTTAAATGACAATTTTGTTTAGTAGGGGGTGTTGATACAAATTATATAGGTGAGGCATCAAATTGCAATTTCAAATTGACCATTCTTTAATTTTTATGAAATGATGAACTTCGTTAGTGAAAAATTTCACTTAATTTGCAATTTATTAAATTATTTGAACAATTTTTAAATTTAAAACTAAATGAAACTTATTAAATTATTTGAACTATTTTTAAATTTAAAACTACATGAAACAATCCTATCATGTGTGACTGAATTTCAACTTTTGCACCTGTCGCAAGCGAAAATTGCGTTTTTAGTACACTAGTGTAGCTTGCACGTTTGCACATATTTTAATATGACAATTTGAATACAAAAGTGTACTAAAAATATAATTCTCCCCTTTGTCAGATAAAATTATTGATTTGTTTCTTCAGAATAATCTGTATAAATTATCAAACATTCTAAAACAGACAAGGCATCCATTAGCCCACACAAACGGATTATCACAGTATACAGAAAAATAAGAAAATATTTAACAATTTTTTTTAATATACAACAAGACCATTCTCTTTGGTAAAAGAAGGCCAAACGAAACCGAAAGGTGACTCGATTTTCACGCAAATTTTATCAATAGCTTCATCAAACTCGACCTCTAAATAAACCACCCGAACGAAAGATAGTACAGATCAAGTTGGCATGTACTCAACCAGCACTTGTAGATTTCGCACCAAATATCTGTACACAGCTAAAGTCGGTTAAATAGCAACTTCATATTTCTCGTCTATCCCGATTCGTTGCCATTATGGGCATAACTTAACTTCGATTTTGCTAGCGAAGTGCTTTTCTTAATCGATGCACAGATACACCCCACCTTGGAGAAATATAAAAACAGCTATTAGCTCAAATGAGAAAATTGAAACCATAGTCTGAAAAATGGATTTTACACGAGAAGTGTCATTTCCGAAAGGATTTCTTCTCAAAGTTTGTTAATCAGCATTGGTGCAATTAGGGATGTTCACGAGTCGAGCCGGTTCACGAGCTCGGCGAGCCAGCTCGAAAATAGCTCGATTTGAGCTCGAGCCAAAAAATGCCTATTCGCCAGCTCACGTTAAAAAAATAATTTTTAATTAATATATATAAAAAATAAATATTTATTCATATATTTTTATATTATATATGATATATTATAATAATAATATTTTTGACATTAATTATGAATAAGTATAAAATTAATACTATATTTTACAAAAAAAAAAAAATTTATAAAAAAATTTAAGCTCGAGTTCGGCTGGAGTTAGAACGAGCTCGAATTTTTGGTCCAGCTCGGCTCGAGCACGACTCGTGAACACCCTAGGTGCAATGCAAAGTAAAATCTCCATTGAGTTGATTGCACAATCTAAATCTGGCCCATATAATTTATATTTCAACCAAAAATTAAAACGAAGTTCAAATTAAACTTGAAAAGGTTTATCAAGAGTAACTACTGACTGCCAATTAGACTGGATCATCCAGAGAATACTGATTTCAACCTTTTTGCTTAGCCCAATATAACATGCATATGTAAGTATCAGATGAGTTATGCAACTTTTAGATCAACACAAAAGAATAAGGCAAGGGCAAGTCGACATGCAAATAATGAAGAAAATGTCATGAATACAGCTGTTGGGGGGATTTCGAATGTGAGCCGTTGGATGAAAGACTGGAAGGATTTAATCTGGGACGTCCAAAACCAAGGGAATGGGCAAAAGAGGAAATACAAAACTAAGAGAAACAGCATCGTTTTGAATAAAGATCAAAATGGGACCAGAGGCACGTGGCAAGCAAAGAATGAACGTTTGGAATGGAGGAGAAGGCTGCGTGATTGTGTAGAAAGTTTGTTAAGAATTTGTTATTTGTTTTTTGAATTGAGAATATATATATATATATATTATATATATATATGGCTGTAGATTCACTGAAGGAACTAAGCAATTAAGTATTCTGTTTTTCCTCATCTTTCTGTTCTAATCCCCTTTCTCCTCATTCTTATCATTTTATTGCATTTTGTTACTGTTTTATGGGTTTGACCACAAAATTCTACAATTTACAAGCCAAAACATTACAGAAAATCATGAAAAACATACCATAACTATGCTGTGAAATGACTAACACATCTCCTTTGCTCACAATAATCAGCCTTCTAATGCATACGTTGGAACCTTCAATGAATAAATTAGAGTTAGTAAGCAATCAAAATAAATATACAGCACAAACATTTAAAGCCACAACTATGCACTATGAGAAGACAGCCTATAATACCATGCCATGTATATTACGATCAACTGGTTACAGTATGTTAGGATTTGATAAAACTTTGGGCCACATGGTATTTACCCCACAAGTGAGAGGGTGTGCATGTAATATCCCTAAATTTTACCATACTTGTATGGATTAAATAATACATGATTATTGGATTTCACAAGCATCATGCAATTACAATTCCTTTACGGTGTGTTTGGATTGAAGGATTTGAAACTATGGATTTCAAATTCATCCATAAATCCATTTAACTTTGTTTGGATGAATTCATGTTATGATGGATTTCAAATCCGTTATCATTCATTTTGACCTATTTTCTCCACGACTACGGTGAATTTCAAATTACTCCATTTTAGAGTCATTTGAAATCCTTCCTCCAAATCCCCTCCCCAAATCCAAATTACTCGATCCAAACACAACCTTACTTAATTCTCCGACAAACAATTCAATCCACCTAGCTATATAAGACAAAGATGAACTGAAGCAAGGGAGTTACTTAGTGGCAACACTAAGCCTTCCAATACCTCAAACATGTTTCCATCAGGAACAGAGGATCCCTCATTTCGAAAGCCTTGAGATACATCGCATTGAAGAATCCTCAACTTTCCTTCCTGGAAGTTTTAGAAGAAAATCATAATTAGACAAAAAGTGATACACGTAATTAGAAACGAAAAAAAGGCTATAAATACTTTTTCACTTACTTTGGTTCCATATACAAAGCCGCCACCAACTGAAGGATGGAAAGAAGCTACATTAACCTCGTCTTCTGCACTTGGAAGAACTCTCACAAGTTCCATATCAGAGACTCTGTAGATCTGTAAGTTAAAAATAGGATTCTGAGACGAGCATTGAGCGATTTGTAAAGGATCAAAATAGCATGCTGTCTTCCACATAGTTCTTATTGGTTTGACTTCCTAGATCTTAATTTAGATTCAGACTTATAAGCAATCCTAGTTAAACAGATATCTTTCATCTGCATAACTTCAAGACTTACTCCAATTTATGTGACAGAAATATCCAGCTGAGACTGCAAGCATACAAACACAGAGAAAGACACACACACACACTTATAGAACACTGATGAAATTAAGCTAAAATTTACAAATTTAAACATCAACAAATTCAACTCTAAGATACTTAGCTGTGCAGAACAGACACACTCCAAGTTATACTGCTTTTTCCAAAAATTAAAGAGTCTTCCACTCACTAAATCAAACTTGTTTCTGGGTGCTATGATAAAATTCAAACTATTCAGTGTAGAAAGTCTCTGTTGGTAAACAATGTCATTATATATCTGTACTATTTGTGTTCACATCACTAGAGAAAAGAACAAGGGCTTCTTGGGTATGCATTACAGGTAGAGTTTTCCTACGATTCTAATGATTACTTGGATAGTTCTTGATTAATATATTCGCTGTTTCATCACCCTGCCTATTAATAAGTAAATCATATGAAGAATGTGGTCTCAGAATTTAATTTCAAATTAGCAGTTGCCAATCTACCTGAAATTAACATATAAGGTGCAGAAGATAGCAACAAAATGCAATTTGTACAAGAAACTCACTTCCAGAATTGTGTAGATAGGTACCGTTGTATCTCCATCAATCACCACACTTTTAAGAAGCGAACAGTGGCGCCTGCCATAGGCTAGTAAAAGATGCTCCGACGTTGGAGAAAACTGCACTTGCAAAGAACTTTAGATCAGGAACCCATGTTAGCATTAAAACCATAATATACAAATTTAAAGACGCTTATGAAATGTGAACAATCTAAAGACATAATACACCGATTGATCCTATCGGTCACAAAGGATTTCAAGCTAAGCATCAAATTATGAACACACAAGCACGGAAAGAAACACGACCATAAATGTCGCTGAAAGCCATATTACAGATTGTTATTTCAGCTTTTACACGGAGATAGGTGCCACATTTTCCTACATAAACGGGATATATCTTCTCCAGTGACATCCCTTATCTCATCATATCTAAACAGTCCATCTTTCTCTAAGCATCACTAGAAATAGAAGGAAAGGGCATACAAATAGAAAAACAACACACAAAATGGAGTAAGGGTGCTTAACCATTAACTTATTGCATGAACAATGTACTAGTAAATTCATTTATTTAGTATATCATATTTTCCTATCTTCATATAGTTTCTACAGAATCACTAGTCAACGCAACTTTTAAGAAGATAACTAGTTTTGAAAAGCTACTGTTTTAACAACTTCGCAAAATTCTGTCACTACATGAACATGGAGAAAAAGACTGCACGAGAATGATGATGAGATATAATATATCACCAATATATAAAGGTAAGGAAAACAACTTCATCCAACTAGCATTTTGAGAAAACACTATACTTTTAACCTAGGAATTCAATAGGGGGACAGCATCATAACCAATTTCTGCCTAATCATCACTTTGCTTTTATCTAGTAAGACAAAATCTATATTATAGCAGAAGTGAGCAGCACACAGTTGTAGAAGATGATTGACCATTTTCGGGAAAAAGAGAAAAACAAGAAGCAGTAATTACAGAAAGTCAATTAAGAGTTGGTATCCAGTTAGGGAACTGCCACAGAATACCCACAATTTTGACGGTAAATTAAGGTTAAGTATTAATAGCATTATCTCTCATCGATATATGATGCTGGCAATCTTTTCCGTTCTCCTTTATCTTTCTTATATGTATAATATAGATAAAACATAACAGTTAGATTACCATATAATATTGTTTAAGAAGGTATTTACACTGCATTAGCTCTTATACATATGATGCTGGAAAGCATATACATTCTCCTTTATCTTTCTGTACATAAGTGAACACACTTGTTGAATACCTGGAGGAAGCAGATTTTTAAAATACTATTCAAAATTTACTTCACGTGGATTGTCTCTATATGTCAGTAAGGAATAAGAATATCTGGTTTTTACTACTGATAATAGGACTTCAATTATTGTCCAAACGTTCATATTTTTTGGGGCGTGGTTGAACAAATATATGAAGTTCACATAAGCTATTAGGCACATGAATCCAATAATATAACTAACCTGTATTGAAGTCAAACAATGAGCAGCTCTGATTGCCCGAGAAGCTAGAACCAAACCGAACCTACGTAAACAAAAACACCAGCTAAGACCATAATTGAATAATCGTATAAAATAATAGCCAGTGGGATAAGAATTTTGTGTTTACGTTGCCTCCTCGAGGGAATATATCCTTAGCTCATACATAACTTGGTGGGCTGAAATTGGATGTCTAGTTGGTGATGTAGAGACCCCTGTAATATCATGCTGGACCTGGCCTTGGAACCCTGGATCAGCATCTATGTTTGGCAGGATACATGCTACACAAACTGCTAAGAATCTACCGCAAGGTGAAAAATGGGCACCCATTTCACTGCAGAGTTATACATTACATGTCAGCGTTCAATGCATTCCTCTTGGGAAAAGGGGGGAAAGAGGAAAATTCCAGATAAAATTAGTCCACAAATAATGCATTTTACTGAAATATCAGCAATTAGGACCTAGAACTCATTAAAACATTTCATGAAAGCAGTGAAACCAACCAATTTTGCCCGAAAATTGCAATATTGGCCCCACGGGGTAAAGCTTGTAGCAAACTAAATCCCATTGTGTACAAACTCGTAAGATTACTCCCCTGTCATGATTCTTCTTGCAATTTTGGCCCTGGCCGTTATAAAATGGATGGAACTTTGTGCGGGAAATGCTCGGCCCTTTAAATTTAGTATTGATCATGTATGATGCACATGGCGTTTTTCGTCCATTTTTTAACAGTTGGGAATTTAAATGCAAACAATTACATCCCATAAGACTAATTTCATTCTTTTGTACATATTGGTACTAAAATTGCAACAGGACCTAGTGTATGAGAGTTAATGCTACAATTTTTCCCGATTTTGCTTAAAGTCGTCTACTGTACAGTGTACGAGACCAGACCAACACCACTTTTAGTCACAAATAGAAAACAGATTCACATACCTACATAGTACAGCATGAGGGATTATTAATCGACATTGTTCTGTATCAAGAGGTGCACAAGGTTTCTTCACATCATGGGACCATATTCTAAGCTTCACAGTGCAAGGTAACTCAGCAGCTGCAGCTGCAGCTAGTGATGTAGCTACCTCGGATTGTACTTGGCTCATGAAAGACTGTGAATTGCCCTGCTCAGGTTGAATACCATTAAAGACAGCATTATCACTGGTTCCAGTTGCGGGTCTCGGGCGGGACCGTGAAGATCGGTTCCGTGAACCAGATCTTCCAGTAACTCTTGAATTACCAACATTAGGAACTATCGAGGGGCCCACCGGCAGTGGGTTTCCTATTGTATTAAAGGAAGACAAACCTTCATTAGCACCTCCATTTTGTGGCTGCATTGCACGTTGGCCAGCTTGGCTTTGACCAATCAACCACCCGTGTAAGAATGGGAGCTCCCAGTATGCAGGGTCATCAAATGGGAAAAATTGATTGCTTCTATCTTCAGCTTGTGGGTCCATCTCCATTGCATCCGTAGTAGGTTGAGGAATAGCACTGTCAATTTCCGTATTTAAAGAATTATGTTGTGGCTCTTCTCGCACAGGAGATTGAATCGGAGATAATACAAGTTCATACTGTCCTGATGGGGTTGAATACGTGAGAAGTCGCACAGAGGTAGAGGAGTCCACTCTCTGTTGTGAAACATTAGAGGTAATCTCCGCATTTATCTGCTGGGAAAGCAAACTCCCATCACCTCTGCCAACTGAAGGCCAGATTAAAAATGGAATAGACATGATGGGCAACTCATTTCCTGAATTTGACCGAAAAGCAGAGTGAGCATCTGCCAGATATATTGTAGGAGGGGGATATCGCAAATATCCAGGGGAAGTTGCGAGCATCATTGAAGGGTCTGATGAGTCGAGATCATTGACCTGCAAAGAGCGCTACTTTAAAAAGCTATGGTTACAAAAGTCACCAATCACTAGAATCTTATTGTAGCACAATTAACACACACACACACATATATATCGTCAATTTGTCATATTAATTAGTAATTTTTGCGCTTGCTCCAAAAAATAAAAAATAAAAAATGAAAATAGTGTCTTTAGTGCTAAAATCAAACATAGGTTGGCAATGAATAGTCAATTTGATAGTAAATAATTAGTCATCGAGTAGCAGAATGTCAATTAATAGTAATTAAGAAGCAGAGGAAATGTCATTTTTTGGCTTTAGAAAACATTTTCGGTAGGCACAATAATATAACACACTGAAATACAATGTAAAACAGCAGCAAAAGCAATACCTCAGCAGTAAGAAGAAAGGGCGCACCATGCGGGTGGAAATGCACAGCACGGAGGGACCTGCGTGTCTTTAATATAATTGTTGGTGGGGAAGCCTCCCGTCTCCTGTTGTAGTGCCATATGTAGAGCTGCCACAGAAGCAAGGTTAACAGACTATATATCTAAATCTTGACCAAAGGTAAAGACACACTATTAAATATTTGATAAAATTCAAACCTTGTGGCCTGAAGCTACAGCCAAAATTTCCCCTTGCGCATGGAAGGCAATAGAAGCTATAGGACGGTCTGCAAGGATGGATATTTAACAAGCAACATTAAAAGGAGTTGACATAATAAAATATCATTCATTTTGATGGTTTTGAGTGATTACAAAAGTCACGCGATCCGATACACTCTGCAGTTTTCGCATCCCATAAGCGAACTTCATGGTCTAAACTTCCACTTGCAAGAAGTTCAGGATAAAGAGGATGGAACCGAACCTGCAGAAGTTCAATGTGCAATATCAATACCAAGTAGAAATTAATCACTTGCTCAGTTGAGCACTTGAGCCCACAAAAATGAACGAAAAGAATAAAGCTCAAGTCATTAGTTAACATTCTTACGAAAAGAAGTCAAAATTAGAACCCGAGGACGAGCTATAATATCTTTTTTTTTTTTGTGTCCCGCTTCATCATTTCATCTTTTGTTAATGTGTTTATCAGGTTAAGAATTGAGGCTTTCATCTAAACTTCTTATCTGCTTATTTTATCCCAGATAGATTAAAAGAATAAGATCACATCTTACCACCCAAGGTGTCCTCCGATGACCACTCAGCACCTTTAAGCATTTTCCAGTTTGACAATCGATTATCTTCACCGTATGGTCTCCACTGCCAACATAAAAGATTGTAAGATTTTCCAGATGTGTGTGGATAAATATCTATATAGGGAGAGAAAAGGATAAACTTACTGCGTAGAAGCAAGCGTCTTCCCATCAGGACTAAAGGCTGCTGCGATAGTTGACCTTGGTGGAGGCAGCAGCGGACAATACTTTGCTGATAGATGTAGCAATGACTCCGCCTCTGCCCTGTAGCTCGGATTGAGAGATTGAAACATAAGTCTTCATTACAGCAGCACAAAATACAATTAATACATACTAGAAAATACAAAGGGATGACAGATACCATGATCGAAGTTCTTGTCTCGCGTCTATTGCTTTACTTTTAGTTCCACATGAATCAGTACGGCGACTCGATGCCTTGCCCCAAAATCTTCTGGGAGATCGCTTCGTTCGAGGAGATAACTCTCTTCGAGCTAACAATTTGAATACATTACTGCAAGTGGAACTTTGCATGTCAAACGCAATCGACGTATTCCTAAGCAAATGCATGCAAACACACATGACAATTTGCCTTTTCTAAAAGAAAGAATACACTTTTTTACTATATTGATACGATAATAATAAATGCGATGAATTATCAAACCAAAATCACAAGTGCGCATAATTACACATATTAGCTCCCAATCGTAATCAAATGCAATAAACAAAGACGGTCAAAATAAGAGCAAAAGTCCAGTTACAAATTATCAAAACCAAAAGCGTAAGTTTGCATAATTACCTATATTAGCTCCCAATTGGAATAAATGTAATAAACAAATACAGTCAAATTAAGAGAATAAATCCAGGTATCTCCTATTTGATTACAAGATTAATTATCTTGATGTTTAAAATTAAGTAAAAGTGTAAAGAAAGTCATCCACATGTCAGGGGTCCAAATTGCCATATATTAACACTGTATAAGCTGGACAGGTCCACAATAATCATCGAAATAGCTTCATTCCATAGATAAGTGACAAACTACT
Source organism: Verbascum thapsus (assembly GCA_963669365.1). Classification (NCBI taxonomy): domain Eukaryota; kingdom Viridiplantae; phylum Streptophyta; class Magnoliopsida; order Lamiales; family Scrophulariaceae; genus Verbascum; species Verbascum thapsus. Next base: position 13,334,106 of record OY770110.1, read on the forward strand.
TTATTTGCAGTAATTAAGTAGTGCGTTGATAAGTGGGTCTTCATTCCTGTAAATGTGGACTATTTTGGTTTTGAAAACAACAAGCTCCTTGGCAACCTTTTTTGGTTTATAGATGATGAATTGAGTACATCTGTAAGTTCAATGTTAAGTTCTTGGTTTATGATTTCTTACGACATTTGTGAGGATTATGAGCCATTGTCATTTGGGTATCCCTTTCTCTTTTCCTAAAATTAACTTTGTAGAAAGATTATAAAAGTTCTATTTGTCATGTAAAATGGTGCCAAAACTTGAATCAAATGTGAGCATCAATTGCATGCTTCTGGTTCCTTTGGTTGCTTTGTACATGTGGTAGCGTCTTTTGCAAGTGCGTTAGTATACAACAGTGATAGTTAATAACCCATTACCGAACCCACATGTAAAGAAATTGGAAGGCACAGCTGATCAATACAGATTTAATTCAAGTTTTGGCACCTCAGTACACCAACTACAACTTATGTAGAGTCTGATTCACGAACTTAATAATATGAAAAACAATAACTCAAAACCATAATGCCTCATTATTCTAAAGTTACAAGACAGCCACCATAGGCAGAAAACTTAACATTGAACTTACTCGTATAAACATGTCATACAAAAAAAATGAAATTAGTTAACAAGAAGCTTGCCGTGTACAAACCAAAAAAGTGTCCACATTTACAGCAACTAAGACCTACTAATCAAACGCGCTACCAGATAATTCAAATTCAATTAAATTTCGCACTTAATCTTTCTGCTCATGCAGAACTAGCACATTACGAGCATAAAACCAAAAACAAAACCAACAAACCTCCTATAAAAGCTGCATATATATAGCACATAATTCGAATTTTAATTCAATTCAGCACTTAATCTTTAACCTCGTGCATGACCAGCAAATTATGTGTATAAAAAACCACAAAAAAGAACATACAAACTAAGCTAAAACAAAACCAGACAGCCACAAATTTCCATGGATCAACAAATCTCAAAAAAATTATTCCTTTTCCAACCAAAATAGCATTTGGTCTCCAGATCAGAAACAAAACAGATGCAAATTCAAAACAAATACTCACACGTTACAAACATTGCAATTCAAAACCACGGATCACACATCTAATTAAACTCAATTCACCATGCCTTCATCAATAACCCCAAAATTCAGCTCAGGCAAAATTGAAAAAAAGAAAATCACGGCAGCACAATCAAATTCTGGATCGAAAATGCGAAATTGAGGTAAAATTAGGGCACAGGATTTCAACCTTTGCCTCAAGATCGATTCATCGGCAGGCGGCGAAACCAGGCGCTGGGAGTTCGACGGCGTAGCGGCGCCGGAGGAGGTGGAATTCGCCGTCCAAATCGCGGGTGGCCTCATAATCGATGGTAATATACAGGGAAATGGAAAAATTCAACAATTTAAGTAATTCAATCCAACAAAACTTAACTGGGTTGCATATAAATTGCAATTATGCAATTATGCAATTGGATTGAGATGAATTATCCGGGAATTAACCTGGATTTCGTGTGATTTACGAGGTAGTGTAGGGTGAAGAGATCTCGGAGACAGGGGCAGAATGGGGAGGAAAATGGAGAAATGGGAGAGGAAAAGCAAGGGAGGTGGCTTATGGATTTTTCTCTACGGTTGTGTGTGGATAAATTTAGGCTAAATGTAGATGATTGCTAAAAACATATAATTTTTTTTATTTAATAAATTTTAAAACTCGACTTTATTAATTAATTAAAAAAAAGGTAAAATGCACTCACTCTCGAAAAAATTATATTTTGTACTTTCCCCCTAAAAACATAAATAATAGACATTATCCACTTAAAAAATTGATATATGTATCACTTTGCCCTAATTACCATTTCCGACCAAATTTTGATCGGAAATCATTTAAATGATTTTTCCGTCAAGGGCATTATCATCTTTATTATTTATCTGTGATTCTCTCATATGCATGAATTTGAGCCGAATACCATTGTACTTCTGTAACATATCATATCAGGATTACAAAATTTTCATCATGATATCATCCTAAATATAAATAATCGCACGAAACAACTTATCAGAATAGGAACTTACAACAAATGCAAGATGATATTATGTGAGAATTTTGTAATCCTAAGATGATAATTAGAGAAGCACAACTGCTGTGAGCTCGAATCTAAGCATATGAGAGAATCGCAAAAAAATTATTTAAATAATTTCCGATCAAGATTTAGTCCAAATATAGTAATTAGGGTAAGCTGATCCATATATCAAATTTTTAAGAGGTGGTGTATCTTTTTTGTGTTTTTAGGGGGAAAGTGCAAAATACAAGTTTTTCGAGGGTGTGAAGTGCAATTTACCCTTTATTAAATAAATTTTAAAACTCGATTTTATTAATAAAGAAATTTAAAATATTTATAAAAATTAAATTAAATTCCTAGCTCACTATTGTTATTTCAATTAAAGTTTGTCTAAAATAAGTTAAATTAACAATCAAATAAACTTAAATATAAATAATGAAGTGCGGGTTAAATTAATTTTTTTTAATAACAATTAAGTCGTCTCAACTTAAATCGTTTTGTTTACATCCTAGATAACACGTTTTGATATTAATTTATAGACGCAGTTTTTCATAATAGTTGCTGATTCTAAAAAATGATAATTTATATTAAATTGTTTATGTATAAGGTAATGTGTATTATACTTTAATAAGAGTAGTAATTGCTTGTATTTTTTAATTTAATATAACTAGAAAATAAAATTTTCATGTTAGATCAAAAAGTGTATTGGGCTCCATATGTCATGGAATCCAAATAATAATTTTCTTAACCTAAAATTTTCATGTTAGATCAAAAAGTGATAAACCAATATTTCGACATATATGTCGATAATTATTTTCATTTGTCTAGAAATATCTCATTGATTGGTTTGTTTATTTTTTAATTAGTAGAAAATCTAGAAAAATATAAAGATGCTTAAATTTTAAGATCTTGAAATAATATATATATATATATACATATATATATATATATAATATGTGTGTAGGTGTGTGTGAGAGATAAATACTGAAAAAACATGAAGCATGCTCTATTTAATTTGTTCTTGGATTTAAACTTGAATTTGAAACTTACGTAAACGTAAATCACATGTCTTTTGTGATATGTTTAGCTGTTTGCATGCAAACTGTGATTATTAATGTGTTTTATTTTCACTATTTAATACATCACAAATCTCGTGGTTCCAATTTTATTAATACGTAACCATTTCGAAAGATTTTGTAGTTATTGTTTGGCTTTCAAATATTATTATTTATTCAATTGAACTCTATTTAAATTGTTTTATGGTGTTTTTAGTCATAAGATATTAGTCACATAATTAAGTTTGCAATGTTTATCCTGTCAATGTTTGATTATTTGAGTTTAAAAAATGTACTTACTGGTTATTAATCCATTTCTTAATATATTTGGCATAATATTGTAGATTATTTAAGAAAACATTTTCCAAAAGTGTATATATAAATATAGCTGAATTTTTTTGGGACTATTTAGGTCTGTATTTTGGCTTATGATTTTGTCTCCATAAGTAGTGATTGAAATGTGTGACAATACCAATTAGGATGTCAAAAATGTGAAATGGAACATAATTGTTGCAAATAATTACATATTATAAGATATTAGTATATAAATTAGACTAAATTATAAATGCAACTTTTCACATCCATCAATTATTTTGTCAAACTTGGTTTCACCAAATAAAAACATAAAAATATATGTACACAATAAATTTTACGTCTAAATATTAAAATATAAAAATGGTAACAAATGAAACTAAATAAAATAAAAAAAATTGAGTACAAATCCTTATGTTCAAATTTCAATCCTCTTATTATTCCTTCAAGAATTTCGACTACAATATTAGATCAGTATTGACTTTTTTAATCTTCTCCAAACTGGATTTGAATATTTATAATGTTAGTGTAAGGGTTTATCAGCTAATTCTGAATCAAATATATAACATTTATTATGAAGGTTAAAAGCTTCAACACCGACTTGTCACTTTGATCTTTGAGCTTTATTTAAATTTCTATGACATTAATTCGTGATTTTAACATAGAATTACGAATCCAACACTATAATCTAAAGAACTCTTTCAATAATGCCTTAATGTTGGCTTTTGAATGTTTTTAACCTTTTTTGGTTTGAAAAATTTTGTAGAAAAGATTTAGAGGGCTTCCTTATTCTTTTCTACTTTCAAATAAAATTTTATCTATCAATTATGAGCTTTCTAGGTACCAGATAGAATCAATGTTTTAAAACTCAACTCGGTCATCGAACTGAAAATTTGACTAGGTCATGGGTTACTGGTTCAATCGTCCGGTCAACACCGGTCGATTCATTGATGTCATAATTACGCAATAGATATTAATAAAAGTATTAATATTTATTATAAAATTTTAAAAATATAAAAAATAGGTGTTTTCCTATATTCAAAATCATTTTTAATGCATATATTTATGTCAAAATGATAAAAAAAATTGAGAATTTTTTTTAGTGAACAAGCAAAATTATGTTCAAGGGATATAATTTTCAAATTCATGGAACAAAATATCAAATGTACATCACAAATTAAATGACATAACCGATACATCATTATATAATAAAATCAACAATTTTGAAAAAAATAACTTTAAAAATCTCGAATAATTTACAAACCAACAAAAACTAAAATGAAAAAGATTAGAGTTTTACCAATAGTATGTTTTGATTTAATTTGTTCGAAAGAAAGGTTTCTTGTGAACTTCATGTTGAAGGAGCAAATTAATAGAATGAGATTTGGGAGGATTTGTGATTTTTTGGGGAAAAATTAATTTTTTAAGTTTGAATTTTGGTATTTATAAAAACTGAACGGTTCGATTGATCCATGACCGATGGGTCAACGGTTTTGTGCAAAATTAACCGATTTTGAGAGTTCAAAACGGTTTTGTGGGTCTGACCAACTTGTTTTAAGGGTCTGTTCAAAATGATTGAACTGTCCGATCTGGGCTGAATTTCAAAACCATGGATAGAATCATAAGTCAATTGAACATATTTGATAATTGCTTTTATGATTTTGTATTTATCAAAAAATTATTCAATTATTTTGAAACCATTTGATTTACTAATTTATGAAAATAAATCTCATAAATATATCTCCTTAATGTTTATATTAATTAAAATAAATATATATCATTAAATTAAACATAATATGATTGTTTAAACTTTAATATATACATGTTGCGCAATTTAATTGATTGTTGACTCATTGATTATTAAGATATTAATTATTTAAATTTTGAAATTAAATTTGATGAATTCTTCCAATATATAAATTGAAATACTAGATTGATAATTAATATATGTTCCACGTTTCATTGTTTAATTGGACACAAAATTGTTAGGTCTAAGAATATCCCCTCCTGAAGACCCATTCACAATGATTTGTCTTGAAAGCAAGTTTTAAAGTGAATGAGTCACAATATGAGATTTATGGCTCTCAATTGGCCATGATGGCCAATTATTCTTATAGACAAAAAGATATGAATGAAAATTAGGCTACAAATATAATAATTGAGGCCCCTTTATACCCCATTGCTTAATCTAACCAAATAACTTTTGTAATTGTTTTTTTTTTCTCCATACATTTGTCTCTTCTATTTTCTCTCACAAAAAATTATAAAAGTGTTTTAAAACGAGTAGTTTAAGTTAAACTCATTGGCATCTAAAATGAATTTCATTTCACAAAATCATATTTACTTACTATGTAATCTGTCAAATTATGAATATAGTAAAATTCTGATTCTGTTAAATATTATTTAAGAGACATGCATTTAAAGTTTATTTTCAAGGAAAATTGAATTTTTTGTAAGTGAGATTATTAAATTTCTTTAGAACATTTTTATCGGATGCCACCTATTATATATTTTATGAATTTGTTTTATGAAAAAAATTGGAAAATGGAAAATGCAAACCCATTAAAATGAGGTCTCACTCCCTCACATATATAAAGATTGTTGGGTTAAATTTACAAATGTCAGCATTTTCTCCACAAAATCCTAAATAAAATAGAAAACAAAATATTTATTTTGTTAATTATTGAGAATGTGTTGAATTTATTACGAAATCTAGCAAAAAGAAACGGAAATAAAAATTATATGAAATGAAACTCATAAGCATGTAGTGGTGAAAGATTATTCATGTTCATTGACTGATTAAATAATAAAAATAAAAAATAGGCCTTGCTAATTGTCTCCAAATATTTCCTTTAGAACTTGAGTTAAAAAGAATTAAGATTTTGGAACGATAATCAACGTGTAATCCCAATTTTAATTTTATACTAGAGAAAACGAATTGATCTTCAATCCTATATACCACAATAAAGTCATATTAAAACTAACATGTATCTATAAATAATAAAAAATAAACAATTATAAATCTCACAATAATATTATGACGTTATGATTACTATTTTGGGATAAATAATCCATTCCGAGAAAACACATTTTGCGCCAAAAACTTGGTTGGGGCTACACTAATGCACAAGTCAAACGCAGCATTTCACTCATCACCAACAATATAAATAAGATTGGAAATACCACGTGTCATTTCCCTATTGGTCCATAACACTATAAATACCACCATATGTTTGGATGTAAATAAATTCAATCATATTCGAGATATTTATATTTGCAAAAATACAAGCCAAATCTTTTTATATAAAATCGTATTAATTTTTTAAGACAAAAAGATGTCGAGCTCTCAATTCAATGCAGGACAAACTCACGGCCAGACTCAGGTATCATTCTAGGCATTATTTCCTTTTCATTAGTGACTCAATTTGAACCTAGTGTTGCTTAATGAGTCGACTCGATTTGTTAATTCGTTATAACCTGAAAACCGACCACAAATCGTGAGAAATTGAGATTTATAATGAAAATTGCCCTACACGTCGACTATTGAGTATGAGCCGAATAATGAAAATCCGAACACATGAAAATAGTAAAGTGTGAGTAATAAACTTAAATATACCATATATTGTCATGTGTATAAATTTAAGAAGCTCATTAGTTATTTAGTCATTTATATTTATTTCAAAATAGGGCCATCGTGTAGGCTTGTCAATGGGTGGGGATTGCCCATATTCGGACCTGTTCAATAAAAAGCTTACTCGATTCGAACCCAGTTCGTAGGGTATGTGACCCGGATCCGACCCAGACCGATGACACGAGGTAGTTTGTGTCCGGGTCTAATTTCGACACCGCGGGTATTTTAACGTGAAAAATATCCGAACATTATTCGAGTTATATTCTTTGAAAATGCCCGCGGTCTGTACCCGAACAATACCCAAAGTTTACCCGTGGACATTTGCCCGACACGGACCTGACTCAGCCTGCCAGTTCTAAGTTTTTTTGGATCCGTCGGGTATACGATTGGTCCGGGTAAAATATTTTTTATGGGTATTTCATAGATCTGATTTAAAAAATTTGAAAAAAATCAACTCATCAACGGAAACGGAAAGTGATTTGGGTCTGAATATTTTCCGTCCATTGACGGTCCTACCCTCGGGTGTACTTTTAATAGGCATGATAATACCAAATTCGAAATCATTTTTTTTTATCTAAATAAAATAATATATATAATACATATGGTAATTGGGCCAGGCAAAAACTGAGCAGTGGATGGAGTCCGCTAAGAATACAGCTAGTCAGGCCCATGACAAGGCCTGTGACATGGCGGGCCAATCCCAACAACAGGCCCAACGTAGCAAGGAGGAAACTACTGGATTCCTTCAACAGGTGGTTTATCACTTCTTTTTATACTAAAAAAATAAACAAAATTGAGATATTCTTTTATTCCCATAATTTAACACTAATTCAGTTTTGAATTTTGATTATATTTGTTACCTGTTTTTCACATTTAGTTTCACGGTTTTCAAAATGTCTAACATTTAATCCCAATCAAATTTTTCATCCAAAATTTAACGGCTGATTCCACTAATGAATATTTTAGCTTGATTTTTCGGGAATCCGTTCACAGTGGCAAGTGAGATTGAATATAAATATCGTGATAGTTAATATAATCCGCGTTTGAATGTAGATCTGTATATGAATTCTTCAAAACAAAGCTCAGATTAGCGGATAATCTGCGTTAAATTTTGAATGAAAAAATAAGAATTAAATTTGAGATATTTTGACAGTTATGATATATTATGTGAGAAACACGTAACGAATTGGACGAAAATTGAACTCAGGTAAGTTACATGTAGAAAAATACAATTTTTTTCCAAAATCGAAGAAAAGAACTCTTTATTATTATTAATAATAATCCTGAATTCTATAATTGGAAGAAATTAATAATAAATTACATATTTTAATTTTATTCTATTTATTTTATATTAATCACGATATTTTTATTTAATATTTCGCAGACTGGGGAGCAAGTGGCTCACATGGCTCAAGGTGCCATTGATGGTGTGAAGAACACTCTTGGCATGAATGACAAGAAGTGAAAAATATCATTTTATTTCATGGCATGCAATATTATGATGCAAAATTTATTATTTTTATTTAGGGATTTTAGTGAAATTTGCTTGGAATAAATAATAAGTTGATTTGGGATTTTCCTTTATAAAGGATTATATATTCCCTAGATGTAATAAGAACTTTAGCATTTTTATGCTAGAGTGAAATAATTTGATAGTTTTTTAGGTTGATGTTTTTTTTTTTTCTTTTTTGGGTATTTGATTTGAGAATTCTGTGTTCAGAATCTCATCAAATGTAATAAATATTTTTATTTTAATGATGTTTTTATTATATTTTTTTAGCTCTGCACGTAACCTAAGATAAGACAAAACGAATAGTTCAATATTACAAAATGTATTTTGCCCTATTTTATTTTATCATTAGAGGTTAAGAAAATATGGCTAGATGAAAGAAATTTTAAGAAATGTATCACTTAAACCTTATCGTATCAAATAACAAAAATGTAATCGATTTTACTGCATTTATTCAGTTCATTATATAATCATCCCAAATGTCCTATTTTCTATATCAATAATAAAATAAGTAACACAATATATATATATATATATATATATATATTACTTGTGACATTACTAGAAAAATATATCTTCTCATCATTGTCTTTAAAAATATATTTCTCGACTATTCTTTTAACACAATAGTGATTAAAAAAACAATTTGATATAATATCGCTAATTAGACAAAAGTTTACATCGAATAATATATACATTTCAAAATCACTTCTAAAGAAAAAATAATATTTGTATTCATTTTCTCAAATTTATTTAGAGATATGACCAACAAAGGGTGAACATTCGGGAGAATAAAAATTTCTTGTGCATTAATTGATAATATTTTTCTATAATTGCACATGCCAAAACTATATTGAGAAATTAAATAATCATTTAAAATTAATTTGTCCTCCATTTGCCATTCTTGGTCAATGGTCTTCCAAAAGGATAGATATACTGTATTTTTAAATGTGATAATATCAGACCGATTATATTAAACCCAATTTGACTTAATATATATATATATATATATATATATATCTCATAATTTTTTATCTGAATTTCCCACTTAATTTAAGGGCTTTTCAGTTATTACAGTTGCAGAGTTAGTTGCAATATTAAATTTAAAAAATAGTAAGTACAATGATATGACATGAACCTTGTTCTTGGGGAACTAAATAAGGATCATTTAATGTGTACTTTGGTTAAATTTGAGGATTCATTCTTTGAATCAAGCTTATATTTGCTTCCAAATTATAAACATTTCTCAACATCAAATCTAAGTAGTTGCTTGAAACCAAAGATTCAAATCTAACTAATACAATGAATTATGAAAAAAAAAAAAAAAATTGACATATCTTAAGGAATGAGATATGCCAATAATTTGTAACAATTCAGTTTTATTGAACCCAATCTATTATAGAATTTTTCGAATAAAAACATGTAAAATGCGCAAATTAATGCCAATAATTGATCCATGATATTGATATGTTATACAATATTATGTGTAGTGTGTATGGAGATGAATTAATTTCAAGTTTTGAGGAGTATTTTACCGTCTTGTGTTATGTGAAACAATATTATAGTAATTTAAAACATTTATTTTCATGATGTTATTTTCATTGCCATTATCTAATTCACTTCCATTGTCGGCTTAGTAATAATCACACATTATTGGATTACACAAAGTGGTGTCAAAGTATAAAACCACAACAATATTAGTGATAATGTCAAAATTAATTATCAATAATGATGTATCTAGAAAGCTAGATATCATGATATTAATTTTGATAAATAATAATCTTTAATAATTTAATAATGACAAAAGTGATGTCTTACTAGTCACTACTTATTATAGTACAATATAGTAACAAAATTAGTGTTACATTTATTATCACAAAATTGTCACATACCATGGTTTGTAAGGTCAATAATGTTCAATATTGATGAAAAGATTAAAGTGACAAGACAATAATACATTTTACTTTATTACTTGACAACTTGTAATAAATATTATTTTTCTTAATATCTGCATTTCATTTTGATTTTTTCACACTTATCACCAACCTTGTAAATATTATGCAAGTGAATATAATTAAATTCTATTACAAAGATACTATTGACTACTAAATTTTTTTGGGACTATGGATTCTTTATCGATCACATTAAACAAATGCGAGCGATAAATTTCATATGAATTTTATTATATAAATTTGTTATATACTCCAAATTTTATGAGCTCATAAGAATAATATATTGGAAAAAACTGACTTTCCAAACAAAATTAATTTGTTATAGACTTGGTAACACAAGGAGGAATTGACTCTAATATAAATGCTCTAAAAAAGTAGTCTTCATTCATTCAAAATCTAGCTATAGACCTCATTAAGCTAATCTAATTATCGAAAAAAGTGTATCAAGAATGTGGAATTATTCATCTAAATACAATAAAATATGACTAAATTTGGTTTTTGTAATTATTAAATATATGCTCACACTCTCACACATGTTCATGCTCAATTATATCAAATCTTCTTATTTAATGTTCAATTTTTTAATGAGTTCCTTTTGATTATTGAGAATATTCAAAACGCATAAAAAAACAATAAAAAATAACTAAGATACCCCTTTTAATTATATCACATGCCAGCACCTGCAAATCTTTGTAGCACTATCTTGACCAATAAAATTAAATTCCATATTTTCATATATATATCTATAATATAATTTAACACATTATACCCCTTGCTTACAATATTAATAGATAATATTCAAATTTTCATTGGAAGAATTAATTATTATAATTAAGGATCTCCGGTGAGAAACTAACTTAATTTATTTATATGTTGATTTATTGCAGTATATTGTTCTTATCTTATTTTTCTAAAAAAATACTAAAGAAATATTCTCTCAAAGAAAAGATTAAAAAGGAAAAATTGGAAGTTATATCTACGAAAAGCTTTAATGATGGGACTTTAAATATCAACATCCAAATAAAACTGTGATTAGATAATCAACGATTATTGATATCGGACTTATAATTAATCCATTAATGAAATTAGGAATAATTATTAGTCAATGATTATTATGTGAGTGAATCGAGTCAACTAGGATCATGCCAATATTCCCACCAAAAATGTTTAATTTAACTAATCTTTTTATTAACATTAAATATTAGGCCCAAAATGTATAAAGTGGGGTTTCTATAAAATTAAAACATTCCAAAAGTTTTATACTTTTATTGGCTCTCCATGTGATATTCCATTAAATTAGTTTGGATAAATATTATATTTCTTACTTTTGGAAGTTGTGGATGCAATAAGTGTACTTATGGCTATAAAGTAATGTTTTTAAATAAATTTCTTTAGATTCTTGAAAAAATAAAATATATATGGCACCTCAATTAAGTAATAAAAGGGGGATAGAAAAAATAAAAATAAAAATAGGTTAATGGAACAAAAAGGCAATATTAAGAGGGTCCAAAAGTAATCATGGATAGGAGCTTAATGCTAATCATTTCTAAGTGATTCCCCAATTATTTAAAGATGAATTTTAAATTATTCTTTGACCAAGACTAATTTTAAACTATTATTTAATTAAGATACCTTAGTTCCAATTGAACTCGATTGAATTAAATGAATTGCAATTGTTATGTATGGTTAATATATGCTTAGGATTATCAATTATTGGGTGTTGTTGGACTCGACCAAGACAAAAATATTCATATATGGAAAAATTAAATGATAAGAGTTCCAAGTGTAGTAATGATATAAGACTTTAATGAATATTGTATTATGTATTACGTCCGTAAGATACAATACAAAGAGTGAGTATATATATATATATATATATATAAATAAATAAAAGAAGGCATGAGCTATACAATATATAAGACGAGACACTATATATAAAATATATACTAATATCCTCTGTAATGTGAGCAGTGGGATCAATATGAAAATTGGAATAAATCTTTAAAAAACTAATAAAATATTCAAATTATAAACCAAGGATGGAAACTTAGGGCTTGTTTGGATGACTGTTTTTAAAGTGCGTTTTTGTTTTTGCAAAACAAAAATATGAAAAAGGCGTTTGGTTGGCTTGTTCTCACTTTCTGTTTTTGAAAAACAAAACTCCAAAATCTGCTATTTTGCAAAACATGTTTTACCTGTTTTTAAGTTTTACAGAACACTTTTACACTCCAAACTAAAAAAACACACATCACTTAAACCCTCATTGAAAAAATATATTCTTTTTCTCTCCTCATTTCACTCATCGCATCAAAACACTCCCCTTTACAAAGTTTCCCGATTTTTTTTTTTTTCAGAATAGTCAACCAAACAGGATTCCAACATTATTTATACTACAAAATTGTTTTATAAAACTGTTCTACAAAACTATTTTGCAAAACTTCAAAAACAAAAACAATCCAAACAGATTTCTCAAATATTTGGGAATAATTTATGAATGAATATCATAAATTCCCAAATATTTGAGAAACTTATAAAATATTCAAATTAATAATCATGTGCAAGAATTTTCATTTAAAAAAAAGTCAAAAGTGCACATTTATTTATCCTATAAAATTATATTTGTCAACGCTGAAAACCGCAAAACTAAAATGCATAACTCAATAATGCTTAGGATCATGGTTCTAGTTTTTTTTCTTTTTCATCGAAAAGTTCAAAAAGTTTTCGTTTTTCAACTAAGCGAAAACAAATTATAAAGTAGTTTCAAAATTACAATGTTTCCAAGGAAACTCATAATGTTTCCATTTTTTCCATCAAAACTTTCAATGTTTCCATAGTTTCCACGAAACATTGAAAGTTTCTTAATTTTTTTCCAGTATAATAGTGAATAAAATTAAAAAAAAATTAAAAAATTCTAACAATTTACTAAATTAAGTCTAAAATATAATCAAATATAAATAATTAATCAACGAAATCACAATTTTGTTTATATTCAAGTATACACATAAGAAAACACAAAAAACCTAATATATTATATTTTTTTCTTAACGATGTATATTAGATGATTCTTTTAACAAACAGTGTAATACATACTACTGATTATAATGTTATATGATCAATTTTTCTTTTAATAATTTAAAACTAACACTTTTATAATTTTGTATTTTACAGGTTAAGTATGTTATAAGAACGCTAAATTTGAATACAATATTATCACTTAGTTCGTTATTAAATTTTTTTATTAACTACTGGTGTACATGTATAAATTTTGAAACAAAATATTGATTTTTAAAAATGAATAAAGATAGTATTTGTTGTTTACCCGTCTTTTTTCTCGTTTTTACAAGTTTTCTCCTAATTTTTCGAAATGTTTTCGGAACGTTTCTAATATCTAAGTACCCGAAACTTAGATTCATACCAAAACTTTGAACCTTGCTTAGGATCAAATCTATAATTTTCTTGATGTAAATAATTAAAGTTGGCTAGAATTGTAGGAAAAATAAATATTTCTCTTTTTTCCCTTAGATATTCAAACATCGAAAACAAATATGGGAATTTCTTAATAATTAACCAATCTATTGTAAATTTAAGTGTATAAAAACTATATTATTAAAATAATTATTTGTTTTTGAATTAAATAGGATCCTTAGATACTAGAAGATTTTCATGAAGATATGAGCCAATGATATTTCCAAGAACCCCACTATATTCTATAGTACTGAATTCCAATTTCAGAGAGTTTTTGATTAGAATAGATGGAAGATTGTACCATTACATAAATCTTATAATCAATTGCTTTTATTATTTGTATTATATATACATACACATTCAATAGAATAAATAAAAAACGTTCGACTTTTTTAAAAAGTTTAAGAGAAATTAATGAAGTTATGAATAAAAATATTTTCTACATTAATCATCTGCAATTGTGATAATGGCATTCATATATGTTCTTATTTTCTTAAATCATTTAATTTTAAGCAAATTAGCAAGTTGTCCACACTACTCCAAAAATTAGTGTGAAATATGAAATGGTAATATTAAAATTGTTTATACTTGAAAAATTGTGCTTTTCCAATATATATTTGTCAATATATAGCTATGACTAAGTTGTTAGTTCTGAAAAATCATTGATATATATATTTATAATGACAATTAAGAGTAGTTACTTGCAATCTTTTGTTAACCTTCCTTTTTATTGTGTCACTACTAATATCCAAGATATATAAATGACACCCATTTTGTTTACAATCCATATTTGTTATACATAAGAACTGCCAAGCTAGAAATTGATTTTGAAAGTACTTTTTTAACCTAGCTTAAAATATTGTTCTTTACTAGCTATAATGGCCACCCAATGCATACATACCAGTGATTATATTTCATATTCCAATTTTGTGTTTCATCTTATATTTCAATTTTCTGGTGTTGACATGTGTTAAAATACATACACATGTCAAACAAATCTTAATTAGTGTATATATAAAATTACACGTGTCAAACATATAATACAAATGAATCGAAAATGGAATAGAATTTGAAACAGAGAAATTCATCCCTTTTTGAAGATGCATGGGGAAACCATTTTAAAAATCCTTAAAAGTAACTTAGTTATGGCAACATTTCTCGGAAAATACTATGTCATATCAATAAGACCTGTATATTATACATTATATATTTTAATGAGTGAATGATTTTCATAACATACTTATTTTTATAACATACTAGCCATAGTGGCCACGTATATATACCTTTTTTAGGGATCAGATTTTTTATCTCAATTTTGTGTTCCATTATATTTTACTCTTTTAGTGTTGACATGTGTTAACTTATTAGATAAACCTTAATAAGTGTACGTATAAAATTACACGTGTAAACCATATAATACAATAAAATAGAAGATAGAATAGAAAAACTCGTCCTTTTTTGTGGATGCATGGGGAAACCATTCTACAAATCCTTAAAAGTAGCTCAGGTGTGGCAACATTTCTCGGGAAATGCTATGTCATATCAATAAGGCCTGAATATTATACATTATATATTTTAATGAGTGAGTGATTTCTATAACATACTTATTTTGTGTAAACAATCATCAGCTTTAAATATATGGTGTATGTCATATTGATTATGTCATATTGATTATGTTGAAGTCGATGTAAATAAATTTTCCCACATCACCCAGCCCTACCCCACCCCACCCCACCCCAAAAAAACCCAAATAGGGTTTCCAACCAGCTGGCCTTAACCAGCTTTTGAAGTTCAAGAAATCATGACCTCTAATGCTATGGCAAAGCATACGTTTTTAATTATTGAATACATAAACTATATAATATAATATAATATCAAATCCCTCTTCAATCTCTTTATGTGTGTTTACACACACATCCACACCCACAAGGACAAATTGAATTACATGTAAAGATGTAAGATTCATGATTGTTCTCACATTCCAAAGCAATCGGAAGAAGAAAAAAAAATTCCATATAAAAATAATTTTTTTTTTTTTACGTTACATCAGGTTCAACAAATTTGATATAACATATATTCATTTAGAATGTAGAATGTAGTAGACCGGTTTATTAGCTGCTCATCACCCTTGTTCCATAAATATGTAAATTATAAATTTATTACATATTTATATAATAAATAACATACCAAATTTATTGAACACGATATATTATAAAATTTTTCATATAAGAACAAATGAAACTTGCTTATATTCTTGCATGAAAAGAAGAAAATCCAACTAACCTATGCTTCCATGCACATGCACCCCCCACACCACACGTCTTTGCTTAATTATCATATATTTTGATTTAATTTTACTTGTTTTCTTCCATATATATTATTATTTATTACTCAATTTGATTTGGCAAATTATAGGTCATTACTTTTTAATCTTGTGACTTGTGAGACATAATATTTTACTATAAACTAAGTTAACTAGAGGATTCCACATCGCTCATTTGATTAATTAAAGATGTTTTAGATTTTTTGTCTTGTGAAAATGTGATAGAGGAAATTATTTGATCCTATGATTTCGTGTTTATATTAATTTTTACAAATATCTTATGATAGATTATTGATGAGTTTCTTCCACAATATAAATCTCTCGATTCTTGATCAATCTTTACTTATCACATTACATACAATGATTAGATTTAGTTTATATTATAAAATAATAAATATTGATCTTAGTATATCACTAGCATTCAGTATTTGAGACGATTCTTATGCATCAATTAAATGATATTTTTTAAATTTAAGAATTTAAAAGCGTGAAAACAAAGTACTATATAACACTTTTTGAATGTGAATTAAATAATTTCGTAAATGACTTGAGTGTGGTTAGCCCGATTGGTATGATAATATGAAATACAAGAAATTTTAAAATAGATTGGATTTAATGGAGCTGATTTGTTTATTAAAACATTCGTATTTTGATACATCTAATAGTCTACAATAAACTGATTATGTTAACTCAATCTGAAAATACTCATTAATTAATTAGATCGTTGTGATGATTAAGGCATCATCATTAGGCCTATGTATAAAATAAAAAAATTATCATAATTATATTATAGTCCGTTTTGTACTGCTACAGATTACAATAAACACATTAGCAATCTCCATGCAAATATTGCAAAGATGTAATCAAAGTATTTTTTATATTTTTAAATCCTAAGGCCCATAAATAAACAAGTGATTTGGGGGCAAGTGATATTATTTCTTGACCTTTCTTTGGGCACATATTTTGTTGCCTTGATTGATAAGATTTCTATTCTTGGCCACCAAATTCTACTTCTTTGTCTCCAAGTTTTGCATTTGTAAATAGGTTAATTCATCTTGTATCTTATATCACTCCCAAATGTACATCGATTAAGATTTCTTGTTATCTTTTTCTATCATTTCTTATTTATTTTCATAATGATATGATGTCTATCAATTCCTAACAACTGATATCAAAACTATAAGTTCGATCCTCGTGTCTATGGGAGAGCACTCGGTTTTTGCACGAGATTTGTTGTGGGAATGATGGTATGAGTTGAAGAATAACAAGTAAAGGGTCGACAAATTTTTGAACTAAAGTTGTAATAAAGTTGAAGAACTATTAAATTCGAACCAAAATTATCTGATGAACTTAACCGTTGGAGAATCCTCACTGAGAAAAATCCCGACTTATGCTAACAAGGGTTATCTTAGGTAATTCTCTAAGCAAAAACGTCCTGAGTTAACGCAATCAAAAGAAAATTGACCCTAAAACTGACCTATTAATCAACACATATTTCAAATGTATCAAAATTGTCTCTTTTTCGTCCTTGAAGCTTACCAGTATTTTTCTATTTATGATGTTTTGTGATGCACAGACACTTAAAAAATCACATGTCGTGTCGGACACCTAATCGGATACGACACTCGTCCGACACTCTCCGACACCATGTCCAATATGAAAATAAATTTGTGCATTTAAATAAAATAAATAAAATAAAATATGAACACAGTAACGAATGCAATTAGGGGGTATGACTATTATATATGCATTATTTTGTGACACTTGATTTTATTTCACTTATTTTTTATAATTTTGAAAACTGAAGTATTTATTTTTCTTTCAAACATAAATAACTTTACAAATCAAATATAAATTTGTCTTTTATAATAGTCATTCTTATAGTTTATTTATCTAACCAGTCATATTTAAATTATAATGAAAAGACTAATTTATATATATATATGTATATTATATATACACATTTTATTAGCAGCATCAAGTTGTGTTGTATACTAATATTTTTAAAATATGTCATATTCGTATCGTGTCGTGCGCTAGGAATGCCTCGTGCCCGTGCATGATAATATCTTGTCAAATTCCAACAATTAGTGTAGAGAGTTAAGGTGGGGTAGTGTAAAAAATTATCACTCTCTCTCTAGTCATCAATTTCAAGACTATTTATTATATGAGAGTGTGTGTGTGTGTGGTTCCAAATTTCAACGAGGAAACTTGTGATTCGTGAGCCCCAACACTGACCTACCCGCAGGTGCAACTCGTAGTCCGACCCGTCGTCGCCCACTTCACGTGGCCTTCATCACGTCTCACCGTCACTCGCGGCCACTTTTTGATTGTGATATTTTTCTTTTCTTTTTTTGCTTTTTTTTAGTATATATTTTGTATCAAATTAATTCATACTTCAATAATGAAATAAAAAGAACAACGGAAAGGTACAAAAAAATAAAATAATGAAGTACAAAAATACTAATTGAATCGTAGATAAAAAAATCTTAATTTTTTCTGCGATTAAATTTAAAGTTCAAATATACCTTCTTGATGAATTACGTCGAAAGACGGGATAAATTTATATCACGGGTCAAACAATTAAGTTATTTCCCTAAAAAAGATACACTAAATGAATTTAAATGATTCTCGTATAAGTCACACCTAGTAATAATTCTCGAATGAAATTTGTTATACTCACATATCATATTAGGGAAATTCGAAATCAAAATGTTTAACTATATAGTATTAGTGAATATCATTTTTTTTCTTTTTATTAAAATGTTCAATATATCATTAATTATTTGACAATTATATATCAAAAAGCTTGAGATTATTGAGGAGATATTTAAGTATATTCTAGAAAGTCCATATCTAATAATTTCAATCCTTATCGTCTCTTGTTCTCTGTTTAAATTCTGTATTATATAATTACATAATACTTTATGTTCCACACACAAGATGTATAAGGATGAGAAATAAGATGTCGTTATATAAGAAAAATAAGAAATCTCTATTTACACCCTAACTATTTCTATATACATTTGTTACATGTTTTTTTTTTTAATGGAACAAGAAATATTACATGATTCTTTCAATAATTAATAGAAAAGACTGATTGATCTTGACATGTTATTTGCAATATTTATTTGCGGTCAACACTACTTTAATTGATTTTTTTTTAATTTTAAAATCATTGTATCATTTTGAAATATAAAAGATGTAATTTCACTTCGAATCTTCTATTCAGTATTTCATTGTAAACATCTTTTAGATCGCATGTGCACATTGAGATATAAAATATTTTGTTACATTAACAACAATCTTAACTCAAATTTATACACATGGGATATGATATACATAAAAAACATTAAATTAAAATAAAATTAACATGAAATGCTATATATAGTTCGAAATTAACAAATTAATTAATCAATATGTTGCAGTCATGCTTGTCTTGTATAGGTCAATCAACTTTTGGATAAGAATTTCTCCAGCAATTATCCGAATTCAAATTAAAACAAATTTATCAGTCACGAATAATTATGAGATCTAAGTTTGCAAAAAATAAATATATATATATATATATATTTCCAATATGAGTTTTGTGTATCTAATATATATATTTATGTATATATAACCTACTCTACATGTTACATGATCCAAAATGACATTATTATATATATAGTTTAATTTTCAGTGCATTACAGATTGTAATTTTTTTTACCTTTGTTGTTGTTTTTGCTGTGCATGTTCACATATTTATTAATATGTGATAAGTACAAAATTGAGTCAGACCTTATCTGTTGCGGGAAACATAGAAGAACTTGCAATCGGTTTCTTTTTTTTTGATATATATATATATATATATATATCTGTTAGATACATATATTAGATTAATATATTTTCATATTTTTACGTAATTAGATTAATAATAATCTCATATTTATAGGTTAAATATTATCTTATTTCTTTGTTTGTGGTAGGTTAAGAATATGTAACATACATTTATGTAATAAGTATGTAACATACATAAACTTAAAACAACAAAACAATATAAATAATTGTAATTAATTATAAGACAATTTGATTGATTGAAATATCAATAAATTTATACATTATAGTATTTTGGTAAATTAATACATTAATTAAAAAAATATTATATACAACGTTCTAAACGTCAATGGACAAAATATACATATATTAAAGTATCAAAAAATCTCCAATAAAATATTTCTCTAGATTTCACCAAAGATGAGCAATTTGCAAAAAAAGGAAATCAGCATGTTAAAGCAAAGGAAAAAAATCTAATAATAATACTAGTGATTTGATTGTCCGTATGTCTCAAAGAAAAAATCGAACAAAAGCGTAAAATGAATATAAATTGATCTTTTTTTTCGGAATAATAGGACATATAATGGATAAAGTTATGATGCATTAGGAGTATTTAGTCGTTAGATTTATCTTTTTATATACTTAAATGTATTGTGTTTGAATATTACACGCATCAATTTAAGAAAATAAACACATCAGTACACATTAGAACATTAGAAGAATAATCATAATGTACTTTTACATGTTATAACATAAGAGTAAGATTTATCCAGTGCACATCTTAAAAGTAGCGGCTGCGAGTTTCCTCGTTAAAAAATTTAAATCGAGAAGTGTTATCCTAATAAATTTATGCAATTTGTCGTACTATAACTATTTTAGTACACAATTCAAAAAGATGAAGCAAGTTCATAGTTTGTTCCTTTTATAGTTAAAAATATTCAAAGTAGCCAAGTTGATTGTACATAGAAAAAGAGAACAACTTCTTAAATAAAGTAATATTCTTCCTTTACAAGTTCACTAATATTCCTATCTACATATTTGTTTGATTATATTCCCCTAAATAATAGAGGGAAAATTACAATTTCTATATAAATATAATATAACTACGTCTACTGTAATCTTAAAATTACTTTGGAAAATTACTTTTTCTGTCGCGTAACTAAACCAGATTCAATTTTGATTTCATTCATTATAAGTTTCGTACATTTAATCTCAAAAAATTCAAAATATCGGACATATAGTCCTACCGTCCAGAATTTAATGGTCAACTTCGTTAGCCAACACTTTGATTAGTTTTTTTAGAAAAAAATTGTGCATAATAGGCATCGTAATATTGAATATAATCGTATTCATGCATGATTTTTTCTAAAAAAAACTAGTCATAGTATTGACTAACGGAGTTAACCATTAAATTTTGAACAGTAGAACTAAATGTGAGATATTTTAAAAATTATGCAACTAAATATAAAAAATCTTAAATATTAAAAATATACAATTTTCGGTTTAAACTTTTTATCTTTTTGTAAAAGGAACATTATCACACCACTAAGCTACCACTCAACCCATTGGTCATTGATTACCTAATCAAGTTTATAAAGCAGCCTCTTGTTTTTTAGAGGGTGTTTGGCTAAGCTTATAAGCTCTTTTAAACATCTTATAAGATGTTTGAGAGCTTATAAGCTCTACAAAAGTGTTTGGATAATTTTTTTAAATAAGATCTTATAAGACCCAAAAATAAGATGTTTGGGTCTTATAAGCAAATAAGAAATAAGTTAGCTAAACCCAACTTATTTCAAAATCTTAGATTTGGGATGTTGTTTATATTCTTAAAAGACATAACAACCTTAGTTAATTTTCTCCTTTCTAACAATATCCTTCTCCGATTTTTTTTTAAATATTTTTATTGTTGCACAAATTCTCTTTTATATATAACATTTGAAAACATCTTATAAGTCCAATAGACTATTTTATCCAAACACTTGAGAGCTTATTTTTTAAATAAGACCAAACATCTTATAAGCTCTTAAAACATCTTATAAGTTGTAAAAACTTATAAGATGTTTTAAATAAGCTTAGCCAAACACCCTCTTAGTCCAACTAACAAATTTCGTCGGGACTTATTAAAGTTTTGTAATATTTTTCACTAATGTATGTACAATAATAAAAATTAATACAACTTGATTTATTAATTAAACTTTGCTATGTATTTCCAAGAAAAAAGGGATCATTGGGTAAAGTGAATCAACTTATTTGTTTTAGAATCGATGAGATCAAGCAACCAATTCTACCAAAATATTATATGTATGCAAGATTTTGATGTTATATATAAATTAGTTATGATGCATAATTCATTCTTTTTTTTTTTTATGACAAGGGAACCCGCAGCCGCTACCGTTAGGTGCACACTTGGTAAATCCCACTCTTGTGCAATAGCATGCAAACCACATAAGAGAGGTAAACCAGTCTAGGTTGCCCATAGCTGACATGCTCATAGTAGAGAAGGCAAATAGACATTCTTTCATCAGGATTCGAACCCGTGACCAAGGCCACAACATTCACATGCCCTTACCAACTCTACCGGGGGTTGCCCCTATAATTCATTCTTTTACTTATTGAAAGTAATTGTAATACAAAACTTTTTTCTCGCATACTAGATATTTTTTGTCCGTTTTGACTAGAATTTCAAGGTTTATCTTTTTAAAGGCACTTCATTATGAGATGAGGTCTTATAACTTATAAGCCTTTCAAGTCCTTCATTTACATTCGATGTAGAAAGTAGTTATATATACATCATAAGCCCTAGGGCTATCAATGGGCGTGGAATACCCAAACCCAAACCCAAACCAGACCCATAAAATGCCCAAAAAAAATATTTTACCTGGACTCAACCTGGACCTGATCATATACCCAATGGGTCCAAAAAAATTAAGATCCGACAGGCCGGTTACGTTTCAGGTTGGGTCCGTATCGAGCAAATGCCCATGGGTAAACTTCGGGTATTGACTGGGTATAGACCCACGAGTATTTTCAAAGGGTAAAATTCAGGTAATGAAGGTATTTTCCGGGTAAAATACCGGCGGGTAAAAATTAGATTTGGACCCGACCCGGACCCTAACTACCTAATGTCATCGGGTCGGGGTGTGAGACCCTACGGGTTGGGTCCGGTTCGGGTAATTTTTTTATTGAATGAGTTCGGGTCTAGGCAATCCCGCCTATTGACAAACGTAATAAGCCCTCAGCGCACTGGGTAGAGCACGGGGCCTCACTAAGGAGATGAGGTTTTGGGACTTATAAGACTGTCGAGTCCCTTATACCTCCGATGTAGGAAATAATTTTATACACATCGAAAAGGGTATAATATTTATAGAGATTGGTTTCATGTTATTTTGCACATGAACTTATATTATAAATTGATCTTTCATCTTATATTTTGTATCATGAATACACATAAAATATAAAATTTAGTAATTAGTTTTATTCATTAGACCATAAATGAAAATTTTGTACACTTGACGAGAATTATACAAAAATATGTAAAGTGAAACTCAACAAATTATTGTCCCTAAACCCTCATTTGCATAATCAATGAGTTTACTTGTTAAAGGGATATTAAAATCCCAAATACTTAGGAAATTTGCAAAACCCAATGAATTTATTTTATTTAAGTTGAACCTGAGGATTCAAAGTGGTGATTCTCACACGATTTTGCTAGATATGAATTGTTCTTAAAATCACCCATCATTTGTTTAACCAATGTACTTATGTAATTTAAGATATTATATAATTAGGAAATTTTGATGAAATTGAGCTTGATAAACGATGTAAAGGTATGATTAATTGATCAAACAAGTTTGAAATATTTTAAAATTTAATAATTAAAGCGGGATACAATGATAAAACCGTGTTTGCAATCGAAGTTGATTTACTATTATGTTTGGATCAAGGGTTTTAGTAATAAAAAGGAAAATTATAAGTTACAACCAATATAGTTTACATCATCATAATTTAAAATAAGAAGATATTTCTCACAATATTTTCCTCATCAATATATGTAATATTTTTATTTTAATTATTATAGTTTGCAGACAATTATTTGCTTAGTGTTCAAATTATTTTATTTTATCATAATGTTTTTTTTTTAATCTAATCCTAGGGAAAGAGAAGAATGACGGTGAGAATTAATTAACCATTTATGTTTGGAAGTACTCTAGAATGAACATTATATGAAAAAACCAAACATCTTTTTTCTAATTATTAATTACTCTTAAAATATGAAGAAAATCCAATGTCTTCAAGCTTCACTAAGAAGTTATAGCTCGAAATTTCATGCCCTAATCAATTTTGGACATATTTGATTAATCACGAAAAATTTAATTATACTTGTTTTGTAATTAATTTGTCTCATTAAAACGTAATTAAATTTGATATGATCATGCTCGGTCCAAATATCAAGTACTTTTTTGCAAATAAACCAATAGTACTCAAAATGCTTTACAGTGTATTACTTTTTCTGTAAAAATAAAAATGTTTCGTTTAACCGATTTTAAGATTTATCAAAATTTTAGTATTTTCCGGATATACCATTTTCATAAATAAAAGACAATTAATAATATTATCTTATAAAAACATATCATAATTTTAAATTAATGTATGATTATTGCCCATTATTTGGAACTATCTTCCTTCAATTAATTGCAATTTTATAGTAAAATTATATACTTCTTAAGGAGTATAATATAGTCGGATTATACACATTTTTATAATAAAGGGCAAATTTTTGAGACAGATTAAATTAGAATAATGAACATCCATTTGGTTGGAGGGAATATATCATTTTACATTTATTTAATTTAAAATAATAAAGTTTGGAGATAATAGAGTACTTAGCAAAGTCAAACTTTGGAAAGATAACTATAACATTCATCATATAATATAAAAATAAAAATAAAAATAAAGTAACTATAGAGGGAGTAAAAAGACAAAAAAACCCATCCTTTTCAAATCATAATTACAAAAACTACCCTTATACCTTCACCTATTTAAACCTCTCCATACATTTCATCAAAAATTGCAAACTTTCTATTTTCCCTATTTTCTGTCACACTCATTCTTATAACTCTACAACATTCCTCATTCAATTATACTCTATTTCAAATCAAAATCTCTATATTTTGTCCCATTTTTCCATCACATTTTGATCATTTCATCACAAAAAAACCCAAATAAAATCAAAAAAATCAAATCTTGATGGATCATTGTGATATAAATATGACTCCTACATTCGAGCAAAACGGGTTTTTCTCGGGTCGTTGCATACTCGTAAACGGGCCCGTTATAGTCGGGGCGGGTCCCTCCGGGTTAGCAGTCGGGGCGGGGCTTAAACGACAAAACGTCCCGTTCGTGATGATCGAACGGGCCAACTGCATTGCCTCGTTATGGCAAAACCGAACCTACGATCGACTTAACCTACACCTACCGAAGCAATTTTGCGAACTACCCTACACCCCATTTCCGGTGAATTTCCCATTATACCCCTCGAAAGACCAGTTTATCGACTACCTCGAAAACTACAAAAAACAGTTTGAGATCAATCCTAGGTTTAACGAGACCGTTCGATCGGCTAAGTACGATGAATCGTGCGGTTTGTGGCGCGTTAAGACCGTAATGAACGGTCAGGATTCGACGGTGGAGTATATATGCAGGTGGGTTGTGGTGGCTAGTGGTGAGAATGCTGAGAAAGTCGTGCCTGAGTTTGAAGGGTTGCATGAGTTTGATGGGAATGTGAAACACGCTTGTGAGTATAAATCGGGTGAGGAGTATAGGCAAAAGCGTGTTTTGGTTGTGGGATGTGGAAATTCAGGAATGGAGCTTTCTCTTGATCTTTCCCATTACAATGCTATGCCATCAATGGTTGTTCGAAGCTCGGTGAGTAAATATCTCTTCATTATAAACTCTAAACACCAAAAAAAAAAACCCGATTTTTTTTAGAAATTATTATAAAATTTTACGAATCGGTAAAAGGGTTGTCGTGGTAATTTGCAAAACTTAACTGGGCTCGATTTTCTTTTTTTTTTTTTTAGTAAAATTTTGCGAATCGGTAAAAAGGGTGTCTTGGTAATTTGCAAAACTTAACTGGGTTCGATTTTTTTTGGTAAAATTTTGCGAATCGGTAAAAAGGGTGTCTTGGTAATTTGCAAAACTTAACTGGGCTCGATTTTTTTTATTATTTGTTTTGGTAAAATTTTGCGAATCGGTAAAAAGGGTATCTTGGTAATTTGTAAAACTTATCTGGGCTCTTTTTTTTTTTTTTTTTTTTTTTTGTAGGTTCATGTATTGCCAAGGGAAATATTCGGAAAATCGACGTTTGAGCTAGGAGTTAGGCTAATGAAATGGATGCCAATTTGTGTTGTGGATAAAATACTGTTATTAGCAGCAAGATTGATACTTGGGAACATAGAAAAATATGGGTTAAAAAGGCCATTAATGGGGCCATTGAAGCTTAAGAACACACAAGGCAAAACTCCAGTTTTGGATATAGGCACATTATCAAGAATCAGATCTGGAGATATCAAAATAGTGCCTGGAATTAAGAAATTCCTGCAGGGTGGAGTTGAGCTAGTTAATGGACAAATTCTTGAAATTGATTGTGTTATATTGGCTACTGGATATTCAAGCAATGTTCCATCATGGTTAAAGGTTAGAATATTCATTT
The DNA here is from genome assembly GCA_963669365.1 of Verbascum thapsus. NCBI lineage: Eukaryota > Viridiplantae > Streptophyta > Magnoliopsida > Lamiales > Scrophulariaceae > Verbascum > Verbascum thapsus. The sequence goes on from OY770110.1 coordinate 13,360,967, forward strand.
TAATTTGTTGTTAGGGGGTGGGTGGGTGGGTGGGGTGGGTTATGTATATTCCTGTATGAATCAATTTTATAACAAATCGAGTTCAATTGAATCGATCTGTTATAATTCATTAGATGTGTAACAGGTCCTTACCCCATGGTAAGGCGGCTCTGTATGGGTCAATTTTACAAATTTTACAACAGATCGAGTCCATTTGAGCTAATATGTTGTACCTCATTAGATGTGACAATAGATCACATCGTGGCGTACAATAAACCGGCTCCACTAAACCCCGTCTGGTATAAAATAAAACTCGGCCTGATATAAAATTAAATTCGATATGCTATAAAATTTAACTCGATCTGCTATAAAATTTCTCATAAGTTAGCGTCTATGTGTATGTGGATTAATGTAACAATTATAGAAGTTAGGTGGCTCCGTATAAGTCAATTTTACAACAGATCGAGTCCAGTTGAGCTAATCTGTTGTAATGAGTGTGACAACAAATCTTCGTCTCGTGATCTATAATAAACTAGCTCCACTGAACCTAGTCTGCTATAAATTTTTTAATATTTATAGATTAGTATATATGAATGTGTATTAATGTGACAGTTATGGAAGTTGGGTTCACTCTAGATTCTCTCTATGTCTGAATCTAGTCACTATTCAGGTTGTTGATTTTTTTTTTTAATTTTTCAAATATAATATATATATAATTTTGTAAAATATTGGCAACAGAGAATTCAGCCATTGTGTTTCAGAATAGGATTTGATTTCTTCAAGACTATATAGGGTGGTGGGGATTCAGAACTGTAAATTACTTTTATGCCCTTATTCAATTTTTTTCTTGAAATTCTAAAGTATTGTTATTTATTATTTTGACAGGAAAGTGAATTCTTTTCGAGGGATGGATTTCCAATAGCTCCATTTCCAAATGGATGGAAAGGGCAAAATGGACTTTACGCAGTTGGATTCACAAGAAGAGGTCTCTCCGGTGCATCTATAGATGCCGTAAAAGTTGCACAAGATATCGGTAAAATGTGGAACCAAGAAACGAAGCAAAAACGACGTTCTGTTGGCGTATCTTGCAATAGGAGATGCAAATCGTAAAGTCTAATAATCGAAAACTCGGGAATTTGATCACAATTTCTTAGTAAAATTTCTTGTAATTTCCTTTTTTGGCTTGTATTTTTTTTTTTAAACTTGCACATTGATTAAATGAGTTTTGGTTAGAGTAAAAAAGAAAAGTGACATATGAAAATAGCCCTCTTCATATAAAGTCCAAATCTTGATTTGGGCACTTTTTTGTACAAAAGGGGAGATGAGGCTTTTCCCATTTTCTTTTTCTTTCTTTTTTTAAGTAAGATTTGTATAAAAGTCTATTTCAAGTGTTTGATGAAATGTTCATTTTCTTTCTAATTATAGTATTTGCACAAGATTCCCAAATCAATTCATCATAGAAATTGTTGTTTGTACAAATCATTTGGTGAAATTGGAATTTCATTCATATAATTTGGAATGTTAGAAGTTTTTGGATGCATGTGAAAGTATTCTAGGGTAACACCAATCTTTCTTCTTTAGTATAGTAATTAAAGACACATTCATTGAATTAGAAGACACTGACGTAACACATTTTACTCGGTGATATTATCACTTACACGTCAAACACAAGTAACATAAATTCGCTCTCCCAAATTGCATTCAATTAGGAGACAATTCGTACGTGTTTCAAAAAATAATACGCTTATTTACAGTTAATACTGATGACATTATCATATACGCATCAATCAATAGAACATAAATTTTTTCCCCTATCTCAATTTGGTCCAAATTTGTGTTAAATTCATTGGTCCATCTAGGGACCCATTAAATAATGTGGGCCCTCTATCCATAATACCCTAATATCTATATTCTATTTAATGTTATTACCTACTCTTCACTGCATTTTTGTGATGGGATGAAAAATCTTCAATGCTTTATGTTTAGAAACAAGTACATGTAAAACTTATAGAGCCTCCATGTTATCTAGCACATGGATAGAGAGCCCACAATAACTACACTCTCAATTATTCTATTTTTTGGGTCAAAAATTTCTGCATCTTTCACTAGTTTTCTTTCCCATGTTTAGTAATCAAAATCATTATTTAAAACCCGATAAGAAAACTCGTTTAATTCTTGAAAACGAATCAATCTCGATCCATCGAATATCGTTGAAGGAATACTGAGTAGTGAAAATCACACGCCATAAAGATTCTATGGTAATTTGTGGTGAAACTCTTATATGGCTATGTTTGTTTATATTTTTCAAATAAAATTTTAAAATTTTCTCGGGGATCGTGCACTATGAAAATTCGTGTGAAAATAGTAGGTGTTTGTTTATGTTTTTAGAAATAGTTGTAAGACATGTCAAATCAATAGTGATAGGTTGATGAATGATGTGTAGAATACTTGTGTTAGTGATGTATATAATGATTATGAAAATAAAAAATAAAGAAATATAGATAGTGTAAAGTATGAAAGAGAAAATGAAATAATGATTGATTTGATTGGTAAATGTGTGAAAAGTTGTATATATGATTGATAGTTAGTTATATAGGAGATTGAAATGTAGAGTTGAAAAAAGTAAAATTTGGATGAGAATTTGATGTGTTAAGTTTATTTTAATTTTTGTGATTTCAAAAGTTGAAAATGAGTTTTGAAAACATAAACAAAAGAATCTCATGATCTAGAACTGCTCTGACATGAAAACGCAGGCGCATCCAAATTTTGTTGTAAAAACCCGAGATTTTATGTGCTCTATAATATAGGTGATATTTATCCTTACTCAAGGCATGGAATCAATTAGTGAACCGATAATGTTGCTTTCAGTTCACTATAGAATTACTCGAATGTTCGAAATGTGGTGTGGGGTGTGCATTTAAGGGTGAAAATAGCTTTTCATTACTACCTTGTGACCAATAATACCATCATTTTCACAAACAGGTATAGGTATCTTATGTAAATTTAATGAATTAGACACTTCATTCCAATTGAAAGCTCATATTGATTCTCTATTTCCTAAATATCATAGCTACATCCTCAATATGGATTTAGAAACATTTGAGGTCATGTTTGTTTATGTTTTCAAACTCCATTTTCAAATTTTTAAATCACAATTCTAAATAAACATAAAACACCAAATTCTCATCCAAATTCTCATTTTTTCAACTCTAGTTTTTCAATCTTCTATAAAACTACATATCAATCATATATACATCATTTCACACACTTACTAATCAAAACATTTATCATAATCACTTTTTTCACTTTCTCCTTCATACTTTATAATTTTCTATCCATACTTTTTTATTTTTTTATTTTATATACATAATCATTATATACACCACTAACACAATTATTCTACATATCATCCATCAACCTATCACTATTGATTTGATATTTCTTACAACTTTTAACCTAATTCTAAAAACATAAACAAACACCTATCATTTTCACACGAATTTCGATAGTGCACGATCTCCGAGAAAATTTCAAAATTTTATCTCAAAAACATAAACAAACATAGCGTTAACAAACTAAATCAATCTTTCTCTACACATTTTCTTGATTTGCATATAATCAAAATAGAATTTATTTACAAACATATGATGATCTTTCATCTGTAGAGAAGTAGCGAGCAGAAAGTTGGACTCGAGCCTAACAGTTACCGTCTGAATTTGTCTACAATATCAAATATTTATATGTACATAAAATGGACTTCGAAACTTGCTCATCCTACACAATTGTACGATGTCACAATTCACCCACACGATCAACTACTCCAAAGACTAAGGCCTTGTTTGTTTATGTTTTCAAAATCCATTTTCAAGTTTTTAAATCACAAAATTCAGAATAAACTTAACACACCAACTAAGAATTCTAATTCTGGCTACAACCCTGGTCATTTCAATCTACTTATTTTCATTTAGAAGAAGGGCAAATTCTAATCTGAATCGGGTTCAGAGAAACCTAAGCCAATCACATAGAAAGTGAATATACTTGTTATGTAATTAGCGTACACTTTATGCAGAAGTGATTAATCATATGCCAAATATTATTTCTTGTCATATGATTATTGATATGGCTAAATCAAGTTTGGAATTTGGATAATCGAATATGAAGCAAAACAAGTACAAGGACAGTGGAGAAAATGAAAAAGCAGTTCATACATGGACAACCCACATGAGTTCCCATGCTGTAAATGTCAACCATGCAAATAAAAACCTCTATCCAGTTAGCCCATGAAGTGTTGTTTTTTTAATCACTCACAAAAAACTCACCAAAGAAAACAAAAACGTGTCGATTTCAAATCTTAATCAACACCAAAACACAAATATCATGTTTGAATATTGCACTTCTATCAACAAACAAGGAATTTACACTTGTTCTAAGTGTCACTTTCCATTAATTTCACAGTTTTCAAACAATCACATTTGTCGACTCTGTAACAGCATAATTTGACCTCACAATTAGTTACAAAGAGAAAAAAACAGAGCATACATGAAGAAAGCCCATTCCTTCATGTTGTAATGCACCTTGCATTTTATCTTCAATGTTTCATATGTGTTGGACTGTATCTATTGTCTTCATGTTCTAGTAGTTTTGCAAGGCCCCACAAAACAATGTGCTATTTAAGTTGTCTATATCTACTGCTAAATCTGTGTTGCCCTATGTTGGATTCGTTCTTTAGTTTTCTAGCATTATAAAAGTCGTCAGCAAAATCACACATGCCTCTGAGTTTTTTCTTTATTTTGTGGGGTTCAGTGAAGAAACAAGGGTTCACTCATGTTCGGACTTATAACGATGTATAAATTACAATTAGAAAACAACAAATATAATCCAAGAAATGAATATGGTTGATTTTCAAAGATTGACTCACTTTGAAATTTATTTTCTAATACAAATAGTAAGGTTCGTATTAGGGGGTGGCAACTTGGGTCCAAACATATATTTGGACCGAAACCTAACTAAGTTTTCAGTGAGTTTGGTCCTAATATTTTAAAATTATAATTCCATCTCAATCCTTCACACTTATACGTTAGAACCCTAATTTTCTAAACTTATTTAAAATATCTTATATTCTAAATTTGGGTCCTTGTTGGGTTCATGATTGGGTCCTTATTAGGTTCATGATTGGGTCCTTGTTGAGTCCAATTTGGGTCCTTATTGGGTCCAATAATAATGCATGTGTTTTGTCATTGGACCCAATTGGACCCAACCCACTTTGAACCCAACCCAAACCCGAACCAATCAACCCAATTGCCACCCCTAATTCGTATTATTCTATCAGTTGACGTAACATCAAATATTATATCATATGAGCCACAAACGTATTTTGATATAATTATTTCAAAAACTTATATCAGAGAATGCTATTTTATAAACGAAAATATGAGGCTTCCTAATGGCAAGTTCAACAGTAACCTTAGTAACATAACGAAAAAATGTATAGAGGCGCACGTTTCACATACATGGAGATGAGTGTGTCTCTGAAATTCATCATTTGGAGGAAAGCATTTGATCAATTTCGCCATTTTGGTTGTACATAGAGACTAGTTTCTTCGCATATGACGGCATGTGCTTATCAGCTCTGCACCAAATTGATGTTAGAAAACAAAAAGATTACATTTTTACTACAAATATAGTCTTGTTTTCAAGCATACCTCTGTTTTCCCCAAGCACGATTGACGTAAAGGTAGTTTCGAATAGTGTGGTAGTCCAAAGAGTAACGGGCAAATTCGAGACCCTTAGGACCAACCTTGAACAGAAAATCAATGTCAGGATTAGGGATGGCAATTGGGTTGAATGGGTTGGATTTGGGGCAAGTTCATTTGGGTTGGGCAGTGGGTTGGGTCCAATTGGTCCAATGTCAAAAAATATGCATTATAGTTGGACCCAACAAAGACCCAAAGTGGACCCAATAAGGACCATTATGAATCAAATTGGTGTAAGGGGTTGTTGTGGAGTGTAAAATGTACATTATTGACTCAAAGTGGAGAATATGTTAGGCCCAATTCAGACCCAAATTGGGCCCAATTTAAGACCCAATTGGACCCAAATATTATTAAAAACCAACCCAGTTGGAACTAAAATGCTAAAATATTAGGACCTAACCCATTGAAAACTTAGTTTGATTTGGGTCCAAATATACTTATGGACCCAAACTGGTACCCCTATTCAGGATAAACAATCTTTTATTGTATCTTCAAAAAATTCACAAAGACCAAAGGGCTCTTACCAGATTTAAAATGAAGGCTATTAAGTTCCCAATAAATTTAGGAGCAGGCTGAGATGGACCTTTCCCTAGCAATAATACAAGGAAATAAGAGGAGATCTAAATTAGATGGAAAAATTATGAAGTCACTAAAAGTATATAATTTTTCATGTTAGAGTAGAACACAGCTAATTTTCATTTAAAGGACATTATATTGTACTTGAATTTGAAAAAAAACAAACTGAAAAAAGACCTGCCTACGAAGTATTGCACTAGAGCGTATATAAGTTTTGAGTCTTAAAAGTTGATGTAATATGTGAAACTATGTAATTCGTAAATACTTAAAGAACATAATTTGCTAATAATGTTGTCTTATATATCTAGTAAAATTTCTTTTTTTACAATATGTGATAAATAACATTCTGTACCTAATTTCGCCTTATCATCTGCCTTTACAGTTTCCATGACAAATGGACGCCTATCACCCTGTCAAGAATGAAATATCTATTCATATTTTTACACAAATATTAAGTATATAATACACCCGAAAGATGTATTTTACCGAGCTAATTGTTGGGGTCACTTCCAGAAGATCTTTCACTAGGTTTAACATCTCATTTCCACGTTCATTTCTGCAGTATATACAGGCCAAAAATCAATAAACTAGAGCAGAAAATAGTAACAATAAAAAGAAAAGCATTAAACAATAAAACGAAAATAATAAAGATATTCAGAATTAAAAAAATAAATAAAAATTCAGAAATCACCTAATAGTGACATATTGTGGATGTTGTGTCATGCTAACTCCAGCATATTTTGGCACGCCCATGTATCCTACTACTAGATCCTGAAATAGTTTTAATGAGCCAAAAACAATCGCATTACTTAAGGGTGTGTTTGGATTGAGTGATTTGGATTTGGGGAGGGGATTTGGAGGAAGGATTTGAAATGACACCTAAAATGGAAATCCACCGTAGTTATGGAGAAAATAGCTTAAAGTGAATATCGAGTGATTTGAAATCCATTATAACTTGGATGCATCCAAATGAACTTCATGGATTTGTTGACGAATTTGAAATCCATAGTTTTCAAATGTTTCAATCCAAACACACCCTAAAGGTTTCTTTAGACAGTAGTAAGAGTATTCACAAGTATATTTAGTAAGATTTCGTACAGTGCTAATCGAAAAAAACAAACTTGCAATTCATTTTGTCGATTTTTGATTCATATGTGTGCGTAATGTTTCTTAAAGGGAAATAAATTTTTAAAGCTATTTATTAGACAACAGAGTGAAATTGATATAAAACATATTAAGACAGGAGATATAAAAATATAATGGATCTTTTAATCAAGTAGTATAATACTCACCGCCAAAGCATTCGTGTAGTCAAAGCAGCTGCAATGAAATAAAATTCGATAAATCACGAAAACTTAGTAGGAAGAACGTAAATAAAAAGGTATGAATTTCAGCAAAACATATGTATTTTCGAATGGACAAATAGAAGATTTTAAGATACATTAGTACACTATTTATCAAGTCGAGAAATATTTGTTTCAGACAAGAACATGTATGTATATATTTGCTCTAATAAGGTTGAATCAAAGACATAAACACAAGGACTGACGAGAAATGTCTAAGGGTGTGTTTTGATCGAGTGATTTGGATTTGGAGAGGGATTTGTAGGAAGGATTTGAAACGATACTAAAATTTGAGTAATTTGAAATCCACCATAGTTGTGAAGAAACTAGCTCAAAATGAATATCAGTGGATTTGAAATCCATCATAACATGAGTTCATCCAAACAAACTTAAGGGTGTGTTTGGATTGAGTGATTTGGATTTGGGGAGGGGATTTCGAGGAAGGATTTGAAACGACACTAAAATTGGAGTAATTTGAAATCCACCATAGTTGTGAAGAAACTAGCTCAAAATGAATACCAGTGGATTTGAAATCCATCATATAACATGAGTTCATCCAAACAAACTTAAATGGATTTCTCGATGAATTTGAAATCCATATTTTTCAAATCCTTCAATCCAAACGCACCATAAGAGATTTCAAATCTCGTTGACGATTTAACAACTTCATAGTAAAGTTTTAGTGAATATAGAAAACAGAAAGAAGATTGAGAGTTTACCTGTAGCAAGAAGGAGCAATCACATCAGTTAACTCATTTGCTGGGAGACAGAAATAGGGAACCTGTTTTAGTAAGAATATATATTGGATCAAAAAGCATACTATCAGGTTTAAAGCCATGAAAAACGATGAAAATATATTACCTCCTCTATGTGACCATCTAAATGCTTCAAATGAACCTATTGAAAACAAAGCAATATAAGTTCATAAAAGCATGGGATTAGTATATATATATATATACATACATATATATATGTATATATTTTATTGGGTAAGTAATAGATGATAAAGTATACGACCATATTATTCAGATTAAGGGCAAATAGCAACCAGTTTCATGTGGTCAGACACGAATAGTGCAAGCATAAAAAATTTGAAGGCTATAGATGGGATAGTTATTAAAAGCCTATTAATGCATGTATAAATAGTTAGAAAGGCCAACAGATGCATAAGAAAATATTTGAAAAATGTTCAACATATATTAAAAAACAAAATGTACACAAATTCTATGTAGCACCTGTTTATAGTATTTCTTGAAAGTACTTGATATAAGTGTTAAACTAGTTTATCTTGAATATTTGACATAATTCTAAACACCAAGAAATATTCGATAAAGTAATATACTTTACTCTTAACATAAAGGCATTAAGGCATGAATTTAGAGCCAAACCTTGTAATCTTGCATGAATTCATAATGAAGAACTGTTTCAGGTTCAGTACTAGCAGCCTTTAGAAACTTATCTAAGCCTTCCCGTGGTCCATTATCCACTGTAGAGGAAAATTCATCAGGTTTTACAGAATGTTAACATAGCAATTTACTAATATAAAAAGAAAAAGGAAATTCAGCAATTAATGCAATCCCGAGAATTCAAGCATAAAATTTTGTGTACAAAGTCATTCGAGAACATTTTTCCTTCTAAATTGTGGGATATTTTCCATAAACACACATGGGTTTGAACTGGACTTAATTCTGTTTCAATATCTTTAATTAGAAAAACGTATTTGATAATGGCACTAAAAAGTTGAATTTACTTGCAAATTAACATGCTCAAACGCAATGTAAAGTAAGAAATTACCACAATTAGTTCCAAGAACATAAAGCTTTTCCAAATTCAGATGATGCTCCACCGATCTTAACGCTGCACTTTTTTAAAAATTACTCTGCATTAAAATAGTATAAGTCATAACAAAGCAATTAACTGAAATATGTACGCGCAAAGTTATATGATCACAATACCTTGCACTTGGCAGCCAACACCGCAAAAGAGAAGACGTTTCACACCAGCAGCCTGAGAACAAAAACTGACGGTTTATATCACAGTACTTAGAACTCATAGGGTGTGTTTGGATTGAAGGATTTGAAATCTATGGATTTCAAATTCATCGACAAATCCATATAAGTTTGTTTGGATAAATTCATATTACGATGCATTTTAAATCCCTTGTCATTCACTTTGACCTATTTTCTCCATAACTATTTCAAATGACACCATTTTAGGTGTCATTTCAAATCCTTCCTTCAAATCCCCTCCTCAAATCCAAATCCTTCAATCCAAACACGCCCTTAGGGATGGTTACATGCATACCCTTCAATTTGGATAATTACCACGAGCCTCCTAAGGTTTTGCAGATTACCAAGACACCCCTATTAGATTCTAACAACCGGAAAAAAAGTCAAAAACAAGGGGTGAAATTAAATCTGTTCTACTCATAGAGGGTGAAATTATAATATGCTTTCATTACATGGGTAATTATGGTACTATCTAAAACCTCGGGTGCTTATTGTAATAAGAGTCTCACACGTGGGTGTGTCTATATAATTTACCATAATTTTATCGGCACAAGATTTTCTATTCCAAATGATGTTCTATCTTCTGTTCCATGTATTAGTTATTTGACACGTGTAAAAATATTTACACATGTTAAATATCCCTTAATAACTGCATTTATAAATTACAGTGTCAGAAATCTGAAGATGGAATAGATTTCCAAAATCACTTTCGATAAAAAGCCATTCTTTACCAGCCTTCATGGGCTTGTGAACTCATCACCACTCATCAGCCTTGTGGCCCCCACTCCTGCTAACACACCACAAATATTGGACAACAATGGGTTGCCTGCTGATGTCACTGATATGTTTATGATCCCTGAGGTAATTAGTTTGTTCTATTGGTCTTTCTTTCTCGATGATTTACAAGAAAAGGAATATGCATTTTGCAATATTAGTATTGTACAAGTTGGTGTTTATTGTGTAGTGTTATTGACTGATATTAATTTCTTGTTTTTATGGGCATCGTAAACGAGGATAACAAAGTCGAAGAGGGAAATATTGAATGTGAGGATATGATCACAAGGTCTCTGTTGTTGGATTTCTCTGAGAAATCAGATTCATCAGAGTGTTCCTCAGTTGTGACTTATCAAGGTGCACTTTTTGGTGACACAGAAAGTAGCAAAGCTGATGATGATGATGATGATGATGATTCATCAATTTGGTCTATTCAGGTGAATGCAAGTAGTACTAGAGACGATGATGATGATGATGATGATGATGATGATGATGATGATGAAGTAATACAGCAAGAAGAATTTGATATCAATTATAAAGAAAAAGAGGAAAATGAATATGGTGAGGGATTACTGATTGAAATTTGGAATAGAAAATCATATCACAATTTTATCATGCACTGATAAAATGATACGCCAAATTGAATAATGAACAAGGGAAAAGAAAGAGAAGGAAATGGAAAAACCTCGACTAACGCCAGAGTATTTAGATTAGGTGATAGTGTCGGCTTAACTCCTTTAGCCGCGAGAACTTCCTCCGGGGTCCTAATTTAAACAAAAATGTTTGATTATATACAAACAGATATCATGAGAAAATATATAAAACCAATTTGGCATTAAACGGAACGAACCTTGCCAAGACAGGCCTAGGAGCGAATCTATCTTCTGGGTCACTGGGATAATACAAAGAAGAGGTGTAACCAATATTATTACATGATGATAAATATCTTTATAACAAACTCATACATTATTACATGATGATTAAAAAAAAAAACATCTTTATGAGGTAATAAATAGGATGATTAAACAGACCATTACCTTTGTACGCATATAACAGCTTCAACCATGCCGGTTCTAAGCATTTCGATAGCAATTGTGGTTACTATGCCAGTCCACTGGGCCCCTATTGAAAGTAGAGTTATGAGGATATGGACCTCAAAAATGATGCAGAAATAACCAATTTAAAGGCTAGTTTGAGTACATTGTGGAGATTAATAGACAAAAAAAACATAGATTAACTTCCATTTAGTTAAGAGTTCAAAACTGGGAATCTGAGGCTATGTAGGAATCTTGGATTTTAGCGAGGAAGATACTAAACAAAATTTCTTCATCACTTGGAATATACAACTTTTTATTCATTTTTTTTTTCTTTTCAATTTCATTTCTTTACTAAATAAAGGTCCAGACATTAAAGTAGAGGACTGCATCCTCGAGTTCAATATACTTTTGAACTGACGATGGTATGATAGTTAAACTTCTTAGTAATCTTAGAACATGATTTTACAAAATATTTTAAATTTTAAATATTTTAAATTCTCTAGCTGTTTCTTTCTAAATAAACTTCTATGCATATAATGTTAAACTAGTAGAATAAATCTGCAACCTCCACTTTATGCTCTTCAAATATTGTCATGCTTTATCTAATTTTTGCATTTTACCAAAAATAAAGTTTTGTCTGATATGATTCTACAAATTGGTATTTGACTTTTCAATATGGAAGTTAAAGATAGATCCATGCTTTGGAAGTTGGCTTCATTTCTACAATAATTTAATTAAGAATCCAGGAGAAACTGACATGACAGTTTTAAGGGTTTAAAGTATTAGTGCATACATCGAAGTATTTGTCTTTTAATTTATTTTTATATGAACGTTGAACTTTTGCGTGTTTTGATATTAGTTTAGTTTCTGTAAAGATCAGTTATTTGGGATAAATAGCCATCATTTGGATTTGAAAAGAAAATGACAATTTTATTCTTCTATTCAAGTTTAATCCCATTTATACGCCATAATTCTTTGTCTTGTTAAACTAATTTTGTGTGGGCAAGTGACTTACAGATTAGATTAAGTGAAAACGACAAATAGAAAAATAATAACTAGCAAGTCTATATGATAGTGTAAGTGAAGCATTATAATCCCTATAAAGGTACAGAGAAAGTGACTATGTAGAACAATGTTATATTACGCAAAGGAACAGATAAGACAAAATTCACTTTAGGATCTTACCTTCAACAGGATTGGTTTTACGAGCATAAAGTAGATTGTCATAAACTCCCATATAAGTCTCATCCAATGAATCTGTTTTCCTGCCTCGGCCATGGACAATTGGTTCAAGAGCCTAAGAGTGAAACGAAAATCATCATAAATACAGATTGAAGAGATAGGTAAATTTCAACAACATTATCTTTCCAAGAAATGCCTCAAAACGTGAGTCATAATATGGACTGTCACGTAACTAAGAGAGGGTATTTTTATTGCATCGAAACACATTTATACATACTTTGGGAATTAAATCAAGAATCTAATGCAAGTTTCGCCAATCCTACACCCTTAGAGCCCCCATAATCCATGTATGATCAACGAAAACATTAAGAAAATTTCCTACAGCCACTCTTGGAGGACATTTTGAGCTTCTTAATTGTGGCTAAAGTAACGTAAAGTAATTTGACTGGTTTTTCTGTGAACAATAACAATAATGAAAAAAACAGAAGCTGTAATCAGATCACATGCCAAGATACTTAAAAGTAGTCACAGACCCTTGAAAGAAAACAACGAACCAAACATTTAACAAATTACGAAATGGACTCACTTCAATTCTAGACATGCCATCTCCCAAGAAAGCGCAAGCATCTTTGACATGGGCAATGTAATACGAATCACACAATCCGCAGCGGCTGCTCAAACACCATCATTAGAAACACACAATTTAAGGCCCTGTTAGTTAATGTTTTTATTCCATTTATATTGAATCGTAATACAAAACCACACCACAAAACTATTTTTTTTTTTTTTCTGTTTTAACCCATCATACATCAATTTAATGATTACTGATATAATAACAAATTCCAACCATTTTAAAAAATATAAGCAGACATAACATACATAGCATCATTATCACACAAATGTCCGTCGTAAGCATTTCCCCAGAAATTATCAGGGTTCAACTCAAAAACATAAATAGACATGGTCTGAAATTTCCAAAACCCATACAGAAACAGAACACATTAAACTCTCATACAGCTCTAATCTAAAAATCCAAACTTGCCCAGAGTTCAAATTCAAACCCTCAATCATTAAAATTCAGTAACACTCTAAAAATGTACTGCAAAACAAAAGGGTGAAAAATGACGAAACCTGCAATGGTCCTTAGCAGGGTAGGTCCCACCAGGAGGGATGGGTTTAGATTTTTGCCTCCAATCATCTCTGAGTTTTCTGGGTTTTGAGCTTGAATCTTTGTGCATAATTCAAGCTAAATTAATATAAAAGCTCAAAAGTAAATGATGAAAAAAGAAGGGATATGTTTATGTGTACCTGAAGAAGATGATGACACAATGGAGAGAGTGGGGGAGTTAGAGATAGAGCTGAGTATCATCCCGGTGGCCATAGCCATGGAAACAGAGATAAAACTATTTTGAGTAATTTTGTTATGAGCCACACAAGTTGTATTGGATTTTTTGCCACTAAAACAACAGCCACATTCTTAACGACGTCGTTTTGGTCCTTCGTATATTCTTGATTTACATTAGTTTATTAATTTATTGATCAGTCAGTTTCTACTCGTATAATATGCGACGTATATTAAACACTTTTATTCTCGTATGCATTCTGAACGAAATGAATTGTACTTACGAATTAAATCATTTATTTTTTGTGTTTTATATTATACTTGATGAATAATAAATACTCTAATTTAATAGAAAAATAAACTTTTAAAAAAATTTAAAACTTGAAAATTTTAATTAAATTTTATATGAATAATGGTTCAGTATTAAACACAGTAAAAATCTTTGAATGTTCGCTATTTATCAAAATATTAATTACTGACAATTAGAGACTCGTATGATAAAATTATAATATGAAAGCGAGTACAAATAATATTTCTTTCAAATTAAAAATATATAACAAGAATTACTTCCAAATAATTCACTTATACCCGAAATATACCCGAATACATTCATTTCCCTTTCATGCATCATTTAGTCTATCTTTTTATCTTAACATTTAAATTTCATTCATATATATAAATATGAAAAATTATGTTACATCTGACCCAACAAATTCAATGCGTCATATATCACACATTTGGGTCAAAAAATGAGTTTAACCACCAACTCACCACCCTCAACCCCAAAATGTGTACTATATGACACACATTTGGTTAATAGTCACTAGCTTGCTATAAAATTCTAATTGTAAATCTTCATATATCCATCTATTGGTTGTATAGCAAATTCTAAGGCCTTGTTTATTTATGTTTTCAAAACCCATTTTCAACTTTTTAAATTACAAAATTCAAAATAAACTTAACACACCAATTTCGTCTTATCTATATTTCTTTATTTTTTATTTTCATAATCATTACATACGCAACTAAGACAATTATTCTACACATCATCCATCAACCTATTACTATTAATTTAACATATTTTACAACTTTCAACCTATTTTTAAAAATATAAACAAACAATTATAATTTTCATACGAAATTCCATAGTCCACAATTTTCGAAAAAATTTCAAAATTTTATCTAAAAATCATAAACGAACAAAACCAGTCTATTTCTAAGAAAATAGAGCTACGTTTTTGCTTTTGTACAATCTCCAAACACATAAAGAACAATTTCTTGATCAAAGGCCAAAATCTTGTTTAATTTCATGCAATATCCAAAAAAAGAAAACAAAAAATACAAATCATCCCACTTCAAAACTAATAACACAAATTTGCTTCACTTCTTTCTAATTCATCAAACATAACTCCCTGATTACCAAATAACTACCTCTAATTACAAATTAAATCAATGTCCCAAAAAAACAAGAACAAGAAGTCTTTCAATGAACAATTTTATCCTCTTCCCAGAAAAAAAGAATGGACGTATTAATAAACCACTCAACAGTATACATGCAGCAGCCTCGTCATCAAAAAGAGGACGTAAAGGTTAAGAAAACTTATATAGAATTATCAAAGATGCTTGCTGGTTCGTCGCCTTGATGGCCCTCCAGGGAAAAGCTTCATGATCCATCCTAACACCCTCTCAACCACCTGCCACGCAAAGAAGATTAGATATATGAAGGTGACAACTTATGTTTTGTCGAACATATATAAATGTCAAATGGCTTTTAGCAAGTCATTTGTCCTATCTAGGGGTGGCAAAATGGGTCCGGAACCATGGTTCCAACCCAATTAAACTAGTTTGGGTCGGGTTGGTTCCTATTTGGTTCTAACTTGGTTCCAAGTTGGGTCCAATTAATTTCAAGTTAGGTCCAAACCGTTTGCCAATAATCTAAATTTTAAAGAACAAAATGTAAGGTATTAAGTCGGGTTGGGCTTGGTTCCCTTTCGGGTTGACTTTGGTTCCGTTTTGGGTTGAGTTGGTTCCACCTTAGAACCATTTAAAAAACCAACCCAAACCTAACCCGACCCACCCGTTTGCCACCTCTAGTCCTATCTAACATCACCAACCATGTGGATGTATAAGAAGATAAGTTAAGTTTACCATCCTCGATATAGAAAAGCAAGTGCAATCACAAACCAGAATTTAATTGGGTATTAGGACATATAGGAAGTTCGCATGGCGTAGTGTTACGATGTGGGCTTCACTGTAAGTGCTTTTGATATGGATTCAAGGATCTTTCGAAATTCAAATGCATAATTAATAATCAGTCGTTGGCTCTACTTCCTGCTCTTTTTTTGCGAGAAAAATGAGTTATCCCTACAACTTAATTTTTCACTTTTCCGCACCGATATCGCTCACACAGAATGTAAATGCAAAATGAAATAGATAATCTGAAAACCTCTAAATGATATGTTACCTCATCTCCTTCATCAGCATACGTCGTGTTCTCAATCACTGTGCGGGGATCCATTTGTCTTGGCTGGATATTATCATTTGCCATACTTTGAGCAGTCAAGAGCTCTAATCTCTGTGTTTGAGCTTCAAGCTTTCTGGTCAATTCCTTGTTCAGTTCCTTTAACCACAAAATATGGACAAATGAAAAAGTGATGAAGAAAGAATTTCTACTGAGGATACCACACAAAAGCTATTGCACAAGCACCACGTTCATCAAAGAATTCAGTTCAGTTCAATGCTGCCACAGTTGATTGCTTCTTATTATGTGTTTTCAGTTGATGCCAATCAAGTGCATAACAGAGCATTCTCATGCACTTTCCGAATCATATACATAAATAAACTTTTCTTCTTTCTTTCTAGATGCTTGTCTGTCACAATGATCCTGGTAGATGACCAACAGATGAATAGAACTGCGAATATGCATGTATCCCAATTCCTTGTTGAGCATTTTCTTCCCATACCCTCTCAAAATATCTTACAAAATACTAAATGAAAACCTTGAAAAGTTGGTTAAATCTTAAATCTAGTGTTTCACAAATTCTACAGCTCAAAATATGTACACAATTAGTAAAATTAAATTTTACAGGGGTCCATACGTAAAGTCTAGTTAAAGGCATGCCACATGATAACCACTAGAAAGTCATGTCAGTTGCATGTTGGAAAGTTACTACCATCAATTTCTTTTAATTTAATGGAGTAGGTAATTTATGACGACACTGCCAAGGGCAAAACTATATATTGAATGCAAATTACCAAAAGCTGAGAGCTTTGGGATGATTCTGCTGACAAGGCTTGCATCAACTGATCTTTCTCCAATGCCAACTGCATTCAAAGAACTCAACAGTTATTTATCAAAAGGCAAATGCAGAAAATATTTAAGAGATAAATGCAAGGTGATTGAATGAAGCAAAAACATGAAGCCAGAACCAAAGGAACAGAATACCTCGGCCATTAGGGTGTTAATGTTTTCAATCATTTTTATCTGGTCAGGAGGAAAAGTGACAGGTACACTTTCAAGGCCGAGCATTATATTTTCATGTGACTGAGAACCAGGGGCATCATCTCCAAGAGAGACAGTAGCAAAATTTTCAGAGTTGGAGGATTCTTGTCTAGTATTCACATCTGCATATTGGCAAATTCAGAATTAACATAATCAGAACCACAGACATGTAGACTAAAACGGAGGATATATTCAAGCAAAACCATGTACTGAGTACAAGAGTTCTCCTAGCATAAACGGTCTCAAATTTTAGAATTCCCCCTCTCATCCCCTAAAATAATATATTGTTGTTTAGAATAATATGCGAGCTAGCGGCAGACTACTCAAAAGCAATTTAAAATGAAAAGCTTTGAACATGTGGCTTTAAGCAAAGAGCAAACAAAGCCGTACACACAGTCGAAGGTGTATCTTATATGTTATGTGTCCATAACGATTGTTGCAATTCTCAGCTTATGATTCTATATGTATCATGAGCACAACTCTCTCTCATCGCAGAGGAAAATGACGGAAAAACATCAGAATGTCCATACCAAGATCCTCTGTGGAAGTCGACACATCTATTTTAGTGCCTGAAGTCTTGTTGAGATCGAGGGATTTCCCACTAGCAGAAGCTTTCCGCAATTTGGACTGCAACAACTTTTTCTCTGCAGAAGTGGAGGAAATTAAGAAAGCTAAACCAGTTGTATACAGATCTACGGTATACATCAAATAAAAAAATGGAATGAATACCATTACAAAAATGTATGGGGCTTTAAGATCGAAATTCCAAGCCCTAACGTTAACGACTCCAAGGTGGCTAGGGAAAGTACATCACCATTTTTGCTCAAGAAATAAATATAAGACAACTATATGACAGTAACCTCTATAATACTTTGCAAATCAAGAAGATAATTTTCCAAAATACTTAATTGAAAGACTAAAAGAATAAAGTTCTTATAAGATAAGAACCTTCTGACAGTTTCAGTATTAATTTCTCTTTCATCAACTTTTTATCTTCATTTCATGTTCATATAAAACATTGTTCTGGATAAAGCAAACTAAATAAAGCACATCCTCATAATACTTTGCAAATCAAGAAGATAATTTTCCAAAATACTTAATTGAAAGACTAAAAGAATAAAGTTCTTATAAGATAAGAACCTTCTAACAGTTTCAGAATTATTTTCTCTTTCATCAACTTTTTATCTTCATCTCATGTTCGTATTTTTCTGGATAAAGCAAACTAAATAAAGGACAAGGCATAATTTACCTTCTTGCAGGGCATCAATAGTTGACTGCAAATCTTGACGATCTTTCTCAAGGCTCGACATTTTCTTCCTGTTTAATGCATGGAGAATGGCAATGAAGTCTTTCGTACAAATAGTTAAATGAAAGAAAATGTCCACAATATTATTTTGGGTATGTCTATAATGTCAGATTTCATACGAAAAAGATAAGATAATTGAAAAGAAAAGAAAATAGAAGCCTAAGCACGAAGTTAGGCTACTGCAAAATCAAATAATAATAGGAGAAAAAGATATAACAATGAGAGAACTAATAAATACCTGTAAGAGGAAATTTCGGCTTGTGTGCTTTCCAACTGCCTCTCCAATTTCAGCTCATTAGACCGCAACCGTAATGCCTACATGTACACATGCATATGATCATAAAACACACAAATAGGAGAAAAACGATATGATACAAAGAAAAATTTGTTAGACAGAGATCTAACAGCTGAAATATTTTGCACACATATTGGCATATGCTCCTCACCAGATTTATAACTTTAAAATTGTGGACTTAAAACAGTTAATTGAAACCATCAATACAATCAACTACAGTAGATGCATGAAACCCTCATTCCTTAAGACTAAAATCATAAACGATATTCCCTTTGAAATAGATTACTCCCAAGTAAAATCGTACAATATGAACTCTTCTCCTCAGAATTCACTGACATTCATTATCCAAGAGGATAGATCACTCCGTGATGGAATTACCTTCTCTTCCAGTCCAATAACTTCAGATGCCAATAGCTTTGCACGTTCATCAGCTGCATGACATTCCATCTCAGCATTACCATATTCAATTCTTACCGCTTCAAGTTCCACCTACACGTATTGAGACATGTTTAGGTGAGGCTAGGTCACCAGAAAAAAATTTGACGATTCCGAAATAAGTTTATCATGGTGAAAGGTAAAAGTTTATGAAACAAAAGAAAGAAAATGAAAATAAAAATAAAATGCAGTCCTTCAACAATATTCTAAGATTTTTATCTGAGGCATATCGCTTGACTGAGGACTACGTTAACATGAGGCAAAGTTACAAAGGATTCAGCATACTGAAAGGTCAACGATGGAGACATCTAAAAAACCAATTATAATATGAATGTATGCAGGTGCTAAGGCAAAGATACAACAGACCAGGAAGATACAGAATTGACACACAAAAGTCTAATTGAGCAAGAAAGCAACAATGCCCAATTGATCAGCACTAACCAGTTGAGATTTGATTTCTTCCTGTAACTTTTCCAACTCAAACTTCAGCTGGTTGACAACACTTCCCTGAAGAAAAAAGGAAAGAAAGCTAAAAAAATCAACCCAAATGTGACATCAAAAGAAACAAAATTCGGAATATAAGGAACTAATCATATATAAAGAAAGGAAAAAGTATAATGAAATGACCCAGTTTTCTCAGAAGCGTGTTATATAAACTTCAATATTACCATAATATCTACCCAGCAAACTGCTGTCTGATTTCCTTTTAAAGAATTTAGATTCTCAAAACAACCTCAAAGCAACAGTATTAGCACTAAAGATCAACTTCGTTAGAGAAATAAATCAGATGCATTACAGCAAAAATACTTTCAAATTTTCTGTCACTCGATATAAAAAATGCACCAGACAGCAGACATATGTACCATAAGAGTTCAGGAAATATGAAAAAAGTAGACATGTCAAATGTAACATTCTAAAATAACAATTATATAGTTTCCGAAGAAAAAAAAATGAAACAGATGAAAGCTATAAAACAAACAAGTGTACAGTTTGCATACAATCGTATCCAATAATGCAAAAACCAAATGCATGCCCTGGCAGCAGCTAAGGATTAAAATTGATATTTTACATAAACTAACATGGCAATTCCAAACCTGCTGATTAAAGCTCTCTGTTAATGTTGAATTTTCAGAAGCCAAGGACTCTGCTAAAGCACGTGAAGCTTCAAGAGCACGTTGCAAGGAGAATTTCTCCTGAGTTAAGTCTTCAATATACTGCAAAGCAACCCACAATATGAGATAACTCTTGTTAACACTGGAAACGTACAATTGTTTCTATACACAAACCTGTTCTAAGGCAGCAAAGTCTTCATTCTGCTTTTGTGGAAAATAGTCATGTCTATTTTCTACAACATGATTGAATAAGCCAACCCCATCACCAGTACCAAGGGAAGAATGAGTAGATTTCTGAGAAACTGATGACCCCAATCCGTCCACTGGGTAAACCTTTGAACTAGATGAATCAGAATTTGATGCTCCAAAGAGGGGAGAGGATGATGAAGGAGCTTTCGATAACTGAACGGTATCAAGAAATGATGGACGATTTCTCCTCCCAGCTTGTGGAGCATAATCTGATGAACTTTGGGCATCAGAATTGTAATCAGAGTATCTGTTACTAGAGGTCCATGGAGATGAATGGTTCATACTCCCCATATAACCAACAGAACCACTGAGTTTCTTTTCCTCCATGTCAGAAAATGCAGAGAATTTTTGCCCAAGCCCAAATGAAGGGTTTGTGGAATGAAGGGACTCTGAAGAACAAGAAGGGCCAAAGAATATATAGATAAGATCAAACAACAGAATACTACTGCAAATTTCTCAAAATGGAGAGAGTGCTTGTTGCAAATATAAGAAAATGTTTTGGTAAAAAAGAAACCAATTTTACCTGGAAAAGGTGAAGATGTTAGGCTATTATTGTTGTTGCTGCTATTACCCACCTTGTCGGGCAGAAGAGTGCTTCCAGAACTCTTGGGGAAAATATCAGTAGTAAAAACAGAAGACGAATTACCAAGTGAAAGATTCTTATCAAAGCCATCACTGTTATTTGAAGGGTAAAACCCCGAACTAGAGTTACCAGACGCATGGTTTTCCTGAATAGATAATATGTGGTTGGAGAAAACGTGATCATTTCCACTCTCAAAAGCAGCTTGAGCTGATGGTATATCATCACCCTTTCTACTTTGAGATTTATCGCCAACACTATTAAATCCATCAGAACCCACAAAAGCAGCACTATCCTTATACTCACCCTTATCCAAGTATGAATTTTCTAGAACATATGAATCGACATCATTGTTGTTTGCCGAAAGAGAAGGTTTAGCACTAGTATCAACAAAAGAACTAATATGACTTCTATGGGAAATATCAGATTCATTAGACGTATTTGCAACAACACCGGAGGGTTCCGAGCTACCTTCAGCAAGTGTATCAGAAGTAGCTACTACATTAGAATCTGTAAGGCGAACATGATCCGCTTCTGATGGTTGACTTTCAATTAGAACACCATCAGCCTGAATTTGGGTTGTAGAAGTAGCCTTTTTAGCTTTCTCTGCTGCTTTCTTTCGGCGAAACTCCTCTAGCTGTTATGATACAAGTTCGTTCAAATAACTGTAAGATTGCTCTAATTCTAATTATATCAAAAATAAACAATCACAGGAACCAACTAAGTGCTGAAGAAAGAACAACAGAATATTAACATAAGAGGAAAATTAAATAACTAAATATGACATGTTGAAACATATAAAAATGGTTTCTTCTCTTAACTTTGGAGTTCACTGCATCTTTCCACTAAATGGATTCAATATACCTATATTTAGACTTAAAGACCAAAATACGTAGAAAGTAATTATATTATCACCATACACTTCAAGGACCCACGTGTTTTCCATGGGGCAGGTCAACTCACGACCCTAAGACCCTATTTATAACAGTAGGATCAAACCATGTGTCATAATCCAGTGAAACCAATTGCTACCTTCACATATATACACCGTGAATTTAGTCTATAAACATTATCATTCACAACTGAATACGGGTTACGCAATTAGCTCCCCAATACTTAAATATTTCTCTCTCTAGGAATCTCTATGACCCTATTTATCTTCAATAGAATTTATGTAAGTTCCCTAAAAGACAAAATGAAACTGGTTAAGCATGACCTAAATACTTGAACTACTTTCATTCAGGCTTGATCCTAACAATATCTTCGTCAGCTATGACACATCTGAGTGCAATCTATCCCTGTTAAATTTGAGTCGTGCCCGACCCTAGCTTCGACTGACCCCTGTCGCTACCCTGTCCAAAAACGACCCAAATCAGAATTAAAGGAGGAGGTCATTGAAAACCACCAGCTGAAAATGGCTTCGGTTGGTATTCATTCTAAACTACGATCTTCATTTTTTCTCACCCAAACCATGTCGGTTCCAACTTTCTTCTTACCACCAAAATAAGTATATAGCTGATTTCACCCTTTTTTAAGTATATGAAGTAATTTGTTCATTGAAATCCAAACAAACCCATTAGTTACCAACAAAGCATCATTTAAACCGAACAAGAGCAATTAGTTTTTATCAATCAACTACACAAAAGTAGTGCAATTAAAACCCACGAAAACAAAAACAAAAACACAGGAAAGTAAAACTCAAAAAACAAATCAAAATTAAATACCTTCTTTTTTCCAGCTTCCAAATGCCCTTGCTTCTTCAACACCTGCGCCGACGCCATTAGAAATATTCTTATCGCCTTAACATTAAATTCTCATCACAGAAACCTCAATAATTCACCGAACATAATCAGATCACTGCATCAATTTTAAACATATACAATCAAATTAGGTTTGTATCAATACATAAATCGAGAAATTACGAAATGCTAGGGATCGGTACGCGCTTTAAATGAGTAGATTTGGAACTTTAGCCAAAAAAATCTTTCAATTTTTCAATTTATGAGAGAGAGAGAGAGGAGAAAATCCGATCTGATCGGAGAGAAAAGGGGTAAAATAATTTTATTTTTGTCAATTTATTTTATTTTCTGATGTGAATTTAAATTTGGTTTGTTTAGAAATCTCTCTTCCTTTTTTATTTCCGTTACGTGATAAAATAAAACAGGGGAATCGCATAAGGTTGTGATTCGAAAATTAGTCCAAATTTTCGAATTTTCTAAATAATAAATCAAAAATTATATCAAACTCGGTATGTATTTAACTGAAGTGACTAAAATTTTTAGAAAAATAAAAAATTATACAAGGTTCCTTTTAGTTTATTCGATATTTTTTTCTTGTATTTTTGATTTTTAATTTACTTTTTTATAATATTTTTAATATATATTTTTATTAATTTTATATAAATTAATAATTTCGGTTTAATTGCACCTAAAAAACAATCGAATAATCGATTTTTTTTTTCAAAAAAATAATGAAAATCAAACAATTTTTTTTTATTTTCAGTTCTGTTGAGCGATTCGATTCGTTTTGAGCATCCCTTTATGTGATCGACTTTAATTGTATTTTCAATGTATATATCGAAGCTTTCAAAAAACTCAATAAATTTTAATTCAATTTTTCATCCATAATTTTACGAAAAATATTATTATTTAGATTGATTTTTTTGAGAAATTTCAGTATATGGACGACATATATCAAATATAATATTGGTAAATCTACTATATTATAGCACAATTTTTCCTTAATCCTAATTTTCTAAAATTTTGAATTTTTTTAATAAAATGAAAAATTCTTATTGGTTGGTTAAATTTTTTAGATTGATTACTATTCTTAAATTAGATAATCAAATTAAATTACTTCCTATTACATTCACTTGCAACCAAAATGGGAAGAGTTACAATGTTTTGATTGTGATTTGTGATCATTAATGCAAATGGAAAGACCAAAATTTATTACCATGTATAATTCTTAGCATATCTAAATAAAGAATGGTCTAAATTAAGTACGTTCCCATTAGGCTTAAATTTAAATTTTAAACTTTATTTTTAAAACTGACTACCAAATCGAAATTCTTAATTAGGAGGAATATTTAATTTACATTAGCTAAATTTACGTATTAATTCATTCCACAATTGATGGAATTATGCAGTTAATAAGGACACTGATACATCTATAAATTATTTTCATTTAATCTACAAACTTATAAAGTATGCCATACTTTTTCAGCTTCACAAATCAATTTTACGTTTCTCCATGTTCACTAATTTTTTCATCTACAAAAGTGAATTTGATTTGATGTGAGGTAATTTATTTTATTAGTTCTTTATTTTTCTATCTTTCAATAGTTTTGAATTTTATGCTTTCAATTTTGTTTGATTTTCTTCATTTAATTTAGTATTAAACATTAATGACATTATGAGAATTTCTTAGTAGATTGAAATTTTTAGTCCATATTTTATTTGGGGCTGAGTGGTTATGAATGGAGCAATGGAATACTTATACATATATGCTTGAGGTAATCATTTCACTCCATTAATTTTTATTTTTTGTAGTTAATACCATTGTGTACTATTTTTCTGTTTATAGTATTATTTTTGTTGTTAAATTTATTGTACATTAACAATTGTTTTTAATATATATGTGCAAAGGAGTGTACTAATAATCTTTTTTTTAATATATATATATATATATTTAATAAAATTGGGGAGAACTTTAGATTATGAATGTAGCAAATAAAAGCGTTCAATATTGAATTTTGAAGGTTGAAGACAAATCTCTGATTTCTATTTTCTATTCCCTTCTTCCTTTTCTTATTAGATTAAATTTTGAATTTAAATTTAGTTTCTTTATGTGAACTAGAAAAAAAAAATTAATTTAATAATATAATTATAATTTTTGTTATTGGAAATAATTTTTCATTTTTTACAAGTTATAAATAAAAAAACAACTTAATTGATTTATCGTTTTAATATTATAGAAATTATCTTCTGGTTGAATTTATATTTTAATATTCCAAAATTATGAAAATTTAGCGCCTCAAGTCTATATGTGAACCTGTATAGATAGGCTTCACGTACTAAATTTCACTACATTACTTATTAATGTTATTTTTTATTGATTAAAATAATTGAGAACTAATATCATTATCATTATATATATTATAGCAAAGCGGTGTGGGACCCACTTTGCTCTCTTTCTTTTTTTCGGTAATTTTAATTTTTTTTAGTGTTGCGAAAATTTTTATTAATTGATTTGATTGAGTTTGTAATTTGAAAGTTTGGATTTAAACATATTAATTAGGAATATAAAAACACTTATTTGGTAAATAACACAATATTTGGATAATGTATTTTGCATTCATGATTGATAGTGGTTATAACAAGTTTTATGATAAGTTCATGTTAGTAAGCCTACAATTAAATGAGATTATAATATGTTGACTAAAGTTTAATTTTTTAAGATTTGTTAGATGTAAATAGATTTATTGTATTAATTAAGAAATGAAATTCCACAATAAAAAGTTATAGTTAATAGTATTTGAACAATATTTGGGATAATCGTATTTATTTGTTCCTTACATCTTGACTTCTAAAAATAGTAAAGAAAAGATTTTACAGACAATTAGGGCAAACAATAAGCTTCCATAATTGATGCTAATTGAATGAGTAATTGACTCTTTTGGAATGACGAAATGAGTAATTGATTTTTTTAAATGAGTAATTCACTATTATTATAAATATTGACGTCCATTAATTGATGTTAATTAAATGAGTAATTGACTATAGTTATAATTTTTAATGTCCACAATTTAAGCTTATAAAATGAGCAATTAATTCTTTTAAAAATTAAATGGCTACTTTTCTCAATTCTCTTTAAATTGGCATTTCATTGTAATATCATAATTGTGCATGTTCATAGTCTAACATCACATTTACAAGATCATAAAGTTTTGATTTCTTTCTTATTTTTATGTTATTACTCTCAATTTTTTATTCATTTTTTTATTTGTTTTTTATTTTAATTTTCTATTAGTGTTACTGTTAATCTATGGCAGACATAAATCAAATGACTTCCATGGACACAAAGTTGGCAAATGTGGAAGCAGACTACTATGTTTTATTTATTTATTTATTTATTTATTTATCTTTATTTGGTTTCAGTGGATATTAAGTGTAATTAGTAATTTTTCCCATTAATATTCTTTTTATAATATATTGGTTTAATTAGTTGTGTGGAATTGAAATAGTCAATATTTATGTAAAAAAATATTTTTATATATCTCTACATATTTTCTTATGTTTATAATTTATTATGACATTCAGTTTTCTTCAATGGAAATGAATAATAACTATTATGATTATATTGAGGATTTTTTTATTTGATAAAGACTAATGAGTCAGCCGAAATAAGCTTGAAGTTTGTAAAAGTCTGAGAATAAGAGAATTTGTAAGTTACAATAAGCTTGAGTAGAGTTAGAATAAGAGAATTTGTAAGTTGGCCTTAAACTTATTGTATTCCAACTCAATGAGTTTGAGTCACTTCATTCTTAGCTCATAATATTTGATTTACAAGCCTAACTTTTGTATGATAAATGAAACATATTACAATTGAGTATAATCATATTCTATTTATAAGTGACATTTGTTTATTATTATTATTATTATTATTATTATTATTATTATTATTATTATATAATTTAGTCCCTTAATATATTTACTTTGATAGATAGATATCCATGACTTTACATAATTAGTCATTAAATATATTGATGTGATTGGTCATATTTAATGTTTTTTTATCTACGAAGTTATGGATTTCACCAAATATTTTTTATAAGTTTGTTTCATCTTCTAAATTAAAGTTAAAGAAAAAAATTGTTCGATTAAAATTCAAATATATCACCTAAAAATCGCTTAGAATTAAATTTTTATATTAAAAAAATTTAAAAATATATATTTGGAGAATTTATTTAGAAAAGAATATGTTCAAAAACAAATTACATTTCAATTTTAGTTTAGTAAACCACTTTAATATTCTTCATAATAATAGTAGGATTATAATAGTCTTTAAAGAAAAATCAATTGAAAAAAAAAATTAGAAGGAATGAGCTCTATTGTTTTGTGGTACTCTTTTTGACAACAAATTGTTTATTTATTTATTTTCTTAAAGAATGTTCTCAACTTCTTCCACCAAACAAATTTGTTGAAAAGTATTGTTGGGTTAAATAAATAATTTATTGTTTATTTGGCACAAGGATTTTTTTTACTATTAAGTGACACAATTTTATATTTCTCATGAACAATAAGGTGTCATAATATTATGATTTTTTAACATTACTAAAATTTGATCAATTTCTTCATTGTTCTATTGAATGATTTTTTGTATTGAGTTAATGGATATAAGTATGATAATTATGGGTTTTCAAAAGAGATATTTTAAATTATAATTCGTGCATAGCACGGGGTACACGCTAGTTAATAATATTAACTAAAGGAATTGCCATGTAAGTATTAAATGGAAAGCTTAATAAGAGCTGTAAAAAGATTTAAAATTATATGGCACAATTTGATAGTTTCTAAATAAATAAGATGAAAATTGGAAAAATAGACTCTATTATTACATATTGTATAGGACAAAGAAATGCACTTTTGACCTTTTTCAGAAATTTCTTACTGTTGTAAGTAAAGTCGGGTTTGGCTGTCCGACGTAGAGTCGCTGAAGTAACTGAACGCGAGTTTGGTATGAAATTGAGGAGGTGAATTTTGTCCGTATGTACAGTTCGGTGGAGGGGACACGTGTGGGTCATCTTTCATATGAGGTGGAATTAGTTTGGTGGGTGGGTAGTAGGTCACATAAATTATGAATTTATTAATTGAGCAATAAAATTTTAAAGTAGCATAAATTAAATTCAATCAAGCTAAATAATTTATGTTTGTTTGCATTTATTGATTGATTGCTAACTAAATTGATCTTAAACGAGTTTCAACTTTCAATCCGATTTTCTAATTGAAATTGAGCAATTAGATATTTTTTTTATATATATTTTTAACTAATATCGTGCAGAATACTAAAATATGTTCAAATTTGTTTGATATATTATAATCATTGAGTTTAAACGAACTTTTAACAAACAATCACGAATTAAGCATTGAGTACTTTGGAAACAACTCTAATAATATTTAATTGATGTAGAACAACTAATTAAATTAAGCTAACACTAATTCAAAGGTGTCTTCTAACAATGACTAAGCCTCAATTTATATAGGCTTTACAATTTGTTAATAAATGAAATAACATAAATAAAGAAACATAATAAAATAAAGATCAATCAAATATGTAATAAAAAATCATCTAACTTAGGAATGAATCAACCAAGATCATCTAACTTAGAAATGAATTAATTAAATCAAATTAAAATCTTTCACATTTGGTCGAAATCAATTATCTACGATATGTAGATTGCAATTACGAATTGGACGGATTTGATTCCCATCACTAGTAGTCTATGATGCACGGACACGGGACACGGGATACGGTGCACGATACGACATGAACACAGGACATGGCATTTTTAAAAATGTTAGGACACGATACGGCCTCGAAACTACTAATAAAATGTATATATATAAATTAATATACATGTATATATTCATTAATTTACATTAAATATATAAATTAGTTTTTTCATTCTAATTTAAATGACTGATTAGAGAAATAAACTATAAGAATGATTATTGTACGTTATAAATTTGTATTTGATTTGTAAAGTTATATATTTGAAAGAAAAACAAATACTTCAGTTTTTAAAATCACAAAAAATAAGTGAAATAACATCAAATGTCACACAAATAATGCATACATAGTAGACATACCCTCTAACTATATTCATTACGGTGTCCATATTTTATTTTTTTCATTTTATTTAAACGGACAAATTTATTTTTATATTGGACACAGTGTCGGGAGTGTCGGACACGGTGTCGGAGAGTGTCAGACGAGTGTCGTGTCCGACCAGGTGTCCGACACGATACGTTATATTTTTTGAAGTGTCCGTGCATTAGAGCTAGTAGTCTATTCTTTATAACACCATTCATCAACTTATCACTATTGATTTGATATGTCTTATAATTTTTAACCTATTTATAAAAGCATAAACAAACAACTACCATTCTCACACGAATTTCTGAGAAAATTTCAAAATTTTATCTGAAAAACATAAACAAACAAAAGCCTAAGAATTTTAAATATTTTGGGGTTCGAGGCGTACATTTAGTCTGATTTTGAAGAACACGTGTTATAATTTATGGCAAAATTGGAAATTTTGGGAACTAAAAATGATATAAACCATTTTATAATTAATTTAAGCAATATCGTGATTAAATATATTTAAAAAATAATTTTAAATATTTTTGTTAAATATTTTTTAGCACCGTAATTACGAATCAAACGCTATAATTTGATGAACTTCTTCAAAAACGCCTTGAATCTCGCCTAGAACGCCTTGAATCTTCTTTGTATTTGAAAAACTTTCATATAGAAAATTTGGAGAGCTTCCTTCGTCTTCTCTAGTTTTGATTGAACTTCTGTGTTTATTATGAGTTCTAAAGGACCCTATTTATAGGTGTAGGATGGAAGAGTCATAAACAATTTGGACTTCTTTGATAATTATCCATTTGATTTAATAAATAATTATCATAATTTCGGAGCCATTTGATTGGCAGATAAGTGAAGTAGATAAATCTTCTAGATATTATCTATATATCAATTGAAGTACATAAATATCATTTGACGTAGACGTCTTTTGATTGGTCAATATTTTCACGTGGCATGATTTGATTGGTTGTGGACTTCTTAACTGCAAGATATAATTTGATTGGACGAAACACCTCAATTTGACACGTGTCGCGATTTGATTTGTCAATAAAATGAATATTAAAATATCAATTAAATCAATTATCTTATTTTGGAATTAAATTTGATAAATCCTAAAATATATATTAAAAGATTTAAATTAATATTTAATATCACATTTTCCACTTGTCATCATTTGATTGGATTAAAATTCCATTTTCTACTGTCATTTATATGTAAATTATTTCACAATATTATTACTCTGAAAGATGCATAATTAAGTAAAAAAAGATTTCCAAATTTTAGCTTACAATTTCCTCTTGTTATAATTTTCATGATTTCCAGTTCTACTAGGTCTTTAACATTATTTTCTTCCTTTTGATATATTAATATATATATATATATGTAATGCTAAAATAAGCAATAAATTAGTAAAGTAAATCAAAGAGGGGATTTGAAAAGTTAATTAGGTGGTTCAATCTCAAGTTCTCAACTATGCTTTTCTTTTCTTTTGCATGAAGGAATTCAGTCACTCACTATCAAAAAATTTAGAAAAATCACATAGATCTTCTCTACACAGCCTACCAAAATTAATGAAAATTAGTTCTTTAGCCACTCACACGTCTTCTCTAAGAATAGTTTTTAATCTTCTTTACTTTTCTCATACATCTCTGACCAAAAGCTAAAGATTTAACTTTCGTCCTCACACACAATTTGAAGAGGTTGAATGAATTTTACACAAAAATGACTTATTTGATACCACACATAGTTATATCAAGCAAATGGTTGGACTTAGAAAGATAAGTCGAGGGCATCCTTCACTTGAATACTTTACATTTTTTTAATCTTTATCGTTTTTCCAGCCAACCTTTACGGTTTAATTTTAAGTTCTATTTTGCAGTGAGAGAATCCATTGTAGGAGTGTAAATGAACCAAGCTCGAGCTCGATCCCTAATAGCCGAGCTCAAAATTTTCGAGCTCGTGAACTTAGGTTCGAGCTTGAGCCCGATTGAGAATTCAAAATTTTGGCGGGAAATTTAAATTTTTTATTTTATTTTTATTAATTATTTAATATATATTTATTAATATAATAATAAAAATAATAATATATTAAAAAATAAAAAGCTCGCGAGCCGGTTTTTAGAAGGGAGTGAGCTTGAGCTCGAACTCAATTAAAAACTCGAGCTCGTTTGAGATGAGCCGAGCCGGCTCGATCCGTTTTACACCCCTAATCCGTTGGCCACTTGGATCAAACTTCTGTGAAATTTTTGCCAAAAAGTAAGTGGACAGATTTTGAAATTGTAGGAAAGCTCGATCCATACATCGAAGTCCTTATCATCAATGTTTTTAAAACCGGACCGGGGACAATTTACTGGGTCACTGGTTCGACCGGTCGGATCGGTATAAAAAAATCGGTCAACCCGGATTATACATATATATATATATTATTATACATATACACATAATATATATATATAATTTACAAATAAAATTAATTGGAACTTATTTTTAAAAGAATTAATTTGAGTTAATTAATTAAACGAAATAGTGCAATGAAAAAATATATAAAAATATTAAATATGTTCATCACAATGTACATATAACATATTTATTATTATAAACTCAAAAATTTCATGAGGCGTATAATCCAAAAAAGAGTATTTTATTTTTAACTTTATATACAAATGAATATAATTTTAAATTTTATCAAAAAAAAAGAATATAATTTAAATAAAATAAAATTTTAATATTTTTGCAAAAACTAATGTATAGAAAGTTAATATAACATATAATGTTGTAATCATGAATAAGAAATTCCTTTGGTGCAGTGGTAGGCTTATTAAGTTAAATGAGATGGAGGAGGTATAGGGTTCAATTCTTGACAACTACACATGTATTTTTGGTAAAGAGGAAAAAACCGGTTGGCAAGATACCGGTTTAACCGGCCGGTTTAGCCCGGTTCGACCGGGTCACTGCCGGTTCAGATTGGGTCACTGACCAACCGGATGGACTCTACAATCGGACCGGGCTCGAGGCCGGTTTGCGGTTAAACCGGCCGAACCGGCCGGTCCGGTCCGGTTCTGAAAACATTGCTTATCATTATCTCTATTGAAAATAAATAGATTTGCGAACTAAGGTTTAAAATCAACATTCTTTAGAGATCTTCAGACAAGACTTCACGCTAACTTGATGTTAGAAGTCTTGGAGGAAAAACTATTGTATATTTCTCAAGAAGAAGAAGATTGATTACAGAATGAATAATAAACCGTAAGTTCATAACAATTAACAACCCTTATAACCAAGGATACAAAACTAAGAAGGAAAAGTCTAAACTACCCTCATATACCAAAATAATTAAAATATTATATTTCACATATCTTAATACTCCCCTCAAGATTGGTTTTATAGATATCTAGAACACCAAACTTGCTCAAAAGAAATTGAGATTGATTCCTGCTCAAGGCCTTTGTTAATAAATCTGCTGGCTGTCTGTCAGTAGGAATATAGCTTGTAGTGATGATCCCTTGTTGTATCTTGTCCCGGATGAAGTGGCAATCCACTTCAATATGCTTAGTCCTTTCATGGAACACTGGATTAGAGGCTATTTGGAGTGCTGAACTGCTATCAGACCACAATTGAACTGGTTGATCCACCTTGATCTTCAAATCATTTAAAACTCCAAGAATCCAAGTGACTTCACATGTAGCAGCTGCCATTTATTCTGCCTCAGCAGATGATTTGGACACAACTCCCTGCTTTTTTGTCTTCCATGAGATCAAGGACTCTCCTAGCTGAATAGCATAACCTGAAACAGACCTCCTTGTCATGGGACAAGAGGCCCAATCCGAGTCACAATAGGCCTTTACCTGCAAACGACTGTTAGCTGACAATAAAAGTCCCAAACCTGGACTTTGTTTCAAATATCTGAGAAGTCTATGAACAGCATCAAGATGTGACTGTTTTGGTTGATGCATAAATTGAGTCAAAACATGAACAACATAACAAATATCAGGTCTAGTCAAACAAAGGTATATAAGTTTTCCCACAATCTGTTGATATTCAGTCACATTAGTAAGCAATTTATCATTAGGATTTAAACCAGTTGCTTGATCATACTCATAAGAGGTTAGTTTAAGGTTTTGTTCCACAGGTGTAAAAACAGGTTTAGACCCTAATAAACCAGTTTCAGCAAGCAACTCTAAAGTATATTTCCTCTGAGATAAACAAATACCATCTTTAGATCTAGCCACTTCTATGCCTAAGAAATACTTCAACTCCCCAAGATCTTTCATATGAAAAGTGCTACACAGTTGCATTTTACACTCATTAATCAAAGACAAGCTATTCCCAGTAATTAAAATATCATTAACATAAACTAACAACATAACAATGTCACTCCCCCTGGATTTTATAAACAGAGAATAGTCATGCTTAGACTGTTGAAAACCAAAATCATACAAAGCCAAAGTAAACTTCTGATTCCACTGTCTAGGGGCTTGTTTGAGCCCATACAATGATTTCAGGAGTTTACATACCTTACCATTCTCATGTGATCCAAAACCTGGAGGAATCTCCATGTAGATTTCCTCATTCAAGTCTCCCTGCAAGAATGCATTAGTAACATCCATTTGAAAAATAAACCAATTATGAATAGCAGCTAGAGAAATAATTAATCTTACTGTTACATGCTTGGCAACTGGAGCAAAGGTTTCAGAGTAGTCAACTCCCTCCTGTTGAGTGAACCCCTTTGCAACCAATCTAGCCTTATACCTGTCTAAAGATCCATCACTTTTGTACTTGATGGTGTAAATCCATCTACATCCAATTGGATGTTTACCTGGTGGCAAATTCACAATCTCCCAAGTTCTATTTAACTGTAAGGCATGTATCTCTTTTTCCATTGCAGCTTTCCATTGAGGAAGTTTAGAAGCTACTTTAAAAGTTTTAGGAATTTGTTCTGACCCAATGTCAGTTAAGAAGGCTCTATGAGAACTAGATACCTGATTATAGTTAACAAAATTGGAGATAGGATAAGGAGTAGAGCTAGGACTGCCTTTGGATAAAGAGGGAATAATATAGTCCTTAGACCAGTAAGGTGCTCTAACAACTCTAGAGGATTTTCTATGTTCTGAAATATTAGTTCCAGAATTGTTAATTTGAGTATGCTCAGGTAACTGATGTTCTGATTCAGTTTCACAATTATGTCCTGATGACAGCTCCCCTGTTCTAGGAGAAATATAAGGAAGAATAAAATCATCATAGAAGGCCTGAGGATTATGAGATAAAAAATTATCACTTTTACTGGTACTCACAACACCTTCAGAAAAAGGTAGAATAGATTCATAGAACACAACATCTCTTGACACCAGAAAATTTTTGGAACTTAAGTCCAACAGTTTGTACCCCTTTTGAGACAAAGAGTACCCAATCAAAACACATGGTTTACTTCTAGGCTGAAATTTATCATGAATAGGTAAGCTAGAAGCATAACACAAACACCCATACACCCTTAAATGTTGTATGTTAGGTTCTTTATTATATAACATAAAGAAAGGAGTTTTGTTATTTATCAAAGGTGATGGTGTTCTGTTGATCAAATATACAACAGTTTGTATGAGATCCCCCCAATATTTAACAGGAACATGACTATGGAATTTCAAGGCTCTAGCCACATTGAGAATATGTCTATGTTTCCTTTCAACAACCCCATTTTGTTGTGGGGTGTAAACACAAAAACTTTGGTGATGAATACTATATGATGCAAACATATTATGACATTCTTTATTAAAGAAATCAAGTGCATTATCTGTTCTTATGGTTTTAACACTACACTGAAACTGATTTTTAACCCACACAAGTAAGTTCTTAATATGAGTATAGACCTCAGATTTATATTTCATAAGAAATACCCAACAAAACTTAGAGTAGTCATCCACAACAGTTAGAAAGTATCTTTCCTGATTATAAGAAGGGTCTTTATATGGACCCCACACATCCATATGAAGTAACTGAAATATGCTACTAGACTTAGACATACTTTTAGGAAAAGGTTTCCTTGTGTGTTTAGCAAGAGGACAAGTAGGACAAAAAAAGGTAGAATCTTTAATATTGACATTCTGCAAAGGTAAAAAATTCAGTCTAGTAATAGAACAATGCCCCATTCTATAGTGCCACAAGGTGGATATATCAATCTGTTGCAAAGAAGTATTCCAGCTAGTAGTAGTATTATTACAAGATAAACTTTGACTATCTAGCTTGGATATAGAAGTATCTTTATTGAGAACATCCAAATAGTAGAGTCCATTGATCTGCTTACCAATCCCTTTCATCATCCCACTCCAAATTTCCTGTATCAACCAAATACTAGGGTAGAAACTTACACCACACTGATTATCCTTAGTAAGTTTAGATATAGAAATGAGATTGTACTTAAACTCAGGGACATACAAGACATTTTGAAGGATTAAGGTATCAGACAAAGTTATATCTCCAGAGTGAGTCACAGAACTTATACTACCATTTGGAAGTTTAACAGTAGTGTTTTGTTGGCATATAGTAAGGTTTTGATCAAACAAGTTTAGATTACATGTAATATGTTGATTTGCCCCAGTATCCAATATCCACACTCTCTGATTATTAGATTTAGTGAAGAAATTAGAATGTATACCTGCCATGTTGACAGCAGCATTGGAGATATTGGTTGTAGGCTGAGAGTCCTCTCCATTTGTGCTAATAAGCCTCATTAATTGCTGATATTGACCAGGAGTGAAAGTTGGATTAGGAAGGTAAATGTTGCCAGCCATTTGATCTTGGTTGTATGAGGCTTCTTGTCCAGAAACCATGGTATTATTAGCATTGTAAGTTCCATTTCCATTCATGTTCTGTCCAAAATTCACATTACCAGAAGATCTATTCCAATTGCCTCTCCCTTGATTATTGTTTTGATTCCTACCACCTTGTCTCCCTCCACCTCTTCTACCCCCTCTGCCCCTATTATTAGGATACCCTATTAGTTTGTAGCAGGTATCCTTGGTGTGGCCATTGATATTACAGAATTCACATGTCACAGTGTCTTTCCCATTTGGATTGATAACAGGTTTTCCTGAATTTGTAACAGAGAGAGCAGTAGGGTCTTGAGTACTATTCTTAATACCAATTCCTCTTTGAGTTTCTTCATTGCACACTATAGAGAATACTTGGCTGTGAGTGGGTAGGGGAGACATCATTAATATCTGTGATCTTGTACCACCATAACAATCATTAAGACCCATCAAGAAGGTCATCATTTTAAGCTGATTGCAGAAGTCAGTGTATTCTTTTGTAACAACTGTAGATGGTGAAGGAATCATAGACTCATATTCATCCCACAATTCCTTCAAGGCGGAGTAATACTCTGTAACAGTTTGAGATCCCTGAGAAATTGTGTTAATCTGCCTATAAAGGGAGTACATACGAGCGCCATTGATTTTATCGAACCTCTCCTTTAAATCAAACCATATACTTTCGGCATCTTCACAATACACAATACCATGAACCAAATCTCTTGAAACCAATCTTGTTATCCATGCCTTCACAAGAGCATTACACCTCTTCCAATGAAAGGACAAAGGTGAGGATTCATCGGGTTTCTTGCAAGTTCCATTGATAAACCCTAATTTATTCTTGGCTTCTAAAGCCACTAACATTTCCCTACTCCAAATTTTATAATTGTCACATCCTTTCAAGGTTTCTGTGACTAAATCGATATTAGGAGAATCTGAGGGATGAAGATATAGAGGGTCATTGAAATCAATTTTGACTTGGGTGGATAAAGCGGATGATCCAGAGGCTTGACTCGTCATCGATAAAATCAACAATACTGTGAAGACAACACACAGAAAAAACCAGATAAACCAAGATGCTAGAGAGATTACCGAAAATTACGATCCGGCAATCTGAAAAAAAACACAACGGCTGTGAGTAGACCACCAGAAGGGGAAAAGAAAAATCCAGAATTACTGATGAGTAATCATCGCGCGCAGAAGAACATCCCATTGATCGCATAGCTCTGGTGCCATGTTAGAAGTCTTGGAGGAAAAACTATTGTATATTTCTCAAGAAGAAGAAGATTGATTACAGAATGAATAATAAACCGTAAGTTCATAACAATTAACAACCCTTATAACCAAGGATACAAAACTAAGAAGGAAAAGTCTAAACTACCCTCATATACCAAAATAATTAAAATATTATATTTCACATATCTTAATACTTGATAGATTTATATAAAATTCTATCAACGTCAAACTGGGTATTCACGAGTCGAGCTCGAGCCAAGCTGGGCTAAAAATCTCGGCTCAAGCTCGACGAGCTTAAGAAAAATGAGCTCGAGCTCGTTCAAACACGAGCTCAAAAGATATTTTTTTTATAAAAAAATATGTTTTTATTAAATATATTATTAATTTTATATTTATTTATATATTATTAAATATATTCCTAACTGATATAAAAAATATTATTATTATAATATATCATATCATATATTATTAAATATATTAAAAAACATTATTATTTATACAAATATTATTACTATAGTATATCATATAATATATAACTAAATATATGAATAAATGTTTATTTTTAAATATATTAATTAAAAATATTTTTTATTCCGGCTCGCGAGTTGGTGAACAAGTATTTTTGGGATCGAGTTCGGCTCGATCCAAAAGCTCGGCTCGAGCTCGAATCAAACTATTTTCGAGCCGACTCGACTCGTGAATACCCCTATATCAAACATTTAAAAATAAAGCTTAATAAATCCAAAAGGTAAAAGCCTTATTTGTAGATACAAGTCGATAACTTATAACTCTTGTATCAGATGTTCTAACTAACTAAATCAAACGTACATAAGTTTAGAGTCTAGTATCAAAGTTTGTCTTTATCATTGTCAAAATTTCTAACACAAAATGTCCTAAGGATATCAATATTTAATATATTGAGAAAATGTCAAAATACATACCATAGGCTGCCCAATCCACTTTTGATACCACGCTTTAGACCTGTAACACATTGGGTACCAAAAGACTTATTTTTTTAACACATTTGGTACCTCCGTCAGTTGACTAACGGTCAACCCCATGTGCATGTCACATGCCCGTTAATTCTTCCATTTTTCCCCAAATCACAAAGATTTCTCCCGCCCTGTTCAGCCCTAAAATCACAAAGATTTCTCCGCTCTTGTTCAGCCTTAATCGCTACCATTTCTATCGCTCTCGTTCAGCCTTAAATCACAACCATTTCTCCAGCTCTCGTTCAGCCCTAAATCGCAACCATTTTGAACCCTAATTTCTCTTACAGCCCCAAATCGTTCAATCATTTTCAGCAATTTTCAGCCAAATCGTTCAACCCAAATTCTGCATACACAACCGGTAAAGATCGATTTTGTTCACAAAATGAGTCTACGCGACCCTGAATACAACAAATATCCCCACCCATATACCGTAAGTTGTATTTGCAACTTTTTGAGTTTCATACCGTAGGATATTTCTTAGTAAGTTTGTTGATTAATTACTTACATCATTTTTTGTTTGTGTTTTATTGTTCTTTCAGATGATGATGAGCCACTTGTTACAATGATTATACATCATGGGGGTGAATTCATAACTAGAAGACCAGAATATATTGGGGGCACAATTAGCATATTTGACTTTGTTGAGGTGAAGTATGTTAATATCCCTTATGTTGATAAGTTATGTGAATTAATAGGGTACATGGGAGTTAAAAGATACTATAGGTCTCAAGGGAATGGTTCTGGTTTTGTATTGCTTGCACATGGCCAACAAATTCTAGATTTATGCATGTCACATTATTCTGATAGAGAAGTACATTTGTACTTAGAAGCTAAAAAAAACTCTTTTAGCAATCAAGTAGGATCATCTAGCAGGCACATTTCTGAACTAGTAGAAACTGACAATGAAGACAGTTATGATAGTGGGGGGTTCACAGACAGTGACTACAATATGAGCAGTGATGAAGGTCATGAAAGTGAGGACAATGAGATGTATACTAGGCATGTTGATAAGGGAGTAGAATGAGTTGGTGGGGGAAGTGAGGCTGTGGATGAGAGTGAAAATGAAGAAGGTGAGGCTAATGGTTCTGATGAGGGGGACATAGTGTCAAATTCATCTGACTTTGACTCTGGAAAAGATAGTGATGATGAAGAACGTGGTCCTACTTACCCTGTGTTTTCTCAAGTTGATTTATATGAGCCTAGATTTGAACTTGGCCTGTATTTTAGTACCAAAAAAGAGTTCATTAATGCTGTGCACTGTCATGCTATTAAAACCAAAAGAAACATAAAAATAACAAGTAATGATAAAAGAAGGGTATATGCCAAGTGTACAGAAGAGGGATGCGAATGGAAAATACATGCACTAGTTTCATCTAAAGACCAATCAACCTTCCAAATCAGAGAATACAAATCTGTCCACAACTGTTCAACAAGATATCATGTTAGAAACATTAAATCCTCATGGGTTGGTGAAAAATACAAAGATCTTTTTATAACTGATCCTAGGAGGAGGGTGTTGGGATTTCAACAAGATATCATTAAACAAATGGGGGTGCATGTTTCTAGGCAGCAAGCTTACAGG
The DNA here is from genome assembly GCA_963669365.1 of Verbascum thapsus. Taxonomy (NCBI): domain Eukaryota; kingdom Viridiplantae; phylum Streptophyta; class Magnoliopsida; order Lamiales; family Scrophulariaceae; genus Verbascum; species Verbascum thapsus. Next base: position 13,400,923 of record OY770110.1, read on the forward strand.
GCAAAATGGAGTGCACTTAAAACAATTGAGGGTGATTCTAAAGAACAATATGGGAAGTTGTGGGACTATGCAGATGAACTTAGGAGATCAAACCCAGGTTCCACAGTTATAGTATCAGTTTTGCCTGATACTGTACAAGGAACTACAATTTTTGATAGATTTTACTGTTGCTTTAAAGGGTTGAAAGATGGGTTTTTAGCTGGGTGTAGGCCCATTATAGGTCTTGATGGATGTCATTTGAAAGGGCCACATGGTGGAGTGTTGCTTGCAGCTGTAGGAATTGACCCTAATAATTGCTCATACCCAATATGCTATGCTGTTGTGGCAAAGGAAAATAAGGAAACTTGGGAATGGTTCCTTAGTCTCTTAAAACATGACTTAAACATAGAGGCAGGATTTGAGTATACTTTCATGTCAGATAAACAAAAAGGTCTAGTTCCTGCTTTTGAAAAGGTTTTACCAACTTGTGTAAATAGGTTTTGTGTTAGGCACTTACATGGGAACATGAAAACTGCTAAGTTCAAGGGTCAATCACACAAAAAAGCCTTGTGGAAGGCTGCTATGGCCACCACTGTCCTTGAATTTGATATAAAATATAAAGCTTTGTGTAAAATGGATCTGAAATTAGGTGAATGGTTGGTTGATAAACATCATAGTGAATGGAGTAGGTCACATTTCACTACCTACCCAAAATGTGATATTCTACTTAACAATCTTTGTGAGTCTTTCAACTCAAAAATTCTAGATGCTCGGGAGAAGCAAATTTACACCATGTTGGATATGGTGAGGGTGTATTTGATGTCAAGAATGCAATAGAATAGAGATAGGACTTCAAGGTTTTGGACAAAACATAAAATATGTCCCAAAATCAGATCAATTCTTCAAAAAAAAAACAAGGACAAGGCTGCTTCTAATTGCAATCCCATGAAGTCCAATAATTTTCACTATGAAATATCATGCTATGATAATATAAAATGCACTGTTGACCTACAAAAGCACTCATGCTCATGTAGAAAATGGGATTTGACTGGCATTCCTTGTAAACATGCTATAAGTGCTATAACTTGTCAAAGGCTGGATGTGGAAAATTTTGTAGATGAGTGTTACTCTGTAAACACTTATCTCAGTGTATATGGGCCATGTATTTATCCTATTAATGGTCCTGAGAAGTGGCATAGGACAGATTACAGTGCACCACTTCCACCAAATATTGGAAGAGGTGTTGGTAGGCCACCAAGAGCAAGGAGAATGGAGATAGGTGAGCAGCCTAACAAGAAAAATATGACAGGATGCCAAACAAATTCAAGTAGGATTAGAAGATCTAATTACAGAGTGACATGTACTTTTTGTGGGGAAAATGGACATAATATTAAGGGTTGTAAGGCAAGAAAAGCAGTTGGGACAAATGAAATTGAAGATATATTATTTCAACAAGATGAGGCAGAACTTGAAGCATCATTGCAAGCAGCTTCAAGAGAAGTAGAAGTTGAGAGGGAGGCAAGAGAAATCAGCAATGAGGAAGAACTTGAAGCAACATTACAAGCAGTTGAAAGACAAGTAGAACTTGAGAGAGAAGCAAGAGAAATCAGAGATCATGGGGCTGCAGTGGACTGGGGATATGATTCTCAAGTTAGCATTGATGATGACTTGGATGTGGATTGGAATTCTCAGCCTCTAGGAAAATCTCAGAAATTCACTGTAAGTAATTTTCAGCCTATTTTATATTTTATATTTTCAGTATTTTTCAGCCTATTATTTTCAGATTAATGATGTTTCTAATTAATGTATGGTATTATAGGCTAGGAAAAGAACAAAGACAAATGATGATGTTGCAAGGAAGGTAATATAATACATTTTTTTTAACTAATTTTAGATTTTACAGATCCTGTTAACATAACTAAATTTCATTGTAGGCTATGCAAAAAGGTAAATCAACTATGGACTGGCAAACTTCTAATGATGGGTCAACAAGGACTGAACAATTCAGGGTATGTAAATTTTAGGTTGTATTATTCTTATGTAAATCAACCTTATGTCTAATGATTGTCATTGTTGAAATTGTTGTAGCAAAGAAAATGTTGCCAATCAAGTAAGAAAGGACCAACCTTCAAGTACCAAGCAATGCTACCAGCAGCAGCAGCAAGGCCTCCAGCAGCAACAAGGCCTCCAGCAGCAAAAAGGCCTCCAGTAGCAGCAAACAAACCACCAAGGGATCATCCAAGAGTTGTTGTAGGTGTAACCACCAGGAAAAGAGAACCACTAGGACTAAAAACAATTGATAAAGATGGCAAAAAGTATGTGACAATGACCAACTTGAATGCTGCTTTGAGGGAAAGAACTGCAAAGCTGTCTGGGAAGAAGAAAGTGTAGGCTGTGATTTGTTCTTGGATATTGTTTTGGTGTACTTTTGAACTCTATGTACTTTTGAAGTGTATTTTTGAAGTGTAGGCTATCAGTTGGATTGTGACTATTGTATCTGATTTCTAAACAATTTGTAGTACTTTGGGTTTAATTATTGAATGCAGTACTTCTATTAGAACTATTAATTATGCAAAACTGTTTATTTTGGTATCATGTAATTAGAATTTTATATATTTTGATTTGCTTGGAATTGGAATTGGAATTGTAATGAAACTTTTGGTACTTTGCAACATACTGCAAATAGGTGAGCTTGGTAATTAGACCTATTGTGTTTATGCTTGTGTGGCTCAAATAGGTGAGCTTGGTTATGTCCTCTAAGGCATATAATCTGGATCATACCAAAATAATGAACATCTCTCAACAAATCATCTCTCAACTAAACAAAGCATAATTATATTACATTAAGTAACAACTGAAAACAAACAATTACAAAAACAACATTTAACTAAACAAAAAATGATAAATGAAGCAAAACAACACTATACTGAGCAGCAAAAGTCGCTGCATTTTCTCCCGTTTCTGCAACTTGTTGAGGATTTCTTGAAGATCAATCCTTTTCTGTAGCTCATCGATTTTATTAGCCCTATTTGACACAATTTCATTCTCCAATTCTCTTACATTGTTGCGGAGATCAGTTATCACTTCAAATGCTCTTGGAGCATACGGTGGATCATACCATGAGAAGAATTTGCAGCCACTAGCGCCATCAACACAACCAATAAATCTTTGAAATGGGTTGTCTTTAGTTCTTGATGTCCATAAGTAAACTTTTTTCCCACAAATGCATTTGTTATCAAGGTTGTGCCTGCTGGAGTAGGAGGAGGAAGAAGAAGACATTGATATTTTGGAACAAGAAGAAGAGGAAGAAAGCAGAAGTGAAATCGTGTGAAGAAGAAGAAGTGAAGAGGAAGAAAATAAAATCGTATGTTTATGATAAAGAAGAATGAAATCCAATTTTCCTCCATTTCCCTCCTTTTCCTTTACTTATTTCCCTCCAAAATAGACAAATCCGATTAATTAGAGGGGGAAAATGGAAGAATTAACGGGCATGTGACATGCACATGGAGTTGACTAACACCGTTAGTCAACTGACGGAGGTACCAAATGTGTTAAAAAACAAGTCTTTTGGTACCCAATGTGTTACAGGTCTAAAGCGTGGTATCAAATGTGGATTGGCCTATCCTATGGTATGTATTTTGACATTTTCTCTTAATATATTATTGATCTCTATAGGTGAGTCCCGAGAGCCCTAATGCGTCGTTTCATTTACCGTTTGAACAAGATCTTGATATCGATTTTTTGATGAATTTTCTATTAGTGTAGAAGCTTTAGAATTGAAATAAGTGAAACTTTTTCTATTCAGATGTCAAGAAAGTTTTCATCAATTTCAAAATCCATAAGTCATCTGATTGCCTTTTATTTTTGCTCAAATTTCTACAAGAATTAAACTGATAGTATTACTATTTACTTTTTACCATGAACTGTTTATAATAAATAAAGTAGAAAAAATCCAACTCTTTACAAGAATTTATATTGTTATTGTAAATTTTATGGCCCAGCTGAAATTTCTGATTTAGATTCAACTCTCAATTTAATTAACATTAAGAGTGTATTTGATAAGAGTGTTATACTTCAAGTTGCAAATTTTACAATTAGTTTATGAGCACTGAAAATTTTATGCGCAAATTTTACAAGTTACAATTTAATTTTATATTGAAGATGTTCTGGAAATAATAAATGAAAAGCTAATTAGTTATCTCCTATTTCATTGTACATTTTCAGTAAATATGGGTACTAATATTCTATGTTCAATTTCAAAATTATAGCAAATGCAATGGTTGTGGCTCCAAATGAGTTATTATAATTTAAAATATAACTTTTTCTGGATTTACAAATTACATAATATTATCAAATTTCAGAAATTCTGATCAAATTTAAATAACCTGTGAAATTTAAATAACTAGACGTCATGCAATATCACTTTCACAGGTTTTGTAAATTACACGATTGTCAAATGTTTTTCATAATTACGGTCGCACATTACATTACTACATTAGGTATTTTGATTAATATATAGAAGCAAAGTTTAATCAAGGATGGAAATAATTACATTAATTTAGATATGAAATTAATATCTAAAGAATTCAATTTAAATAAATTGAACCATGTTGCATTTTGATTTATTTTAGTTACATGGAAATTAAAGCTTCCTACGAGTAATAATTATTTAAATTAAAGCTTATATGATGATATATTGACTTTATAATTATTTAACATATGTGTATATAAGAAAAAATAAATCCTAACAGATTTGCATACTATTCAATAACAACCATGATAATAAATATCACATCCAAATCAATTTATGTGGGAAATTCTATATTATATACGTCACAATATCCATTCAAACAAAACCCATAAGCTTACTATCTCAAACATTTCAACATGATAAATAACATTTCAAAAATCAACATAGTAATTCTCATTATCACAACTATTTTCGCCTCGAGCACGTGCAAAACACATGCAAAAGAAGAAAAAATTTGGCAATTCGGGATAAAATACAACGTCCATATAATCAACGGATTTAAGAACGATTCAAAGCCCTTGATAATACATTGTCGATCGAAACAAAATGATCTTGGTGAACATTATCTTCGAGTTGGCCAAGAAATATCGTGGCGTTTTAGGGTTAGGTTCGACGGGTCGACCCTTTTCTATTGTGATGTGAGATATGATAAACTTATGAAACATTTTGATGCTTTTAATGCCTTAATTGAGGGTTCAATATGTGCTTCATATGGTAAGTGTTATTGGTTAATAGTAGAAGGAGGGTTTTATTTAAGCACAGATAACCTTACTTGGTATAAGAAATTTGGGTGGTAACATGTTACTATTTATAGCTTTGATATTGATTTATATATTATTGGTATAACTAGTGACATAATGTTATAAACTTATGTACAATTGAATAAAAATTGGGTTAAAGTTTTTTTTGATGCACATTAATTCATTCTTTTTGGGAGATTCGCAAATTTTTTTTCCGTGACAGGTCAAGTTCAATTTTAATCTCATATGTTGCAGATTTTCCATATTTAGTTTCATGACTTTTAAATGTCTCATATTTAGTACCATTATTCAATAATTAATGGTTAATTCCGTTAGTCAACAATTTGATCGATTTTCGTTTGAAAGAATTCATACGTGAATATACTTATAAACATTTTTTTTTGATGACAAGGGAACCCGCAGCCGCTACCGTGAGGTGTGCTCTGGTAAACCCCGCTCTTGTGTAATTAAACAAATTATATTTGATGCTATGATATTATGATATTTCTATTTAATATCATGTGTCTTATGCAAAAAAATTCTCCTCCAAAAAATCTGGTCAAAGTGTTGACTAATAGAATCGACCATTAAATTTTGAAAATTAAATATGTCAAAATGTGAGATATTTTGAAAACTATAAGATTAAACGTGAAAAAAGTCATAAAGTTGAATTTGAATTAAATTACACAATAAAAAATATAATTTTCTAATCGTTAGTAGCATGCAGAAAAGTTTCATTGTGTAATTGATGGGAAATAGCATTTCATTTGAATATGTAACAATTATAGAGTTTAATTAAATTTCTTCGCGTGTGATTGTAGAATCAATCATTATTTTTGGTTGGATTAGTAAAGTAATGCCAAAACTGAAATATTATATAAGTAAATCTTGTTGATTTTAATTTGCTCAAATTTCAAAGTCATAATTCTCTAATGGGTAAACTGCAGTTTTCGAGCCCTAAGTTTAGCCTTATTAAAGTTTGATCTTATATATAAAAAATATTTCACTGAGTCCCATAAATTAGGAAAATTCTCTTATTTTGTCCCCATTAGTACTTGTAAGGACTTAAATATATAGGTGATGGATGACCTCTTATATTCATGTATTAATGTTTTCTTCTATCGTGAAAATATTTAAAGTGCACCACAAATAGATTAGTCATCGAAACTTGCATGACTGATTGGTATGAATGAATGGTATTGAGCGAAAATAGAATGGTATAAGGAATGAAATGGAGATGAGAAATGAATGATATTAATTTCATAAATTCTATGATTGGTATATTGAAGGAATAAGATTAATTATTATTCATTTATTTGTTCCAATCAAGCAACTAGTGATCAGAAATAAATTCGAGAAATGTGATTTTGTTTTGTATTTTTTATATTCGTATATTTATGTTATTAATTAAACTCGAATACAAATTTGTATCCAATCTAGTTTTTTGAAATTTAAATGATGTGAGATTTCAAACTTTTCATTTAAAGAAAAATAACAAGAGACACGATGAAGACAGTGGAGAAAGAAAATGAAAAACGGAAATAGATTATTAATAAGATTATCCTATGAGTTCTTTTTGGTAAAATAAAATTATTATTAGCCTATGTGATTAAAACTGAAATAAAAACAATCAAAATTATTTCATGTTTCAAGTAATATACAAATAATGTTCTATAATAAGACGATTCTATTGTTTTGAGTATTATTACGAGATGCCAATATTGAGTAATTTACATATGGATTGAAACTTTTGGAAACCAAAATTAGAAGAAAATAATATTTTCTCTTTTTACTTGATACTTTTCAACTTTATTTAGTAAAATCAAGATTTTCTTCTCATTTCCTATACTTCTAAATAATTCCACTACCATAAAAGGACCCAATTCACAAATTGTAACATCCTAATAAAATTAATGAATTCATCTTAAATTTTAGCTATAAATACATCTTATGTGAAATACAATTCAACATTCTCTAAATTCACACAAAAAAAAAAAAATGAATTTTGTTTATAGCTGGTCATTTACCCTATTTCTCACTACATTGTTCGTGTTCACAAGATCAGCACGAACAAATAATATTGGTATTTTCCACAATTACGAAGTTCATATCATGAATAATTTTGTAAACACGACCAATGAGTTGATCGTAGGGTGCAAATCGGCCGATGATGATCTAGGAGAGCATTATCTTGATCGGGGTGAAGATTGGCATTGGAAATTTAGGGTTAATTTCTTCGGGTCTACTCTATTTTTTTGCAATATGCAATGGGGAGATCAATTGAAAAAAACATTCAATGTTTTCGATACAGACTATATAAGTTCAAAATGTGAAGAAACTTCAACATGTTTTTGGTCAATAAGAGATAATGGCATTTATTTTAGTTGTGATAATGAGAATTATGTGAAACAATACGAGTGGGAATAACATCGTGCAAACTAAATTACACGTTTTTTTTTTTTTTGATTTTGTAAGACAGGTAGTGAAAAAAACTCTATTATTGTAAAAAAAGGCGATCTTGAGGTTGTGACCACTACATGATTCAATTGTGATGTTTACTTGAAGTGATTTTCTACATTATATTTTATCGTTTATATAGTTATTTAACGGGTATATATAAATACTAGTATTGTAAATGTAAAACATAGAGTATAATGTATTTATTTTTCTTTTTTTAACCAAGTGATAATATATGTTGATGCAACGAAGAAAAGCCAAATGACTAGTAAAATAAATGGAAGTAGGAGGAAACAAATAAAATTAATTTGATTAGGGTAACGATTGGATCGACTTCTATCTAAAATTTTATTTAATTACGATAGTAGGCTAATATTCATTCTATATTAGAAAATGATAATAAAAATGGAACTCAATTTAAAATTCCAATTTTATTGACATGAAAAGCTTCGTAAATATTTGGAGCGTAGTCGATTGGAAATTAAAACTTAAATAGTTATGAAAATTAAATAAATTTTTAAATAAATTCATGAAACATTTATATATACATTTATATTTGATGAATTTGACGCTTTTTTCTCACTGAGTTATGTGTACTTATAATAATATTTTAAGTGTAGTTTTTATTTCTTATTTTATTTATTTTTTATTTCTCCATTTCTAAAGCCGCCATAACGAATATTTTTCAAGAATATTTGATGGAAACTTATTTTTTCATACAATAGGTTGAAAAGATGATGCTTTCTTAATTTTTTATTTAACTTTGATAACATCGAATATGCCTTTTATCCTTTTGGTAATAATTATCTTTGTCATAAAATTTATCAAATAGTTTATATAATTTCAGTAAATAAATATTTTTAATTATTCTTCAACACACACCTCCTTTATTTTTTTTGAATACTGGGTATATATTGTGAGGGATTTTGTGTCCGTACTGTGTGTAAATGTGTGTGTCTGCATGTTTGTATGTGTATGTGCGAGTGCATGTGTGCATATTTATATGTTTGTATCTATGAGTGTGTTCGTTTGAAAAAGACGAAGTTTTGAATTAGCAAATTAAAGATGAAGATTGGATTAGGCATCATGAAGATTTGAAATATGTACAGTTTGAAAGAAACGAAATAAGTGCGAGATAGTTATTTCAAAGAAATAACTGACACATAAGGCCTCAATTGGATGACATATCAATCTTAAAGAATTTTTTCTTGTGATAAAAATGAAAAAGTGTAATTTTAATATAAGAAATGTAGTTTGAGAAGCAAGTTTGGATGGGTTTTTATTAGAGAAAAATATGTAATGATTATGGTTGATGTGATATTTTTTTGTTATGAGAAATTTATTTGAATTGATATTTAAGGATAAGTTTCATTAAAAATTTTAGTCAAACTCATCGTTTTAGACATTAAAATAGAATTTTATTCGAATATTGCGTTATTTTACATTTTAATACCTGATTAAGTTAATTTTTTGAGTTGAAATATAGACGAGAAAATACTTCTTTATCGATAATGTTAACTGAAAATCATGAATAGTAAACACCATTTTCTCTTTTTTGTAAGAATTTTTTTTTTTTGAAATTTTCTTGAACTTTGGGTTTTTTTGTTAGATGTCAACCAACTGATATTTTTAAAGATGTTTAACTCTAAAACAATTTTTTAAAAATTGATTGGCAACCAATTGAGGCCTAAATGACAGATTGTCCCTAAATCTGACATATAAATGCAGGCGGCTAGATTCCAGCAATGTTTTTAAGAAGTGTAAGAAAATCAATAATTTGGATGATATAAAAATATTTTTCCTTATTTTAATTACACATTCACAGAGCAGTAAATTTTTCTAAATTTTTTGCGCAGTTAGTGTGCATACTACTAGAATTCAGAACTTTGACCATAATTTTATTACCAAACATTTTATTTTCATAGTTTATTCTCTTCTTTTTTCGAAACTAATTATTCTCATAGAAAAAATGAAAGAGAAAATTATACTTTAAGTAATTTAATTTATATAATATTGTCATGTAAGTACTTTAGGGAAAAATAATCTCCCTGACATTTTTATTCCACAAAATGTTACAACCATTGAGTGGATATAAATTGAAGGCTTATAAAACTCTGAAAGATTGATTCAAAATGCTACAAAATATGAAGGAAGAATGAAAGGGGAAAAAGTGAAGAAGTCTTACACAAGAAGGCTAGCTTGTCTTAAAGAAGTTTTTGTTACATGTGAAACTCTACAATCCAAGGCCACTTTATATATAATTGATTTAAATCTATATTATTTATTGAAAAAAGAATATAGAATTGTTATATAACATATAAATATTTGTTATAAAATAGAAATAATTATAAAACTAATAATTTTTAAAGAAAAGTAATACATTATTTGTTATAATAGTAACCTTAAATTCTGATACCCCTATTCCTAATTAGTTAAATTAAGACAAAATCCAGTGACTATGACATAACAATTTTATTCATTCACATAGTTGTACCAGAATCGTTAGAAATTATGAAGTAAAATGTAAACATTTAGTTTTATAATATAAAAAAAATAATACTTTGTCAAAGTGAGTAATAAGCTTTTTGTAGCACTTGCATGAAATTTGCGAAAGTATTACCAATTGCATGATGTTCAGTGTGATATTCAAAACGATGTTGTAAAATTAAAGAGTTCGACATATGAGAAAAGTAGAAACAAAAAATATAACATAATGATAAATATAAGCAACAAATGGTTTATGAATTTGAGATTACATTTTGTAAATTGTAAAATAGGGAACTAATATTTCCTAACCCTTATTACACATTGCCAATGAGAAACGCTTTATGTTATAGGTGATATGATTTCGGTAAAGAAATATTTTTAATTCTTCTTCAGCATGTACCTCCTCTCTTTTTTAGATGATGGGTATATATATGTGCATGATTTTGTGTTTGTGTGTGTATACACATGCGTGTTTATGTGTGTGTATGTGTGCAAATTTGTGTGTGTATCTATATGCTTGTATCTATGAGTTAGTAAAGATGAAGTTTAGAATTGGTAAAGATGAAGATTGGATTAGGCAACATGAAGATTCAAATTATGTAAATGCATGCGGCTAAATTCGGCAATGTTTTTGAAAAAGTGTAAAAAATCAAGAAGTTAGATGGTATAAAAACATTTTCCCTTATTTTAATTACACGTTCACCAAATTTTCTAAATTTTTTGCGCAGTTAGTATGCCGCACTACTAAAATTCAGAACTCTGACCAAAAATTCGTAACCAAACATTTTATTTTCACGGTCTCTTCTTTTCTTGTTTCATAAACTAATAATTTCGATAGAAAAAGTGAAAGAGAAAGTTATACTTTAAGTAATCTAATTTATATGATATTGTCCTATAAGTACTTGAGGGAAAAATAATCCCCTTGCCATTTTTATTCCACAAAATCTTATAACCATTGAGTCGATATAAATTGAAGGATTATAAAACTGTAAAAGATAGATCTAGAATGCTACAACATATGGAGGAAGAAAAAAGGGGGGAAAACTGAAGAAGGCTTACTCAAGAAGGCCAGAAGTTTTTTGTCACATATGAAAATCTACAAACCAAGCCCACTTTACATATAATTGATATAAATCTATTTTATTTTAAAAAAGAATATAGAACTATTATATAAAATATAAATATTTGTTATAAAATAGAACAAATTATAAGACTAATATTTTTTAAAGAAAAGTCAATGCATCTTAAATTCAGAGCTACATGAATGACAGGGAGAAAAACACTGTCATTAACGTGTGTATATATATATATATATAAACATGTGTATTTTATATATGTATTGCTTTTCCAGTACATAAACAAAAAAGAGGAAAGTGAAACAGCTATGGCCATGCACGTCTCACGCGCGTGGCTCCGTCAATTTCCTGATGGAATTTGGTCAAAGCACCAAAAGTGAGAGATTTGACGACATAAGGGACTGAGAGTGAGAAAACCAACAAGCGCGGTACCAAAATTGATAATGATGTCACTTGTGAGACGAAAAAAACAATTTACCCTAATATTAACCTTCAATTCTGATTCCCCTATTCCTAATTAGTTAAATTAAGATTAAATCTAGTGACTATGACATAACGTTCAATCACATAGTTGTACTAGAATAGTTAAATATTATGAAGTAAAATGTAAACATTCGTTTTAAATAAAATAAAAATAATACTTTGCCAAAGTGAGTAATAAAGTTTTTGTAACACTTGCCTGAAATTTGTGGAAGTACTACCCTTTGTACGATGTTCAGTGTGATATTCAAAACAATGTTGTAAAATTAAAGAGTTTGACATCTGAGAAAAGTAGAAACAAAAAATATTACATAATTATAAATATAAGTTATGAATTTGAGATTACATTTTGTAAATTCTAAATATTTACTTAACCCTTATTTCACATCACCAATGAGAAATGCTTAATATAATTCCAATAAATAATTATTTATAATTCTTCTTCAGCATGCAGCTCCTCTCTTTTTTTAAATGATGGGTATATATATGTGCGTGATTTTGTGTTTGTTTGAGAAAAAATGAAGTTTTGAATTAGTAAAGATGACGATTAGATTAGGCATCATGGAGATTCAAATTATGTACAATTTGAATTTCTAAGTAAAATGAAGTTTGAAAGAAGCGAAATAAGTATTTGAAAGAAATAACTGACACATAAATGACTATGATTGAGTGTTCCCAAGATTGACACTTAAATTCATGCGGCTATATTCCAAAAACTGTAAATAAATCAATAATTTAGATGGTATAAAAATATTTTTCCTTATTTTAATTACACATTCACAGAGCATTAAGTTTTAAGTTTTTCTCAATTTTATTCACAAGCATTTTAGTTTCATGGTCTATAGAAAAAGTGAAAATTATAATTGGAATAAATATTGTTCCGAACTAATTATTATTTCGATAGAAAAAGTGAAAGAGAAAATTATAATCTAAGTAGTCTAATTTATATAATATTATCCTGCAGTACTTCAGGGAAAAATAATTCCCTTGCCATTTTTATTCCATAAAATGTTACAACCATTGAGTCGATATAAATTGAAGGCTTATAAAACTCTGAAAAAATAGATTCGGAATTCTACAATATATGGGGGAAGAAAGAAAGGGGAAAAACTAAAGAAGGCCTTGTTTTAAAGAAGTTTTTGTTACATGTGAAGCTCTACAATCCAAGTCCATTTTATATATAATTGTATGCAATCCAAGTTTTAAATTTTTCTAAATTTTGCGCAATTTGTGTGTGCATTACTGAAATTCGGAACTCCTACAATTTTATTACCAAACATTTTATTTTCATAGCTATAATTTTCCATCAAATGGTTACAAATATATTTCTAATTAAAAAAACATGAGATGTTCTTACTACATTGTTCTTTTATTTGTCTTGTATATTGCATTGGTTCAGAGTTTAATTACAAGTGAGGGGACATGATATGCCCAGGCTGCAGGGTGACTGAAAATGGAGAATGACGATTAGCTGAAAATGAGGATAATAACCCTCTATCAGATGTGGTAAGTTGAATTCAGTTCAATTCGTCAAATCGAAATCAAATTTCAAGTACACCTTGTATATTCATAAAATTTCAAAATGTTTCAAATTAAAGTAATATCACATTATCTTTGATTACTAATAGAGTTGAAAAAAATAAACATGTACACAATTATGTTATGTGGCATCTAATAGAAATAAAATATATTAACATAATAATACAAATATTACATAAAATGAAAGCACTAGAACATAACCATGACAATATTTAATCTTAGCACAAATTGTTTAAAATGAAGTGTTTGAGTTGATTTATTGATGCATTATTTCCAAATAGTGTTAGGATAACAAAAAAATGACCGAATTGTTTTATTTTATGGTTGTTTTATTTGCTCCGTTTATTCCTTTAGGACTAATTATGCATGTAAGAGTACTTTCGAGCATATACACACATATAATACATGAGAAGGTTTATATTCAAACTTAATTTTGTTTCTTTTTACATTTTATAATATATCCAAGCTATTGATGTTACAGCAAAACGTGGAGTTTCATGTCGACTCGGATCATGCAATGAGTAATAGAGCTTCAACTTCTAGGTAAGTGATACCAACTAATTACTTGGTAACTTTCTTTGATCACGGATTTTATATTTCACTTTATATTTCACTGTGAAGACTATAAATTTTACATTAATCCATGAATATGACAAATGATAATCGTAATTTTGTTAAATATAAAATGTTGTTACGTGTAATCTGATGATATATTACATCATTTTTCAACATTGTATGTCACATATGAGTAAAACTTTTGTCCTTAATTAGTTCCCTCAAATGTTTATCCCGTATACTTACATTTGATATTTTTTGTTATGAATAACGAAACAATAATTACCATCCTTTAGAAAATTCTATTCTTGCTAGTACGTGTTTAACTCTAAGAGTAGCATGCGCATACATATATATATATATATATCACTGTAAGAACCATGATTTTTTTACAATCATTAATAGTCGCCAATGCATACAACTTAGATTAATAAATAATACTTTCTTAAGAATATTATGATCTTATTAAGATATGATTGGTAAATTTCATGATTTTTGGCATGCACATTAAGTGCACACAAGCTGCAAAATTCGGCTAGTTATTTATTCTTGAATATAAATTGTATTTACGCATTTGGTGCACAAACAAGCTGCGAAATTTGGCTAGTTATAAATTCTTGTATATGAATTGTATATACGCATTTGGTGTACACACATATATATATATAAATTTATACTTTCTTTTTATTAATTTGTATTTATTCTTAGATTTATTATGACAAACAAAATGTTGCAAGTATTTCAAATTCGTTGAAAGTCAATCTAATAACATGTTATAATTATGATTGATTTCTTTAAAGACTATTATTTTATTTTTGAAGCGGTATACATGGACTCCAACGAGGTCGCAACAATAACGTCGCACTTCAAGTGATCAATGGCCAAAACATGTCCCGACTAATCTTTACCATCATATCCGTTTTATGGCGTCACCAACTGAATTCGACTTTATTTAAACGCACAACTCATTCCCAATACAAGGCACTAGAGTGGAGCGTCGGATAGTTGAGGACACGTACCTTGTATTTTTTTACAAACTATGTTGTAGATATTAGACTATACATTAAGATCATTTGTTTAGTAAGAACAAGTAATTATTCACACAACTAAAAATAATAAATACTTCGTTTTGTTAATTAATAATTGTAACATGTATATCAATAGATTTGTTAGTTTTGTACTTATATTATTTTTTATTCTTTTTGTTATTCATTTTCACGTTTGGTTTTATTAATAACTATATTATACCCATCAATAATACTTGAACGCTTGGTGCAATGTATGATTATTCAGCTTACCAACAAAGTAACATTAAGACGCCGAAGAGAATTCAGTGCACCATGGTAATTAACAGAGTGCAAGAGGAGCAACTGATAAATGTAGTAGATGTAGAAAATAGACAAATTGTTGAATAAGATTTAATTAGTCAATTGGATTAGTTAGATATTAAAGCTTTGAACATTGGTTTTATTTCTTTTATTTCTTTGGATTTGTTTCTGTTCATTTATTTTTTTGCACTAAATGATTATTGAAAACAATTTATTTCTTTTCGCTAAATACTATACGAAGATAACTAATGGTTTTCTGAATGGACTTTATATTTGATTATTGAAAACAATTTATTATTTTCTGTTCATGATTTGAACATTAATTTGAGCTTCTTATTGTTTATGGGGAACTATTATGTATACAAGACACAATTTGATGTACGGAAATAACCAACAAAATGATACTGTTCGTATCTCTTTTAATTCTTTATCATAATAACTCTAAAATTTATCAAATCACCCGGCCAAAATATGTACAATCTAAACAATTTCATGAATTGCATCCACAAAATTATATCAAGTTTAAAATCTGAACTAGAATTCAAATTATAACAGGAAAATTGTCATGAAATTGACTAGTGTAAATATTGACATATTTCACCGGATGAATTATTGAGAAATCATCTGTTATTCATTAATATATTGCTGAGAAATTAATCAGGGTTCAAATATTGACAAATGTCACAGCTATAAATATCATTTTCAGCTGCACTTCTTTGTTCTATCTCTAGGGTTTCTTCACATTTTTTTCATAGGCAAAAAAAAACTATGCTAATTGTTTTCTATAATTTTAAAAAAGAAAGAAAAATTCTACATTTTATGCAAAATGTCTTTCTTGGCTCAAGGATTATCTCCACAAGTGTGCACA